>VMKM01000145.1:0-554617 GCA_008360985.2 Macquaria ambigua
CTCTTCTGTTGGATCGGACCACACGGGCCAGCCTTCGCTCCCCACGTACATCAATGAGCCATGACCCTGTCGCCGGTTCACCGGTTTTCCTTCCTTGGACCACTTTTGGTAGGTACTGACCACTGCAGACTGGGAACACCCCACAAGAGCTGTAGCTTTGGAGATGCTCTGACCCAGTCGTCTAGCCATCACAATTTGGCCCTTGTCAAAGTCGCTCGCATCCTTACGTTTGCCCATTTTTCCTGCTTCCAACACATCAACTTTGAGGACAAAATGTTCACTTGCTGCCTAATATATCCCACCCACTGACAGGTGCCATTGTAACGAGATGATCAATGTTCTTCACTTCACCTGTCAATGGTCATAATGTTATGGCTGATCGGCCAGTATACAATACAGATAAACAACATAAACAGACAAAATTCAAATAGCATATGATACATGTACTGTATAATTTAAAGGTGAAAATAGCATCAGTGTTGACATTGTTGGTTCTTATTAAGCCATTTCTTAACATTACACTTAAATGAATAAAATGATGGAGACTCTCTAATTGATTGAGGTACTGTATTCCATTGATGTGATGCTCTGAAGGAAAAGACGGCCTGGCTAAATGCAGTTTTTTTTAAGTGGGATTGTGCAGTCCCCCGTAGCTGCACCTCTAGTAGCTCTGTTTGCGGTAGATTTGAAGTTGATGAAACCAGACAGAGGAGGAGGAGCTAAACCATGCATAATCTTATATACCAGGCAGACGTTGTATTTGATGAGGTTTTCCCAGCTAAGCAGATTATACTTCTTTAAAATATGGCAATGATGAAAATTGAATGGCTTCTTGTCTAAAGCTTTAAGTGCTTGTTTGTATAATGATTCCTGTGGTTTTAAGGCTGTAGAGCAGGGGTCACTAACTGGCGGACCGCGGTCCGGGTCCGGAACCAGACGCCATCCTATACGGACCCGGACCTATTACCAATCAATTATAAGGGGATTTTTAATTTGACGGGACGCTTCTATTTTAACCGGCGCAGCTTTTCTAGTGTTTACGGCATTGGTTGAGCAGATCAGGAAACGCACAGACCAATTGCATTCGAGTTAAGCCATCCCACGTGACGCTACTCAGCCAATGAAGTCTCTGCATTCCAGGCGCTAAAATTTGCCGCTCTGCATACACAAACAGGCGAGAGACAGACGAAGGGAAGATAGAAAGAGACAGAAAAATAAAGAAAGCGATACAGAGAGAGAAGACGAAGAGACGAGTGAGGCGGAGAAAGGGAGAGAGAAACAACCACAAATGGCGCTGTGTAAGAAAAGAAAAGTGGATAGCGAAAATAGATCTTTCAACCCAGAGTGGACAGACTCGTTCATGTTCATTCTTCCCTCTGGGAGCACAAAACCACTGTGTCTGACATGCTCAGAGACCGTGGCGCTCATTAAAAGTGGCAATGTGAAACGCCACTATGAGACAAAACACAAAGATTTTGACCAAGCATACCCACTGAGGTCTGAACTGAGGTTGCAGAAAATAAGCAGTTAAAGAAAAAGGGAAAAGCTGCTGCTAAACTTGATTTTTCTCAAGTTATGAATTTTATTTTAGGTTATTCAAAAGCTATTTTATTTATTTTCTCTTATTTCTAAATGCAGCCCTTCTTTTACTTAATAAGACAAGAACATTATACCTATCTACAGTATTATGTTTAATTAAATGTTAAGTGACAATAAATATTGTCAAAATGTTTTTGAATAATACTGAATTTATTTGATTTGATAGTCAGTTATTGATTACATGCAGACGCTGATACATCTACTAGGCTACATCACCATATATCACACTAACTCAAGTTAGACATTATGATGTTCCGGACCTTTGCTTTAATACATTTTCCCTGACTGGACCTTCTTGAATTTTAGTTGAATAACCCTGCTGTAGAGAGTGTATTAGACCAACTTATCAGACAATAGGTGATGTGGGAGAGAACCATTGAGCTAGCTTTAAAATTGAACCCTGAAAGACAGTAATGTCGGTGGACCTGAATTGGATGGTTTAATACAAAAGAGTTCTGCTATGTTTTAAAATGTTTCTTGGTTAAATGAATTGGCTACATAGTAGAGCTATTTGAATAACATAACTGTTCGATTTGACGAGCAAACTTACCAGGTTGGTGTTGTTGATTCCTGGCTTTCTGAATTAACTTGCTGATGAGCCCAAGCATTTCATCGGCCACTTCAGGTTGAACCAGTCACCCTCGGGCCCAACGAGCGCTCGTCGCTATAGTCTCCATCCTGTTAGTGTTACACAATATAAAGAGTGATCTAAATTAGCTAGTTAGTCTAGCTTCCGTTAACATGTAAACTGATAAATGAGCCAACAGCCATGAAATTAGGTCACGCATCTTTACTATGAACAAAAACTTAACGTAAAACTTGGCTAATGTTACTACAAAGCAAATTCATCTTGGGTATCTTTGCGGTCGCTGGCTTCACTAACCTAACAACTGCCATGCCATTTTTCAAAGAGTTAGCTAATGCTTTTAGAATCAGTGCTTTTCTATGTCTTGATTTCAGTCTTATCCAGAACATCATAACATTCTGCAGAGCAGGTTATTGTGCAGTTTAGGGTTAAGCCTGAAGTTAGCTCGCTTGCGCTAACCCCAAAACCCATCTTCATAGTTAATAATAGCTAAGAACTCACAACATCAGCACAAACATGTACAGCCAGCTACATCGAAGATTATTGGAAAACCATGCAAATTACTAATATGCTGGCATAACTTTAGCTTTGAAAACAATCAATTTATATCAAATAAGTAACTTGGCTTTTTCACATTGCTAACTGATAGCCTACCTGGTTATAACAGGCTGTATAGAATCCAGTTGTTGGTCATACGATGATAAAAGTTGGGTACATTCTGAAATGTACGACCACAGTTGAAAGTTTCTGGAGGACATTCTTTGCTCTCCTCAACCACCAGAGTTCAAAATTACCTGAACAAATTGACCCACCCCGCTCAAATGGACTGTCCCAAATACTAAGTCACAGTTGCATATAAGACACGTGATAGGTACGTACAGTAGCCCAAATGTACCCGGCCCCAGGCTTCAGAGGCAGCTACAACACCATCCATCAGCCGGAAGAGAGGCTAGCACACCACACACACACACACCACGGTCCCCCATCAAAAGTTATTCCCCACTATTTGTTAACAAGCCTCTTTGCCACATCGATATGAGCGCTATGGCATCAAAGATAATGAGCCTGGAGCTCCGTGTGGAGCTACCATCCCCCGAGTGTGACAAAAAGATCACTATGGCCTTAAAATATGACAACATCACGATAGGTTCTAATCGCCAAGGACATTTCTCATCTTTATGCACATGTCAATAAAATATTTGTTCAGTCTTAATGAAGTCCCTCCTGATTGAACTGTATTTGGTTGAGTTTTATGTTTTTGGTTGTTTTTTGTGTTTTTGCAGCATGTTTCTTCATTTTCTTGTGTTTTATGTATTGGCATGTTTTATTAAGTTACATTTTTACATTAAGTTATAAAATAATTATTGGCCCACCAGGCTAGACTTCGGACTAAATATCTAACACAAACATGTATTGGATGTGTATAACTGGATCTATTTCACTTAAGTGTAAGTACACAAAAAATAGTTTTTTAATTGATGCAGGCACACATAATGAGTGCAGAGAATAACAGAGTTCTAATTAAGGCTCTAGTGGTGGTGAATTATCAGTGTGACAGTTCACTGCTCTGCCTTATTATACTAGTAATATGTATCATGGGTGTACACAGGCTAATGTTTCCAAACAAAAGACAGACTGAGTTCAGTAGCTGGTCTATTTATTATTCATTTTTGATTGATTATTTATTCATTATTTATTATTCATTTATTTTTACAGTGCCAGGAGTGTCCAATATAATTGTATTGCAGTTTGCAGCTCAGGCCCTAGTCTCACTCAATGGAAGTAGGCTGCGGATATAAGCCTGTCATTGGCTATTTCAGTCAGAATTCTCCTCCGCACCATCCCTGCATCCTGGGCTTAGCGCTGCCTTAGACGACTGTGATTGGTTTATAGGAATACAAACAAGCTAGAGCGTTTCCCCCCTATACCAGAATGATAACGGGTTCAGCCAGACCTTTCTCCAGTGCCGACACAGTGCTAAAACAAAGTGTGGAGGTCTGGCTATGCGAGGCCACTCAGGCCCTTACTCTGGGCAGAGGAGAGCATGTGGTTCTTAATTATCCCACAACAACATGTTGAAGCTGCAGTGGCAAAAGACAGTGCTGGCCTGGCCTTTCAGGTTTTCACTACTAAGTTCAAACTTTGCCTATGTCGATTTGCAGCCTTTGGAAGAGGTGACTGCCTCATAGTCAACACTCAGGGAAGAGGAAAAAAGGAAAGGAAGATTTGTGTTGAGTGTTGTTGAATTATATTCCCAAGACTATACCTATGCCTGTTAACTGTGCACACACTTGTGAACTGGCTATCATTACAATCTTAGTGATTGTATTTGTATTGCAAACAAACACAACTTGTAGTTCGATATAGGCCTAAATACATCCTGGCACCACCGGACAGGCACGCCCTGTCAATAAATAAAAGGCCTTTTAGTTGCAAATTCATAATAATAGATGTGACTACGACAGGCACAGAATATATACAATTATCCTGCTGTCCAAGGCGAGGGCGCCTTGGTTCTTCAACAGGTGACTAGCTTAAATCAGAGGGAGCGGTGGCTGTGCTAACAGTGCAGCTAATGGTGGCTGTGGAGCATCTGGCAGCGGCGAACTACTCTGGTGCTCCATCACGTCGTGGCTCACAGGTTTATCTCTCCGACTCATCTTTCTTATCCCCCTCTTCTTCTTTGGCCCCCTCGGAGACAGGTTCTGGGTCTGGATTTTCATTTTCTACCTGCATTCTTCTCTTGATCAGAAAACGTTACATCACATCACAACGTAGCCTAATGTGCACAAGCACACACACCAGATACCCCCCACCCCCTGCACAACACAGGCACACACACACGTCATAGAGTACACGCGCGGCACGAGTTTGAAAATACTATAATGCTTAACTGCTTAAGTGGGGCTACACAGATTTGTGCTATAGCACCCTCTAGCCTTGGTGTAGCGCTGTGCTTGTGTATGGCAACTCAAAGCTGTTGTTCAAGATTAGGGAAAGGTTATGGTCTTGGTTAAATATTGACAAAGTCGAAAGTAAATAAAACTAAGTAATCATTGTCTACTAGTGTATATATGCCTTGATTCAGCAATAACTTAAAAGCAAAAAGTTCCCTACTTGGTAACTTAATTGGTAACTATTTAGTATTTCGTACACCTTATTGTAAAGTGTTGCCACTTTGTTTTCCAATATTTACTAAAACCACCTCTTTTCCTAACCATAACCAATTGTTTTAGTAGCCTAAACCTAACAACACATGGGGCACAGCACATGAAGTCCTGAGCTTTGTATGTCCAAGCATCCACCTCAACCTTCTGACTATATTTCTCTGTGCAAATGTACCCGAAAAAACATTGCAAGTGAATACAATCCAGGCAGCAATTATGCCTTTCCCATAATATATTTGGCAAAACAAATTAGCAGTATATAATTTTATTATTTAAATTTTGTATTTCATGGGAGAAAACATCTGTTCTGGTGTGTGAGAACATTATGGAGGTGCTGTAATTTATGGTCAGACTCATTAACTAAAAGACTAAGTGGCTTGAAAGTTGTTATACAAATGAATCTTTACAAATTTCACTGACTCACCAGATGAGGCTGTTTGGTGGGACGATGCATCTTATTACTCTTTGGCTCAAGGGGAACCTATATTATTTGTCAGGGGTGAAATAATTGCTTGTTTCCATTTCCATCAATTTCCATCTTAAGGCCTTTCAGCATGGAAACAATATACTCTATGCATGGCCTTGTAACTCTGTATCTTTATTATACCGGAACAACAAAGTGGGTCTCTCTTCACCTCCCAGCCATGTTACATTTACAGACTGCTGTGAATTATAATGTGGTCTGCTCTGTCAAATAGAAAGTGTGTCTTTGAAGCCAGCAGATTTGCAGTTGAAAGCTGTTTGTCTGTCGGTTTAGGTTGGTCAGCCCAGAGCTGCATAATTAAATCAGACCCCCAGCTCTTCAGTCTGCAGCACATTATTACCATGGAGACTCTGTCTGACCCTGCCATCTACAGTCTGACACTCCTGACCCAAGGCTGAGAGACACTTCTGTCACATGCCAGTGTGCTCTTGTGTGGATTTGTTTCTCCTCTGATCTATTTTTTAACATGCATACATACAGTAGAAATTCACTTTACTTAACTCTACATTACATGTAATCAAAGTGCAAATTTAACATTTACCATCCTCTCAAAGACTGACCAATTTTGGTGAGTGGCAATGAAATGGGACCATATTTCACACGACATAACTACTGAGATATAATAATTAAATGTTATCTAGCAGTACAACTAAACTGGCTTTTGATCTCTTTTTGTTCTAAGACTGAACAGAGACATTCCTGTCTTTCTTAACCTTTGCCATATCTCCTCCTCTGATATTATTATCTCCATTTGACCTGTTGCCCTTCTCTTGGGTGCATTCAGGTCCCAGATCCTTAGGGTTTGTTTTGATCTGGGACCAGTTGCTGACATGCATTCGTTCTTGGTTGGCTCTGTGTTTTTAGTCACGCTAGCGGCATGGCTCTATGAATGGCAATGTCAGTTATTTGGTTGGTTCACTACTTTGGGCCAGACTAACATATCTCAACAACTATTATATGGATTGCCATTAAATCTGGTAAAGACATTCATGATACCCAGAGGATGAATTCTACGGATGTTGGTGATGTCTTGGCTTTACCTCTCATGCCACCATGATGTTAACATCTTTGCTTTTGAGTAAAACATCTTGACAACTATTGGGTGGATTGCTGTGAAATTTTCTACAGATATTCAAGGTCCCTAAAGGATAAACTGTAATGACTTTGGTGATCCTCTGAAGTTTCATTCAGCACCAATATCAGGTCAAAATTTTAATTTGTCCAATAATTTGGTTCATGACCAAATACCTGCAAAGCTAATGACATTTCCATCATCATCAGCTGTACTTTGAGTTTAGTGCTAATTAACATATGTTAGCATGCTAACACACTAAACTAAAATGGCAAACCTGGTAAATATTACCTGCTAAATATCAGTTTGTTAGTTGGTGTTTAGTTCTAAGCACTGCTGTGCCAAAGTACAGCCTCACAGAAATGCTAGCATGCTGTAGGCTCAGACTTTTTAATGGACAAGTTCCTCTCAGGCTCATATAAGATAGTTTTCAGAACAGTATCAGACTATATTTCTGCATAGTGTGTGCATTCTTGTATTATTTGAGTTTTAGGCATTCAGAGTGCAGACTTTTAGCGAAGTGAGGGTTTCCTGCTGCAGATTTAAATCTTAGTTTTGCAAATATTTATATTTTAAAGATGTTTCTGGTGAAGATATAATTTAGTTAAATGTCATGTCATCCTAGTAGTTGTAGGAATCACTAGTGCAGCGACAAGGACAAGAACCTACACTAGCTTCCCACCCACAAACATGGCAATGTTACGACTGAGCTCAAGAGCAGGACCCAAATGCACAACTCAGACAAAGTATCAAAATAAAGAGTCTTTACTGAGAGCAAGCAAGACAAACAAAAAAAAAACACTCAGTGAGGGGGAAAAAGGCACTCCAGAAATACAAAAAAACAAACAATTACTTGACTTTAGCGGGGGGTTCTAGCAGATTCCTTGACATGGAGAAACGACGAACTGGCACAGGACAAAGGGAGACGAGGACTATAAATACACAAGGTAATGGGGAACAGGTGGAAACAATCAAGGGCGGGGAAAGACAATCAGACCACACGAGGGCAGGAAGTCAAAACACCTGAAACGAGAGGGATACTAGAATGTCAAAATAAAACAGGAAATGGCAAGACAACATGAACACAAGATAACTAAATTAAATAAATAAACTTAACAGACATTGTGAGGCATAACAGTCAAATTGTGTTTGTTGTAATGCACAACCAAGCCGTTAGGGTGGTGGATGGAGACTTTACCCTGTGTGCTCAGTTGCCAATGTTTAACAACATCTATGATCAACTATCCATATACCTGTGGTATTAACAAAGTCACCATTAACTGACTGAGTATTAGTTGACTTCATTTGTGAAACATAACAACTATTGATTAGACTGTGTGAAGTGCAGGACAAGGACTCTTCAGGATGTCCCTGTCATGGCAAGTGCCATGCCACTTTGTCCTCCCTATGTCTCTTCTGTTTTTCCCCTCCCTGTTGTTTCCTGTTTATTAAAAGAACCAGATGTTCTTTTAATAAATGTCCTCCTTCATTCACACCCTCTTACCTTATACCTGTACAGTACATCAGTTCACTTGATTTAAGGTTACCATTGCAATAACTACAGAAATGTGGGCTATCAAGGTCACCTCATTAGACCTCAACCTCATTTGAAAATATCTATGCCTGTTTATCAGCCCTTAATCTTGTTTACTCCGAGGCTAATGGAGGAGTGTGGAAATGGCCTCATTCCAGCTGCTCGCCTTCGGCTTTCATTTATCAGCGTTGTACGATGTATTGAGAACAAGGCTCCTTTAGGCGAGTGTTCCTTATCACTGCCAGGGCCGGGTGCAGTCGGTCTCCTGGGCTGAGCCCCACCCTAAGGGCCTGCACTAGCCCACCAGCCCCCTTTGGTGATTTCCAGTGGACCAGGATTTTGTTTCATCTTCCAGCTCCCTCCCTCCCATCACACATTCCATATTCCCAGACCCCATGCAGGGGTGCCTTCAGAAAGTGAAAGACATAGCATATAGATGTTCAAAGTAGATGAATAAGGGAAATCTCTTTCAAAAAGTGTCTCAGTCATAATCTTTGGTTTCACATGTTTTTGTCATTTTCTTAAGGGTTTTTGATGAAAGTACCCACCAACACCCAAGTTGTGCTATTTAGCCTCCATCTTTACTGATGTGGTGATCAAAGTTGCCATTGGCACATAATTAATGCTGAGTCATTTATCACTGCATTTACATTTACCATACATTTTCAGTACTTGAGTACTTTTAGAACTCAGTGGTTCGCAAACTTTTTGTCACACCCCCTTTTGGATCGGAAACAGATTTGCTTGCTTGATGAGACTCACCTGTTTTTTCTTTTCTTCTCTGTCAATCAATCTCTTCATCTTATACTGTACTCGATATGCATGCTGGTGTTGTTCCGACATGAATCAGATTCACTAAACATTAGTTCTACTCCCCATTTTCACCCCCGAGCAACCTCTTTCAGACATCCAATTAATGGTTGTTGTCCTGTAGAAGCAAACTAGACGTTGTTATAGTGACTGATTATAGTAACTGCTCAACCACTACTGCAGGTTTCTTGCTGACTGAAAAAAATGAAGGGATGAATATGTTACTAATAATAATAAGTCCTCTCTCTCTCTCGCTCTCTCTCTCTCCAAATGTAATTAAACTACTTTTATTGGCATGAAGTACAATTGATTATTAAGATTTTGTGATAATCAAAGATGATGGTAAAGTGGGCTAATAATGAGGCCCCATCAGAGCTGAAGTAGACCAGAAAGGGAACTGAGTCCTCTTTCAAATGAACTGACAATGTGAACGCAAAAAGAACTGAGTCCCTTTTCTGTTTGTCCACTTTTTGGTCCACTTTAAGAGTTTGGTTCGTTTAGGACTATGTGTGAAAACACCCTAAACTTCTAGAAGCCGTAGGAATTATGATGAGAGCAAAGGAGGAAGTCAGGTGAAGTTATTATAAAGTGACAAAGTCTGTCGACAAAACATCTGACTTTAACATGTGAGAGTGCTGTTTCCCGCTTCCTATCAACAGTCAAAATTGGTTGTTTTTTTTAAACCATGACCACAATTGTCCTTTCACCTAACCAAACCACCCCTATACCTACACCTAACTCTAACCATAGTGTTGTCACATCAGAAAACACACTTTTCAACAGTGATTTGCAACAGTTTTGAAAGGTCATCATCATGATGTCATCCTGCCAATAGAAGTGTCGGATCAGAAAACGCTTCTCTTCTGTGTCGTTCTAGGGGGCATGAACAAACAATGTATTTTGTTGTTTAATTTGGAGGACTTGTTGCTAAAATGCCCTGTATAATTGCAGACTGCATTGTAAAACTGTACGGTAGGTCAAAGTCCCCAGATGTCAGCAATGAAGTTGGTGAGTTAAATGCCATAGTGAGTGATAGAAATTATGGCCCAAATTGTAAAAATCAGACTCAGGTTGTAAAACAGACTTTACTGACACACACAGAACATACATCTTCCTTCATACTGTTTCAATGCTGCCAGGAACTTCTCTCTCTGGTTATGGTAGTCTAAAAACACAGCTGTCCAGACTTTAGCCAGGCCTGACAGACACCTTGCTGACTCTCTGTATTCATACACACACAAACACACACACATTCCCACGAGGAGACAGTGTGGCCTGGCCAGCCCTGCAGCAAGATAATCACACATCACCATTCAACTGTGAAAAAACAATACACAGTGGAGGAGGCCTCTGCAGTATCTCTCCACACTGTTTCTCCAAACTGTAAGTAACTGTGCAGTCTGGCTATGCATTCTTTCTCACAGCTAATGGTGTGTGTGGTCTGTGGGTGTTTTCTCTGCTCTGTGACACTGAATGCAAATGACTGTAGGACTGATTTTAGCTGTAATGGAGCTGAGGGGGTCAGTGTGGATAAACTTCACAGAGATAACGCTTATCTCCATCTACATTCAGTGATGATGACCCTGCTGAAGCCAAGACCTCAGTTTTCATGATGTATTAAAGCAAACCTCCATATCTGACCTGCTGGCTCCACCATTCGTCTCCCTGCTAAGCCCAGAGAGCAGAAAGAGAATTTATAGATAGTGATGTGACACAGAGTCAAATCCTTTAAGTCAAATGTTGCTACTTGCAGGGACAGCCATTTATGTATGATTTATATGTTAAATATGTTTGGGGGAAACTGGGGCGACTTAAGGGTTTGAAAATGATTGAGTTGGGGAGGGGGGGTGAACCTTGTTTCACCTTATAAAAAAGCAAAACCCTCCCCAGTGTTATTATTAGTTTCTTTGGACCCTCCTCTTGGCACTCTGAAAAATGTGTGGGTTTTGTCGTTAATAACTGAAAGTGCATAGAGATTTTAAGATAATGTACTCCATGTAAACCTTAAAGGATAGGTTCACATTTTTTCAAGTCTTGCTTAATACAATACTCACATGCCCATATGTACATTGAAGGAGTTATTGGCTGCTGTAATCATTCCCCCTGTCCATACTAGGCATGTAAATCCGAAATCTACAGCTCTCTCTGTGCAAAAATACATTCTGAAGTACAGCTTAAGCATGAGGGAAATTGGTACTAAAAAGACTGTACATACTTGATTTGTCTAACTCACACAGTATTAGCTTTTCCTGAATAGTCCCTATAAATGCTATATGAAAAGGATGGATGGAACATACAACATACTGATTTAGGCGTTTTAGAGCCTTGGTAGACACAGGAAAGACCATGGGTACAATCTGCCATGAGATCTTGATACTTATGTACAAGTTGAAGTTCTGATACATTTTCTGGGAACTACTAATATCCACAGCAAATTTCATCAAAATTCATCCATTTTTGCTTAACTTGTCAGGGACCAAAGAGAAAGGCTTGACCCGGTGGTGACAGAGGAAGTGTCAGGGGGTCAAAAACATCCTCTGGGGCTGTTTAATGGCACTCTGTCCAACACTTCTGAAGATAACAGACAGCAGATATGCTTATTCTGTTTGGGTTAGATTGTACTGATTTGATGTTTTGAGCCAGTAAAGGCCTTTTATTGATGGATGTCATCAAGTTAGCATGACCCATCTATAATCTCATGAATATTCCTCATTGACAGCTACAGCTGTCCAGGTGTACTTTCCATTCATGTAAATCAGATGTCTGACCACACAAACACAATGTGGTATGGGAAACCAGTTTAAGAAGTTTATTTGAGGTGAAGCTAAGAATTTTCTTATGGTATTCATTGTAAAGTTTGAGTAAATCATAATGGTCTAAATGTTGATTCTGTGGACAGAATAATGAGGGAAGGGCTGGACCTTAATTATTTCTGGTAAATGAAAAAGCTCATATGTAAAAGTAAGGGTAATGTTACAAAATGTTGACAATTTACTTGTTTATTCTAAGACTACTGACATCCATTGTCAACATCAACTAGAATGTAGGTAGAATTCTAGTTTATTAGACATGATGCCTGGTTACTTTGAATCTGACTGGATCCAGGAAGTATTTTGAATCCCACCCAGGGAGAAGATGAGAGCTCACTCCAACTTCTTTTTGATGTGTCAACCTAATGACCTCCTGTGTGACTCAGGCCTGCTCTGGACCAACTGCAGCCCCACTGTCTGAAGAGCAGACTTTACTAAACAAAACTCCCCACCACCAAGTGTCTACCCCTCTCAGTTCAACAACCCCCTTACATCAGGGGGAGTTTCCCTGATGGGAAACACACACAGAACAGCTTGAAATATCCCCATTTTTCTGATTTCTTTAGCTGCTTGGCCATGTTATTGTGTTCATAAATCACAAGAAATTGAGATTTTGTGAGGGGTGAAACATGACATAACATTTTAGAGTGTTCAAAGGCACAAGACAGAAAAAGATGATCAACACTAGTATTTTTCCAAAAAACATTTATACAGACATATGAGATGTCAGCAAAATACTAATTAAACGTTACTGGTTAACACAATTCCTGTCCTTGCAACATTTTACACATACATAACTTAATCCATGAAAGCCCCACTGCGAGGGACCAAGTGGAAATATGACAATAATAATGAAAGCAAGCAGTAAACTGCATATGAATGAACACAACTGATCCAACCACTAGCGGCCAATTGCGGGAGCTATGTGTAGCGCCTGGCAGCCTCATCACTTTATTTGTCCCCTTTGGGAAATTTACTTTTTTATTCCGTTATTTTTTTACACACACACACAGGCCTGAAATACACAAGATAACCATAGACATGTATTAATGTGGAGAGATGCCAGAGTGATGGGGCTGCCACATAGCACCACACCCCGAGCTGTTTGCTCTCCAGCTATCAGTCCACACTCCGTACCGTCCCACCACTCCAATGTCTGTATTCTGATGACAGAGCATGTGATTTAGTATTTTTTTTACATTGTATGTAGGGACAGCATTTTGTCTTTAGAGGTAAGAATTTAGTGACTCAGTTTGTCTCTTTACAACCCTATCTACATAGCCTACTTATTGTCACCAAGTGGGGGTCTTAACCTTAAGACCACCACTTAATCCAGCTTTTGCTGTATCAACTAACTAACTTTTCATTATTCACCTTACGTTACCACCTAGGTTTCCCACCTATCACCACCAATTACACTTACCTAAGTTACCTAACCCTTCGTGGGACAGTGAAACCTTATCTCCTATAGATTTGTGATGGGAAAACATTTTATTCTGGTTTCTCTGGTTTATATAAATCCATTAGGAGCCCTGGGGAGAGGAAGATTTCTGGTGTTAAAACTGTAGTTCTGTAAACCTGAATCCATGATGCACTGCAGTTTTTGTTACCATGGGTTCAGGCTGTCATTATTTGTGGGTGATGATGGTATTTGGAGGAGAGGAAAAAAATATTGAAAATCTGTTTAATCAGACTGTAAAAGCTTTGGAGGAGGCCAAGAATTGAGTGAACAAATAGAGCTTCAAAATATTAGCTGCTGGGGGTAAATATTTCAAGATCTGACAGAGTCAAAGGTGTTTACATTTCTCAGGGTTTGGATGGACAGCAAGCTTAACTGAAATACTGTAATACATAGTAAATCAGTAATAGGTCATTAATATCCTTCATCACCTGACTGGTGAAGGGGGAGCAATGAATAGGTCTGTGTTAGATTACAGAAGTATTCTTGGTAACAGGTAGTCCTTCTGATCAGCACAATACTAAGCTGTCAGCATGGTCTGCGTGGCGACTAGCACACCATCTCCTCTGCATTTGTATTTAGTCACGCTCGTCTGTGCGGGAGATGACATCTATGGCACGAGTACGGGAAGGCCGCTGTAGAAGAAGAAAGCAGAAACACCTGATTAAGGCTACATTCAGATAGAATCAGTCTTGTGTGACTGAGTATACCACTCGTATACTCCCCAGGGCTTTGGCGCTTGAACATTACTATTTTTTGCATTTGCTAAAATGACTGATGTTGCCCTCAGGGCCGTCACTAGGATTGAGAGATAGGGGGGGCTTAGCCCCAGGAGTGTGTATTAGAATGCACACGCTATGCGCGTGCCGAAAAATTTTCATCGCACCTACAAAGGCTTCGTCAATTAATTCATTATTTGAAGATCATTTATCGCAACCTGTTATATGGATCACTTTCTTTTCCTTCAGGATATCTTCTTTTTATTAAAAATAAGCCTAAATCAGTTCATTAGAGGCGTCTTATGTTTATGAAGAAAGATGTTTCCAAATATATCCATTAAAAATTAAATATGTTATATTTCCAAATAAAGCTATTTATTTCAGTCTAATGCACTGAACAGGAGGAAATGTTGTGGTCCTTTTATTTAATTAGTTTAATTACAACTAGCTTAGTTCAAAATCCTCGTGAAATCTGACAATAAAGAACAAATGAATATTTCTCAAACATTTATTCTGCCAAATGAGTATACAAGATACGTTAACCTTTTGGGGGACACTTACTTTTCAGAGCACATATCAAACAAACAAATGGGCTTAAACTGATAGTGAAGTTTAACATTTCTGTGCTATTTCAAAACCAGCCTTCATTATTTAATTGCTTGCTACGGGATGAGTTAAAACACAAATTAATGAAAATCTCATGAATTAATTAAATATTTTGTTGTGTACTGTATGTAACCTGGCCTATCTTTACATCCAAAGAGACTACATTTAGTTTAGGCTATAGGCTAAGCCTACACAGTGAATGCAAGTCAAGATTGCCAGAATTAAATATGAAATAAGGGCATAAAGGGCATGAATATAAGACAACTCCTTAGGGGAAAAAAACACCTAGGTCGAGTTTGAGATGCATTACACGTGGGCCATCACTTGCTGTTTGTTTTGTGTTTTTATCCAAGCTTGATTAAATGCATATAAATATGGGGATTACTTTCTTTTCGACTTTTCACTCTTGGCCAAGTTCAGCGGTCACAACGTTTTGAAACTTTTCCTACGGTTCCGATTCAGCTTATATGTGACACACGTGAACATTTTATCATTTTTAACTCGAGGAAAGCGTTGCACTATGTTGCGGCCAAACACCTCGTTCATAACGGGGCATTGGACTCGCTCCTGTTTTCTCTGTAGACCTTTACTGACCTCGATCACGCAGACCTCCTCAGCATCAGCTCCCTGCTCCTGCTCCTCACTCACTCTCTTAAAAAATCTTCTTATGTCCATCTAGCCAATGAATTGAAAGACAGTTTAAATTTTCTCATGCCAAAACTAATGCTACTATGCCATTTAGTTTTCACTCACAATAATTAACATTAGGCTACTGATGTTGTGTTGAAATAGCCTACTAGAGAAATGGGACAGAATATGGACAGCTGTTAGCCTAATATAGCCTAAATTTGGTTGTTCACGATGGTTGCATTTTCCATAACGTTCCATTTAGCTGCCAAAATCAATATTAATCAAGTACAATATCGCCTTTTCTCCCCCATAGGTAAACGTAGGTAACGTTAAGCAATTAACAATGACATCAACTTACAATCTCGTGTAGGCTATTATTCACTGCGAACAACTCTGCCGGCCTCAGGGGGGTATTCCAAGTAGGTGGTTAAGTGGCAAACCTGGGTAAGTTAAGACGGAGGTAGCGGTAAACCTGGTAATAGAAGAGCCTGGAGTCCTCATTCTCCTAACTACACAAAGCAAGCAGGCTACTCTATTTATTATTGCTTGGAAAGTTGTATGAAAAGATGAAGGTGTTGATCATTATCTGTTGGAGTCTCTTCTTTTTCTTTTAAATCAATGTTTTTTTTTTTCTTTTTTAGAAATCCCATGTGCATGTTTGAGAGTGTGGGCAGCAGCATTATTGTTTTCAGCGTACAACCTGCTGGTAACTCCTTTTGTGTACAGAGAGGATTTTGTTGACAGAGATAAGTACGTATGAAAATAAAATACTGTGTTACTCTAAACTTGTCTGAATGGGACCTTGGGGTGGCCAAGTTTAAAATTTTTCAGAATGGAGCAGTTTGACTACTATTCCATCAAACTTCAGAGACCACAGAACACAGCAAAATAATGGACCCTGAAGTCCACTTACTACAAATTCAGGATCCTTTAAAAATATTTTATTAATGACTTGTTAATGGTTAATGTATGGGCCAACAGCGATGAGGACCCAAATGCAGACACTCAAACAATTCCAGAGGTGCAAGAAAGACAGGTCACAGGTCAGTAAATGTTTTGCACATTTTGTATTAGATGTTTTTAATATTCACCTATGTCTTGTATTCTGTCCTTATTTTGGGATGGTATTTGGAATTGTTTTGCTATTTATGTAACACTTTGTTTTGTACTTTTACTTTAAGTTTCTGTGTTGGAGGTGCAGCATCCTTTAAAGCAATAGTTCTCAACCTTTTTGGCTTGTGACACCTTAAGGCGATGCTATGTCTATTTGCAACTCCTCGTCACTGGTTACATATGTACCAGGCATATCAATTAATGTATGAAGTAACTCCATGAATATTCATTAATTAATGATCTATTGATTAATCACATGAAGTCATAGGTCGCTGTCTTGGACAGCCGGATGCATTTATACCTTTTCAACATCTGGCTAGAATGCGTCACAAACTACCTCTGGAGGTGATTTGAGCAATCTGTCTTCTTGGATGCATTTACAGTTAACTTTTTTGAGATCAGGTAGTTATCTGATCTGCCCACGTCGCATGAAGTGACCAAGCCTAAATGGGGTCATAGTGACTTGATCATTTGTTAATGGTGAGCAACAGGAATTCATGATACACCCTGCATTAATTCATGCATTAAAACATCATGAGTCATGTATTAGTTAATCATTATTTAAGCATATGTTTTGTACCCTTAATATAAAGTGTTATTATCAAGTATCAAGTCTTAATCAATTAAACTAAAGGTGATATTATTTATAAACCAACCTGGTGAAACCAAACCTATGCCCTTGCCCACTTGTAAGAACCATGTAACTTTACTTTTCCTGTTTGATATATTGAATGGAAACTCAGGTACTGAGAGGAGTGTCCTCCTCCCCCCACAGAGACACATAAAGAGCAGTGATCTGGTTCACAGATCAAACAGGCCAGCTGATTACAAAGCCAGATGTATGAGCTGAGAGGGAAGTTTTTTCTACACACTCTTGCCCTGTCCACGTGCAA
This sequence comes from Macquaria ambigua, assembly GCA_008360985.2. Classification (NCBI taxonomy): domain Eukaryota; kingdom Metazoa; phylum Chordata; class Actinopteri; order Centrarchiformes; family Percichthyidae; genus Macquaria; species Macquaria ambigua. The sequence continues at coordinate 17,483 of VMKM01000145.1, forward strand.
ACACTCTGCAGTGAATACACCGTGTTCAAGGTCTGTTATTACAATACGTTTAACTTTATTTTAACTTTTATTTATACAGGGTAATTCCAATCATTTCCAAAAACACACTTCACATTCTTCAGCGCAGACTTGATCTTCTGGGAGCGATGAGTTAGAGTGACTGCGGCACTCCATTTAGTGAAAGGTTATAGCAGGGTGGATCTGTGTATGGAATATTTAGAGGTATGTGTGAGTGTATCTGTGCCTGGTAACCTTGGCTACAGCACAAAGTGAAATATCACTCTCATGTGTGAGTGAAAAGGCAAATGCTTCACTGACATCCTATTAACTCACTACAGACTAGTGCTGGCAAAAAGCCAACAAAGAAATCTTTTCTACCGAGACTTTTTAAAGTTTGGTATGTCCACGGTTTGCACTAACATGTACTGCTTCCAGGAAATAGCCACAGCCTTGCAATCTGACAAAATCTTACATGTTCTCCCGCCTGCTAGCAATCGCTATAGAAGCATAGTAAATACAAAAACACAAGTTTAGGCTGCTTTAAGCAGTGCAGGTAGTGACTGACTTATACATGTTTTCCCCTTGGGGATTACCATAGATGTATGTGCTCACTGCTGAAACTGGTCAGTACTACAAACCCGTGTACTCGACTCAACTCAACTAGGCTGCTGCTGATGCCAGCTCCCGTACATACTTGCTGCCCTCGATACTTCCTGTACATGCCAAACTGTTGCCTGTATATCGAAGAGTACCAGAGACACCACTTGGTGCTTCTGGGCTCACTAGTTTTGTTCATGTACCAGTGTCAGACAGTACAATCAGTGCTCGCTAGCCTCTGGATACTGTTCGTGGCTGCTTACGGAATTTAACGAGACTCATTTCTCACATTAATTTCTTGTTTGTGCTGCTGTGGATTTTTGTAGATTTATTGTAAAGAATACAGGTAGAATCAACACAGTTATCATTGTAAGTAAGGTAAAGTAGTCCATGATTTCGTAAGTCATCAGTTAAATGTAGCCTAAAACTTAATATTAGCAGGATAATAAAGCATAATTTGCTCTACATCCACAACCTGTTAGTGTGCCCTGCAGTCTTGTTGCCGAAACAATGCACAAACTTAAAAAAACGTATACTTCTTAGCACTACTGGAAACCGGCTGTGTCGCAGAGAGTAATTTATCTCAAAGAGATAAAGGGATTGTGGGAAGAACAGCTTAAGAGTGTGATGTCCACTAAAATATCCACAAAGATGCAGGAGACAGAGGAAGAAAAATATCCATCAAACCCACACAATATTATGATATATTACTGGATTATTATTATGGATGTATTAACATGTAAGCAGCATGTTAATGCTGTAGCTGGTTGAGGTGGAGTCAAATTTAACTATTTAACATACTATTGCTGTAATCTATAAATCATCATCATATTTTACAATCTGATCATCTGATTTGTATTTAAAATCTTAACATGCCAAGTGGCTTGTAATTGCAATAGTGGAGCAGTAGAGTAAACCGTACAATATTTCTCTCTGAAATATAGTGGAGTAGATGTGTAAAGTGTCATAAAATGAAGACACTTAAGTAAAGTACAAGTACCTCAGAATTGTAATTAAGGACAGTACCTAGTTACTTTCCACCACTGCATATAGGTATTCATAGGATATTTATCAACCCCCTTCCCCCCCTTAACATGTATGAGCAGTATATAAGCGATTAATAAATAATGTTTAAAACACATTATAAAGTACTTGTTTGCCGATAAAATTATATTTTCAAAGTGTTACAAGAACATCAGGACATCAGTGTTACAGTGTGCGTTTAAATACAGTTCTAAATAACCAACTAAGATGTTTATATATTAGCTTTTAACAGCTTTACATTGTGTTATACAGCATATAAACTGTTACACATGTAAAGATCATTCACAGATGTGTAAGCTTCCATAATGTCTTTAAAAGTATACTGCTGACATGTCTTTACATATGATGACAACTGCAACAGTTGATACAGTTATCAGTTATATATGTTTCACAGGACTTATAGTTTGTGACAAATAAATTAAAGTTTACAAAATGTCCTTATGTCTGCTTACTACAACTTGGTATAGATATGTATTAATTGTCTACTATTGAATGCTAAGCATCTTGGTCCATGAATCCTGATCATGTTCATATTGAGCTTTTACAGTGAGGTATATGTGTCTTTTCACTGGTTCATCAGCTCTCTGAGAAAAGACTGTATTATGTCACAGTAACACTGTATTTCTCTTAAGGTTTCAGAAACAAAGTTCCTCAGCTGATGTTGACACTTGTACTGTTTGCATCCAAGTTTTTTCATTTCAAATTCAATATTAAGTCTACAAAGGATTGAAAACCAATTAAACTCTATTGTGCTATTGGGAAAGTGTGGCTGTTATGAAAGCTACAAATCTTCTGGAATAAATGTGACTTCCTTGGCTGGCTGAATAAACATCAAAAAAGGTTTCTTGTTCAGATCACAGACCGTAACAAAAGGTGGCTCTTCTGTCTGTGACATCACCAAAAGGTTGAAGGGCCTTCAGTTTTGGCTCATTTGTTCATTTCTCTGGTAAGTTCGGTTTTAATTAGTTATTTGATGCTATAAAAAGGTTGTCAATCACATCATGGTTGACAACTATGAGTTGATTGTGGTGTGCTCGCGATTGATTTGGGCAGGTGTATGGGGGGGACCTCAATACGATCGCTACTGCGCAGACTCTGGCTCTAAATGACGTCAACAGTGCAGATGGCAGTGCCTGTATATGGGATATTTTGGCTTCATTTTTGTACAGTAGGAGGAAGTGGAGACGCGTCGTCCATCTTTGTATACAGTCTCTGGTTCCCCCTCACACAGGAATGACACCAAAATAATTTACTGATACAGCTTTTCGAGATTTCATCTCTCTCTTAACTGAGAGGATCAAATTCTGATATTACAACGAATCATTTTATCAATCATTTTAAAGCCGTTCCTTTTGCAATGAGAATTACAAATAATATAATGAGAATTGCAAAAGGAATAACCAATTTAGCCATATATTTATTTAGCTAATCTAGCCAAGTAGCTTATTTCTTTCACAGCTAACACACTACAAGAAACAGTATTTAGCTAGCTTTGGGATTGGCTCATGGCTGTTACCTGATATACAGCATTATGTAAATCGAACTTGATTTCCCATGTGGAAAAATGTTGTGCACCTCATTCCTGAGGACCCGATGCTGTTCCCATTTCGAGCAAGCAGCAGACACCACGACTTAGTCAGACAGGCTGAATATTAAGTATCTCTATTTAACCCTCAAAATCTTCTCGCTGCAAGATAATTTCTCAAAATTGCAATTGTGGTGTTTGTTCGCAGTATATTTTTTACTCTTTTCTTATTTTTTGTTACTTTATTTTATTTTCTATTGCTGTCCAGCCTTATGCCTCTCTTATTTGGGCTCTTCTTGTAAGATGTTATTAATAATAGTAAATGAATGGGAAAAGAGCAGCACCAGATGTTTTGGACCAGCGATAAATCTGTAGTTTCTACCTAAGGGCTGCTCACACTAAGCCTCAGAAGCTGCAGTGCAGAAATATTATTCAAATGCATTCATTCTCAAGCTCTTTTCCCTGCCCAGCTTTATTAGTGTGCCTGCTTCAGCATTTGATAGCATTTTCCCCCTCGACTACTTTAAAGGCATTCTGTGCCTGTTGCAAATCCCCTTTAAGGATGAGGAAAGAGCTTGTTTTACAACTGCAGCAAATATCAACAAAAAACACAACAATATGGCATTAGAAACAACAAGAATGAGAATATATTTGCGAATGATTATCAGCAGTGGTGAAGCAGGTAATTAGGCCTATTTCACAATATGGCGACAGAGACCGTTAGTAGGGAAACGCTACTTCCGGTTGCGCTGGTGTGCACAGTGTGTTTTCTCTCAGTCACTCCTTTTTCATTTGATAACAGTTACCAACAAGTTCATTTAAAAGTTCAAAGTGCATGACATATAACAATGGATGAGCTTGTAGTGTATAAACCTAAAGCCTCTGGTAGGAACTTTGTGCAGGATATTATATACAAAATATACAAAGGTAATTTTAATCTCCAAATACTACTAAAAATACATCTTCACATAAGGTGACAACAAGTATACTTAGACATGAACATGTTGTCTGACAGTGATGTGACTGCTGGAGCAGCATCCCTCATTTGCCTTCAGTCACAACCACTGAAAAGCAGTGCTTGTCATTACCACCACTGAGCAAGGCCCTTAACCCCAACTGCTCCAGTGGTGCTGCTCAGTGGCCAGCAGTTCAGACTGTACTGGACAGCTTCCAAATGTGAATGTGAAACTGTGTGAATGTGATTGGGGTGTTCATGAAAAAGAGAACATTGCTCTCAGTGAAACTGAATAAATAAAGGTGCAAAAAAAAAAAAAAGTTGTGACACTTAAGTATTAAAGTCCTGGCATCGTGGTGGTCCAGCTGTCTATGCATCATATCATATTTCTTCCAGTTTAATCCCTTGACATTTGTTGCATGCAATCCTCTCTCTACCTGTGATATGTCATTCTCTACTTTCAACTATCTAATAAAGAAAACGTGTAAAACAAGACTAAGAGTCTACAACCATGCTAGCAGTTCTGTGAGCCTCTACTTAGCGCACAGTGGTGCTTTGAGCTAAATACTAAGATTAGCATGCTAACATTCTTGCAATGACAATGCTAACATGCTGATGCTAAGCAGGTATAATGTTTACCATGTTCATCATCTTAATTTAGCATGTTAGCAAGCTAACATATGCTAATTAGCACTAAATGTCATTAGTTTTTTGCAGGTATTGGTATTATATATTGGTATATAAGTATTGGACAAACTGAAATTTTGACCAGATGATGGTACAAGATGAAAGATCAGAGGATCACGTAAGTGATTCCAATTCATCCTGAGGGGAATGTGAATGTGTGTACCAAATTGGTAGGACCGAAGTGGTGGACCGACCGACAGACCAACTGACATTGCCATCCCTAGACCCATGCCGCTAGCAAGGCTAAAAATACAGTCCATCCTGAATGGACATGGACATTTACTGGAGTCCTCTGCGTGTGGACTCCTGCTGTGCCAATGCAGTGGTCTCACTGAAATGAATGAGGACAACAATCAAGTTTCTGGAGAGAATACACATGGAAAATTTAGATGTGCTTTATTACACCATTCGAACAATCTAAATATCATTTGTATGTCGCTTCAAAATACTGTGGAGGATGTTGTTAAAATCATGCCTCATTTAGTCATCTTTTTTTTTCCTCTCTTTTATTTTATTTTTAGCCATGCTAGCATATGGCAATGTTGGTCTGTCGGTCCACTACTTTGGTCCACACTGAAATATCTCAGAAAACATTGGATGGATTGACATGCAATTTTGTCTTTTGTCTTGATATGTACAAAATCTAGAAAGAATGGATTTGTGATGATGCGAAGTATCCATGTTTGCTTGATTTCCAGAGATTAACACACCATTTACCACCAGGTTGAGCATACGCTTGCATGTATGTGATTGGGCAACACAGTACCTTGCAGTGTGGCAAAAGTTGAGCCTGTTATTTTTAATTTTACATTTTTATTATTGTAATATTTGTTTTTTGTTTTTTTACATAAAATGTCAATCTTTAGCCTGCTTGCTTATATTACTAGAAATACTGTGTTTTTTACATGTATTTTTTCAAGATGACAAGAAAAGGTCAACTATTAAAAAAAAAGACAAATTAGGATGGTGAAGTTTTTTCATGAAGCATTGTTGTCTGTCTGAACATGACTCTACTGCTGTTGAGTGTGCCAGAGGAATCAAACCCTTGTCCACTAGCCTTCTGTCCTGATAGAAAATGGTCTTTCCTCTTTAATATACATCTTAATCTATGGCTACATTACTAAATTTCCCTCGGGATCAATAAAGTATCTATCTCTATCTATCTATGAAACACTTCTATTACAGTAAGTCTTCCCTGCTATATGGAATTGTTAAATCCAATTATTATTTGCAGTACCTATTGTGTTATCTTGGCAGGTCTTTAAGGGTTGCAGAAGACTCCAAATTCAGAACCTTTGCCATGTTTCCAATCCGAGTTTGAGTCCTGTCACAGACCTGTCATTAATGCTATTTAATTAATTATTGTATTTTAATTGGCTAACCCTAACCATACCTTAACCATAGTTTATTTATTTTATCACATCAAATTTGTTGTCAGTCCCCTATTGACCCCCATTTTACATTTACAGTATTTCTCCAGACACCAATCAGTAGTCCTATGCCAGGATTCAGTGTGTCAATTACTTTGATGCAATTTGATGGATCACAACTTAGTTTAATAATACACATACACATGTGAGCACAATATGAACTAAGATAATAAAGGTAGTAAAACTATATGACACTGGGCCCTTGAACAAGACAGTTAATGAATGACCCGTCCTGAACGAATTTGCAATTAATCAAATAAAGTATAACCAGATGATAGTGAACCTGGGGCTTTACAGGGCCCTGGGGGTTTGGGGCTCAGTGCAGTTCCCCTTAATGCCCAGTTGCTAATCCAGCCTTTGTCTCTAATCTTAACCATACTGAAGTTGCATACACGGATGTTAGCATGAATTTGAAAAACACTGAATGTAATCTGGAGTTTTACAGAATTGTCCAATATCAACGTTCTTGGTATTTTTTCCCATCAACATACCTTATTTCAGTGCTTTAATGCTGAATACGGCCAATTTGCAAAGAGTCAATTCCTTTTCCAACTGACCATACACACACACACACAAAAAGTTATGTCAGCATCATTATAGTTAGACCTTGGCTTCAGATATAGGTGTACCTATTTGTACATGTGTGCCTGTACATCTTTATCCTCATGCTGCCTGATTGCCTCACTGCTGTCAGATTGCACTGAACAAAAACTACGGTGCACCACTGTGAAGCCAGAGTACTGTGTATTGTTTCGAGGTGTGATGTCGTGAGTGGATGTGATTGCATGGAGGGTTAAATGTGTTTCCCTGCAGAGTGGGGATCAACAGGTTGCAGAGTAGCATTATATGAGGGTCAGCGTGGTGTATCTGGGCTTTGTGCTGCGTGGAAACTCTGGAGCTCCTTGGATGTTTGGTGAGGGCAGAGTGAGCGGGAGGCAGAGGCTGAGAAAACAAACCTGGGAGCTGACCTTGATCTCCCGTCCTCTGATGTGAAGTAGCTGAAGCTCCAGAGAAACAGCTTGATTCATGGATATTTGGCACACATCCAAAGTGAAGGAGAATTGCTTGTGCCAGGGTTTATGTTTGGGCCGGAGCAGATTAGTGCATGCAGTGCTGGAGTCTTATCATGGTATGATTTTCTCAGGAGAGCCTGGTAATTTGTGTCTTTAGGCAGCTGCTCAGCTATAAATAACACTAATGCAATGTTGATACAAACATGAGGTCAGCTAGCCACAGTTATCATAATTAGATTTTTACTTGCAAATGACTAATGGGGTTAGATAAAGTGGAAGAAAATCCAGGCTATCTGGTTGATACCATACAAATAAATCACATCTACCAATCAAGTATGGAAGTTCATTAACAACAAAAGTATTGAGCAAGTACAAAAAGTTTTGAAGAAATTGAATACGTTTTGGGAAGACAGTGAGGACAGATTTGTGAGCATAATTAATGCTTGGAATGCATGAGAGGAATGTGTTTCCAGATTTAGGTGAGCAGTGGGGATTCATTTTTGTCTTCATAGCGGGGCACTTTCAGTTTTGGCAGTTTGTTGTCTTTGAATGCAGAGATACAGAGCAAGGCAAACTCCATTTGATATGACATAGAGGTGTAATTCTGTTAAACAGACTGTCTTCCCAAGAAAACAACAGAATCAGCTGTGTCAGCAATGGCCCCAAAACTACATATGTTTACGTTCAAGCGACAATGCCCTCTAGCAACTAAAAGAATTATGACTTTAGTCCGAAGCGAAAGAGGGAGTTGGATGATGTTATTATATAGCCACAAAGTCACAGTGGGAGGACGCTGAGTCAAAAAAACGTCAGATTTTAACACAGGAGATCACTGTTCGCTTCCTGCAAGACTATTAACTATGACACAGATCGTTCCATAACCATGACCATGTGGTTATTATTGTAACCACGAAAATAAAGTTCCCCTAACCTTAACATATTAATTTTAATAATTAATAGTCATTTTAACCCAGAGCATGATGTTTCCCTAAACTTAACTTATTTTAATCCAAACCATGATCTTTCCTTTCTTTTCCTTGACCTAACCAAGTTGTTTTTGTGCCTAAATCTAACCAAACGTTAACCATCGTGTAGCATTGTCACATCATAAAACTGAATTTTTTTTCATCAGTGATTTCTAAGGGTTTTGGAGGGCACAGACAAATGATGTCATCCTACTGATAGGGGTGTATCAGAAAAGACTTCTACGTGTCATTCTGAAAGGCTGTCACAAACAAAGTAATCTTTATAAACAGATATCTGCATATGAATGCAGAATCAAGTAGTATTGACCAATCATGTTTGAGCGGGCTTTGGTTGCATGCAGGTAAACAGTCCATGTGGAGAGCAAAAGAGGCAGAACGCATTGCAATGCAATCTCAGAACTCATTGGCTATCATCTGACGACGATTTCGCTTTTTATCAATCTTGGAACCCTAGAGATTAGCTTTTATTAGTGTTTTTAAATTTATCTGCATTCAAATCGTCGTCAGATGATAGCGGACAGGTTCTGAGATTGTTAATCGGACTGTAAACAATGACCAGCACACGGAAGAGGAAGTCTTGGCTCTGATATCTGTTATCCATTATCTGGATATTCGCTGGCTACACAGGAAGCCCTGAGACATTGGCCGTTGCCCCCAGAGGCTAAATCGACGTCAGACGATAGCCGATGGGTTCCAAGATTGCAAACAAAGTATTTTGTTGTTTAATTTGGAGGACTTGTGGTATAAACCCTGCTACCTGAGTAATACGTCCCAGTATTTGCCATCAGGTCTATTAGTCAACCCTACTGCCGGACATTAACGTTGATAGTCGACCATAATGTTTTTCTTTCTTTTTTTTTGTCAAACTGAAATATTGGTATATTTTGAAAGCCTGCATATGTCCAACATGGTGGTAAATAATATGTTATTGTCTGAAAATCAAACAAACATGAATGGCTCATATCAGCAAATGTCTATTACTCAATTATTAAATAAACCCCAGTCCTTTGTTCAAATGTTTGATTAGTATATTTACCTTGTTCTGTTGTAATTATTTTAGAAAATTAAATAGTAAATAGTACTTTCTCCAGTGTCTTTGCATGGTAACTACAGTATGGTTAAGGTTAGGGAAATATTAGTGTTACACTTAATAAAGAGGCGAATGTTAATTGCAGGTCTGTAATGGGATGCAAACTCTGGTCCACGTCCGTCCATCACCACTATTTTTCACCTCACACATAAAGAAATACCTCCTGCGTTGGTACTGATTCAGTCATGAAGTGTGAAATCATCCAATATGATGAAAACTTTGAAAACACTTTGACAATGTCTTGATCCCAGTCGGTTACCACACCCATTTATATACCAATAGGCTGATTGGCTCTAAGATGAATCAACTCATTTACTGTCATATTTCTTTATTTACATACACTAACAAGCAAGTATATTATCATCAGGACTATGGACAGCAAGAAGCAATACTAGGGCAAAGAATATTAGCCAAATGTTAGCCAACATTTTTGGATAGAAAACAAAGTCAGTACTTAGTAGTCAGTAGACTTCCTCCACAAAGTTATTAGGATTCATTCTCTTGGGGCCCCTTAAGTCTGTACAAAATTTCATGGCAAACCAATCGTAAATTTGGAAGTTTACGATTTGAATTAGGGGCCAATGAAGGCTGTCATAAGTACACTAATAAAAATACATGTGCATGTTAACATAACCCTTTGAAAGTACCATTCCATTATTTTGACATGTTTCATTATAACATTTACTCTCTGTAATGGAAGTTGTCGCTGCACTGTGGACTGAACTGACTGGAATAAAGAGTGAACTTTTCCCCAGATATTATCTTGTGTCATAAACAGAATGAATTCAGCCTGAGAGCTTCAGCCACAGCTGATTGTGTCCCACCATGACAGCAGAAACAGCTCAGCGAGCAGTGATATGAGACTAGGTGTTGTTAGACACTGTCCACAGCTACAGTGCTGGTGTTATACTGCACACTCACACACCCACTAGATCAAACCTGGCTCTTTTTGTGGGAGCAGGAGGTGATGAAGTGGGGAGGGCATGGTGGGAGGGGAAGCAGAAGATCAGCTCTGAGACCCCTTACACTCCCTCTGGACACTTGGCATGCACAACACAAACAGCTTACAGCATTTAAATCCTCTGTTGTTTTGAATAGTTCCATAAAGAATGTTTATGTTGCCCCGGCCTAAATGACATACATTTAGGCAGGCAGATTATTGAAGGAAGAGATACAGTGCATTAGACAGTGAGGCAGAACATCTGGAAGACAGAGGCAGAGTACAATGCAGTCTGCCGGATTTAGACATACTGGGAGTAAAATGGAGAAAGAGCCCAGTATTATAAAGGTAGCTGGTTCTGTGTTTCAGTATAAGGACACTTTGTATTAGTAAGGGGAACCAGACGAATGTGCAAGCTCTTGTTTCATTTGCTCTGGCAGATGTGTCTGGTCCCGCTCCCATTCAGACAGATTTCCAGCCGATTTCTGAATCCGCTATTGCGTCAGAATTAAACTGGACGGTATATTTTCTCTAAAAGAAGAACAAACAACAGCTACTTTTGTTGATAAGAAAGATGTGTTTGCCGTTCTTCCGACAGGATTCGCTCAGCACTACGTCACACGTTCCATTGCTCTGATTGGTTGTAGGTCCATCCAATTGCATCCAGAGGCATTTTGGTCTGCTTCCGTTGATAACGCCCCTTGGAAATCAAAAATGAGCTAAGAGGTCCCAGACTAATTCACATTTGCGAAATAGTCTGGCGATGTCAGGTTAACTTTGTATGGAAACGACAAAACTATTTAGTGAGCGCAAAATAATATATTTTCTTAAAATTTCTTATTTCTTCAACATAAGAATGTCTGTTCACTAATCCACCACTCTTGTTATTTACCTTTGTATTACAGTTTAATTTATTCATACATTAATTACTGTAATATTGTTTGGGGTGCTATTAACCTTAACAAGGCCCAGCTGAAAACTAAAGGGGTGTGTAAGCAGTCAGGGCCCCGAGGCTCTGGGACGATTTGCCAGAGGAAATCAGGTCAGATAAGACCCAAGTTGTGATGAACTGTAGTTTTCCTTGAAAATACCAAAATAAAAGCAAGATTCTCTGTAATTTTCTGCACCTTAACATATTACATCTCTTTCCTATTTTCCAGTGTTGTCCTTTTTCCCCAGAAGAACATATTCTTTTCCAACTCTCTCCCTCTCTTGGCACATCCTGGCTGCCGTCTCTGTAATATAGCATTTCTTCTTCTGTGCTCTTGTACCTGTCACAGAGAAGCTTTGAGGTAGAAAATTACCTGGACCTCTATGACACAGAGCCTCAGCATTATAAAAATATTATTAAAAAAAGGCATTTTCTGGTGAGCCAGAGCTGAAGAGAAGGGGAGAGGAATCAAGTGAAAGAACTCCAGAAGACTCCTGAATTCAGTGCAGCTCTCCAAATCCACTTCAGAAGCACTACATTATATGCACAGAAGAAGCACTACATTATATGCACAGAAGAAGCACTACATTATATGCACAGAAGAAGCACAGAAGAAGCACTACATTATATGCACAGAAGAAGCACAAATGTGGGCAGCATTACGTTTCCTCAAAAATGTAATTTCTACTGCAGATGAACATAATTTGAAGGAGATACACAGTCACAGTCCACACTCCTCCATCATACTCAGGATATGTGCTTTAGACATGCAGACATGACTCATTTGGAGTGCTGGACTCTGCATGGGAAACTATTAAAATCCCAGAGGGTCCTGATTGGAATCTAAAACCTTCATCGTGCCCTGAACTTCTCTTTTCCAGCGGATGGGAAACAAACAAAGTGCAGCTTTGAATTATCATTTGGGATTTGCAGTGCCCATACAGCAGCACACTGTAGGCGTGCAGTAAAGAAAGTATAATAGCAGACTGCAGGCTCCTATAATGAAGTATGATTACTTCACTGCAGGTGCATCTTGTATAGATTGGTTTTCCATGACAATAATAAAGCCCTCAGAAAGACTCATCTTCTTTTTCAGCTGCTACATTAATTTGGATTTTTTGTGGAAAACACCTTAATTTCAAGAGCCCTTAATTAACAAATTTTCTTTCCCTTTAATTTACATATTATTTTAAAATATCTGACTAATCCATTCATTATCAGTTCCTGGTGTTATAAAGATTGGGATTTTAAGTCTGGTTTAACTCTATCTTTAGTTCTTAGTTTTGCTGTCATGAGAGTTGATAAGAGAGGCAGTCCTGACAGCTCTGTGTTTATGGTAATGTGAGTCTGTGGAGATACTTTATATAGAGAAGCTGCTGGGAACGCTCAAGCCTCAACATCAGACACTCAAGACAAGTGAAATACACTGTGGAGGTGCACAGCAGCCCCTCCCTGAGGACAGCTGATTATTTACCGATGTGTCTGTACAGTCAGGAAACACTACTGAAGCCTTGAGGCAGCAACTATTAATTTATTGGCCTTCAGTGAAGTGTGAACTGAGTTACCTCTCTGCTGACCAGTGTTGGCTTCACTGTGAAAACCAGCTCAGATCAGTGTTTGCCAACTGTGAAATTTGATAAATATGGCAAAATCAAATCACCAATTATAGCTACAAGTGCTACAAAATAGCAGCGTATGTTACTGCTAATGTACTTTGCAGCTAACACAGCTTTAATAAATGATTAAGCTAATTAAAACCAGCATGCTTGTGTTTTATCATGTTTTAGCCCATTAATTATAAATCGTGTATTACCTCACTGCCGACCATTTTCCAAAGTATTTCATTTCAGCACACTAAGAAAATGAGGGACTTGAAATTTGTACACGTCTCTGTAATGGAATAGTTCAACATGTTGGGAAATGCGCTTATAGACCTTTTTGAGAGAAGACATTTCTTCATGTCACAGTAAGAAAAGCACAGGTGTCAGTAATAAAATGAATGATGGCTGAATTCCATTTAGCTGCTTCAGTTTCATGGTCCTGGTATTGTGTTGGCTCGTTACTGTTATTAGTGTTCTTAGTAATTAGTTTTGGATATCAATCTCATGTCTGTGTGTTATACGTAGCTGGAGTCAGGACGTGGTTAGCCTAGCTTAGCATATAGAATGGGTGGAAACAGCTAGCCTACAAACACCTCTATTAACGTGCTGGAACTATTTCTTGAAGAAAAATATTGTATCAATCCACTCAGTACTTGTGCGCAGCGTTTGTGCTGGTTGCCAGTCAGTGAGCACAGGTTTTGGTTTTGGTCTTTGGTCTTGTACAGGCACGATGGTACCAAACCTCACTGTGATGACAAGACACCAGTAGGCTGCCTGTTAAATAAACAAACATGAATTAACAAACTAGATGTATGACATAAATAAGTTGGCTTAGAGGTGTTGGTATTCCCCCCCCTGCTTCCAGTCTGTATGCTAAGCTAAGCTAACCATGTGCTTTGTGATTGTTTTATTAGGTGTGTGATGTTTGTTTTGTCTGACTCGTCTTCCTGTGACCTTATGTATATGTAATTTGATCTCATGTCTCTGTTGTAAAAGAGATCTTGATCTAAATGAGACTTCCTGTATAAATAAAGCTTAACTAAGAATTATTGTACCTTGCATGTCTGCATTTTTATTGGTTTCAGAAAAGGCAGTGTATATGGGTCACACGAGAAGGCATGACATACAGTATATGTTTAGGAAGAAGCACACAAAAGTGAAAGGCCCAGTTAACAGTGAAAATGAAGCAACCAAATACAACACAGACCTATTAAGGTTATCAGTATTTTGAAAAAAGATCCCACAGAGATGTCTTATCTTCAAGAACACCATTTCATTTGTGGACCATTCAGCATTCCAATGTCTCTAAGTACATTGACTCACCTACTCTACTTAAGTACAATTTTGAGCTACATGTACTTTACTTAAGCAAGTGGACCTTGAGTTGAAACTGTTTTGTCTAATGGCTGTTTCCTCAGTCAAAAGTAAGCTTTCTAGCTGAAGAATGATGCTCTATTAAACCTAATTTAGGAGTCAAAGTAAGTTTTCACCCAAACCATCCCCTATTTACAATTATCATATTATCATGTATCATTCTTAATGTCTCTCATACCTGAAAATTTGTCAAACTGAGGAAATGACTTCTTGTCCTGATATTTCCATCATAGCAACAACTGATTTTGATAGAAATATCTCACAGATCTAAAATATCAACTAATTGCATCAAGTTTTGGTTTCTGTCCTTCTGAAATAAACCATCGTTTTACATCCGTATTAAACAATCAGAAAAGCAGCCATAATACATTCAACCTTGTAAGTAAGCCGATTATTCTTTTTGTCTCTCTCTCCCGGACAAATTCTGTCTTGCTGTCTTTCTTTATTGCTGTTGGTTTTTAACACAAACCCCCATAGCTGAATGTGACAAGGTAATTTGTTCAAAAGCTATTTCACAAATATAAGGTCATTAGCGAAGGTGGAAGAAGATGAAGCACACCCTTTTCAGAGGATACAAAGTCATTGGTTAGCTTTCTATTTTTCGTGAACTCACTAACCTCTAATATATCTTGTCTTTTCAGAATATATGGACGCTATACCTATATTGTTTTTATTTTGTCTGTTACAGTTATGTATGTTTTTTCATTTTAATTCATTAGTTATATTCCCATTTAATGGAATACGTGCAGCCATAAAACTTTGTACATGGTGCACAATGATACTGTGGAAAAACATAATTTAGAGAAGACCTCAGAGGAAATGTAAGGGTAAAATCAGGGTTTAAAGGATAATACTGGTTTATTTCAATGTCTTTTTTTCATGTTTTTGGCTGTCTTATTTTTTTGGTGGTAACTTAATTGCAACCTTAATTGCAAGATTGTGGGATGTGGTGGCATCGCTAAAAAGACGCAAGAAACATGAGCAGTCAAAGGATCATAGAGGTTGTTAATCCAAATCATCCCACTCAGATCAACCTGAGGGCCACTGGCCAGGATGTTCTCTTCTTTCTCTCCTTGGGGGGCTGTTTAAACACTTTGTGAAAAAAGCAAACAAAAAAACAATAACCAATACCATCAACAATAAATTTCAATTAAATACACTTAAAAGCCTAGCAACTCAGCTCTCACTCTCTTCTCCGTCATACCCAGCATACTGCTCCGCATGTTTAGAATAGTACTGAGGGTAAAATTGTGTTCCTGACTGCTTCTGATTGCATTAAACTCCTGAAATTGTCTGTCCTCCAGGTCAGTCTTTAGAGAGACACATTTCTGTGTCAGGTGCACGGTGGTAAATGAGAGTACTGGTTAAGTGTTTATGTTGACAAGTTGCACAGTGAGGTGCTGCATGTTAAATGTGAATGTGAAAGTCTGGTGATATTCTCTATTTCTCCTCTTGTCAACAAATCCCATGTGCAGACTCAAACCAACAAAGAATGTAATCTACCAACAAGTTTTGTGTAAACTATTAAAAACACATCAGTGAGCCACACTGTTGCACTGGGTGACATGTTCTTTCATTACCATGAACACCCACTATAGTTTATTTTGACTCAGTTCCACATACACCGCCCTGCTGCTCCAAATACTCACTAGAGCACCAAATATGGATTCATCTGCCGCTGAAAATAGTCCCCAACAAATGCACTATTGCCTTCTGTTTGTTTGCTAAAAACTACAATGTTCAGCTGTTTTAGGAAATTGCTGGGCCTTTTTCAAAAATGAAACTATATATTTTGAGCTGTTTTTGAAAATGTACATCTTCAGTAGGAACCAATGACTTTGGAGATGAGAGCCATACACAGGGTAGGAAAGTCATAAAGTATTCAGAGAAGGACTAACACATTGTTGGCTTTGGTCTTTTCATGTGATTTATTGACAATAGGAAGAATATAGAATATTGCCAGTCTTATCTTTTCACAGTGAAATAAAGATAACATTTTTGTGCACAGAATTTGCAGCCTTGCTAGAAAACATAATGATTACTTAATATTAAACGATTAGGGAAAAATCAAAAAGGGGAAAAGTATCCCCGGATCTCAGTAATTACTTTGGTGAGTACAATGTTATCGTAACTGATAGAAATGATGACCAAAACTACAAAAGTAAGACTCAAGTTGTACCAAACCAGAACTGATATTCAACTAATCCAGTGGCAACTTGACCACTGACAGACCAAATGTTGTTCATGTGCTAGAGACACATTTTTTAGATGTCAGCGTGTGCATGTGTGTGAATGAAAGCTCTATCTGTACAGATAACCTAATAAAGCTGTCAGACTGTCATGCAGCCCTGCCCACATATTGTTCACACCAATGTAGCTCCAATCTTGTGATAGTGACCCACACATATTTATGCTGTCCGTCCCAGCACTGGGGACCGTGTAACTCTGATGGATGCTGGGAGACAGGCGTGCAGAGACGTGACTGAGTGTGCGTTAAAGGCTGGTCATGATCATTAAACACCAGTTAACCTCAAAACATCAGGCTGTCATAAAAACAGGCTGGCCAAGCTGAGACAGGGAACTGAGCTGAGACAGGGAATATGTTTGTGTGAGTCTAATGTGTAATTGTATTTTTCAAGGTGAAGGTGCTAATGCATAAATTCAAATATTTATTTACTTATTTGTCTACTTATCTAAATACTGTATATCTATTATAACACATCATTACCATTTTGCTACCTTCTGTCTCTGACTGAAATGGCAAAACACTGATTCAACCCACAGCCAAATTATTAAAACCCCACTCACACCAGAAAGTGGCACAGCAAAGTTCTTCTACACGTCCTCGTAAAACAGGTGGTGCTGAAAGCTTGGTCACATAGTGACTACTTGCAGGCTAGTTGGCAAACTACTGTAGGCCTACCTAGTAAGCTAATCACTTAAGCACTAGCCACTCGGAACAATGGGGTCAAAAAAGCTGTCCAAGCTAACTTGAACGCTAACTGGATGTATTTGTACCAATGACTCCTGACTTATAACTGTTTGAAAACCATGTCTCTTTTGTGGAGCACAGTTTATACTCTAGCAGAGCAGGGTTATATTAAAGCAGATGGTGCAACACAGCTAATAAACCATGATAGCTTCCTCTATCTTGGGCTGTCCACCCCCGGTTTGTTATTGGTCAACAGCACAAATTCTCTTGTCAAAATTCAACAAAGTTGAACTCAGTGGGAAAGAATTGTGCAGGTTTTCTTTGCCCCAGCAAGTGAATCTGCTGATTGCAGCAATTCAATTTCATTGAAATAAATAGATTTTCCTCACAAAATTTAAATGGTCTCTGTCCATCGATGGACCAGTCCAATATTTCATTGCAAGAGCAGTGATGAAATGGAGGTTGAGGCTGATTTGTCTATACACATGTTTGATTTGAAAGGCAGCTTGTCTAAATGCTTTCAATAAACTAGCTCTTTATGTGTTTGGCTTACAAGGCTAAACTTTGTAACACATTCATGTCATGTGTAATGGAAGCTAGTGATGGACAACTCAAGATTGAAGTAGTGTATTATGGAAGTGGTTACCAATGTGAGGGCCAGAACCCCCACCAGGGCTACCAAGATAAATCTGAGGGGTCACGAGATGAATAACAAGAGAGGAAAACAGAAAAACATATATCTGCTATACAAAGTTATGCTTATTCTTACAAACTGTCTCCTAATCTTTTATGTTTTTTTTCTTGTGAATAACTGGATAACATTACTTTTTCAGGACTTCCAACGATGAGGAAATGGCAAGTAGACATCGCTTCATTTTAAGGGTCACAAACCCAAAAGTTTGGGAACCTGCAATATGCAGTCTGATTGAATAGCCTCCATTGAGCTACATGTGTATGGTATACTAGAGTTGGTCATGTGAGAGACAGACCAACTGCAGTAGTGTGTATGAAAGTTAGTCTTAGACAGCCATGTTTACAGATCAGAAAATTAAAAATTTCTGTAGCTTCCTTATGACCTGAATACTACCATAGTACATGGGTTTCAGTAGCCAAATTACACAAACAAACTTTTTTTCAGATTTAACAATTTAATCCAAACTTCTTAAATGCATTTAATATTTGATGTTTTCTCAACACAAACAGCTGTTCACGAATTTGCCTTAGTGCAGAATAACATGAACACAATCATGTTTTAAAGGGGCAGTCCACTTGATCTGACATGGGGAGTATTACATAATTTGTGAAAGCAGTTGTACATATCCTCTGTGACTTCGGGGGAGCATTGTCAAGTCTGAGAAATTAACTCAAGTGACATTACTTGAGTATCTCAACAAATTTATAACAGAAACTGCGCTGCAAATTAAAAAATCAAAAACAGGAGATCTTAAAAATTTACATTTAAGTAAATATATTTTGACAAAATCTAACTGTTTACAGAATATTCAACCTTCCTTTCATTAGAATACATTTATTGTTCCAAATACTTGACTTCATGACCATGTTTGGTCTTTCTTCTGGTAAAACTCGTTGACTTCTTGCTTCTTCACAGAATGTTTTGTTTGTACGCCCCCCTGGCATTTCAGAGATTACTGCAACGGATAGTGCATTGAGCATAAGTGTGTGCTCGCAGCTCACGCGTATGCTCGCATGGTGTCTCATGCGAGCATAAACAAAGTCTTAAAAGCCGCCTGAGGATAAAAATGAGGACTGTCCACGACTTGCTGTAAAAGCCCCTTGAGGACGTAATTCAGGACTGTTTGCGCCTATTCATTTTGAAAGAGCAACAGCCATTGGGGACACTCCAACACTCGACTGGCCAATGGTGTAACTTCATTACTCACTCACTCACTAAGTCAAGGACAGACTGGTTCTGCTTTGCTGCGGTCCAGCCAAAAGCTCTATGGGTTTGCATTATGGGAGGTCCAATGTTTTTGGAGCTTGACCGATACTAGGGACTAAAATTCCTGACCTCTGCTGCTTCAATTTTCACCAGTCTCTTTTTAATCTGCCTCTCGTACCGTAGGTCCCCCAACCTTAGGAAAATATAATGCTAAATTTCTGGGGTACTCCTTTAAATCATATAATATCTGAGCAAATATTAAGTAAACAGGACTATGAATCTGCCAAGCATTCAGTGCCAGCTTTCAGTAATTTTTGATTCTCTGAATTGTGGACATAGTTCAGATGGTATTCAAAAGTACCCAGTCCTATTTAGTTCCTTTGCACAAACTAAGAGTGTAAAAATTAGGAAATTGTTTATAACTACTTAAAAGTTCTCCATTTTGCTACCTGTCCACAGGCATTCACTGTACTGTAGCTTCAGGTGCGCTTTAACTTTTTACTAGTGAGCTGCATACTACACAGTATGGGCTCTCAAACAACAGTCAGCTGGATTTATTACAGAGTCACAGGACCCCCCTCTACACACACACACACACACACACACCTCACATCCCCCATTCCTCTACCAGACACACACATACATACCCTCTTCCCTCCAACATCCCTCGTTAAGAAACATAAGTCTCCATTTCACCGGCCTGGCTTTGTTTTCATAGCAAACCCAGAGGCCCTCTTCCTCCACACCGGTGACCTCGACAACTTTCCCTACTTTCCCATCCCAATCTGCAAGTTATTAGCATGGAAGAGAACATTGTTGTTTTTACTGTAGCTGCAGACCTTTCGTGTATCTTCTTTCTGGCCTAGGGTTGTGTTGTTAATGTAAGGTGCCAGATGCCAGGCTAAAGTCTAAGCTTGGTTCCTTTTCATATTACCTTTGTGAACAGCTTTTTTGTTGTCAACAAACTCAGCACAGACACACGTACACCGAAATACATATAAAACATCATCAAACAAACTGAGTGAACTTGAAAATGCATGTGGAGTGCATGCTGGAAAACCTCCCATCAACCTGTATGGAATCAAATGAAGCAGACAAAACACATACTCTCAAAAGTACTGAACTCCATAGGAGGTATGCATGTTAAGAACCTGCTGGTCTAAGTCATATTGAATGAAAAGATGAGAGAAATGATTCACAAAGGGAGACAGAGTTGAAGGCTAAAGAAGAGGAGTTAGAAGATAATTGATCGATCGCTGGAAAGATTGCATCTGTTTAAGTGATTATTCAGTCTCATTTGAGATATTAGGGATAAGAAAACTATTTTTCAAGTGCCACAATTTGATGCATGTGATTGTGTGTGTGTGTGTGTGTGTGTGTATGTCTGTGTGGGTAAATGGAAGAGTACCAAACTATGTCCATGAACGAGGCTTATGAAAACCATATGACATGCTCTGAAAAAGAAAGAAATGCACCATTTGCTTTGCTGCACCTCCCCCCATTCTGACCCCCCCCCCCCAAACCATGCAGTTCTTTTCCTCAACTCTCAACTCCCTCCCCTTCTGCCCACCCTCCTTCTTGTTATATCTCCCTCGCTCTATCCTCCCCTCCCTTTTCTTCCCTCCCTCCCTGTTCTCTGAAATCTTGGGACAATCTGCATGCACTCAACTCCAGCACAGATCTGTTTCAGCAGGGTAGAGTAAAGAGCACAGGCAGACAGTGAAAAAAAAAATCAGGGTTCAAATGAAGGGAGAAAAGTTCAGATAGACAAAAGCAGGGCAAGAGAGAAAGCCACAGCTGAAAGAAACTTTCAAAGGCAGGGAGATAAAAGTGTGGAGAAAGTCAGGGTGAGAGACAGACGGAGAGCGGAGAGATATATTCAGTTCTAAAAAAGAATGGGCTCCCTGGTGAGCAGTGCTGCTGCTCTTCTCCTAACCTTCCTGCTGGCTTTGCTCTTTGGACTTTCCTCAGTGCTCGGCCAGGAACTGAGAGAGAGGGATGCACTGTGCAATGTGGATGGCTGCTTTGTGGTCTACTTCCAACGCAAGACCTTCCTGGAATCATGGAGGGCCTGCAAGGAGAAAGGTGGCAACCTAGCTACCATCAAACGCAAGGAGGATGCCACAACTATAGCCACTCTCTTCTCCACTCTGGACTTGCGCCACTTGCGCACCAAGGTCCGGGTATGGATTGGCCTGCAGCGCCAGCCTCGCCAGTGTACCACCACACGCCCACTGCGGGGTTTCTCTTGGACTACTGGTGACCAGGACACAGAGTATACCAACTGGCAGAAAGAGGACTCCCCTAGTATGTGCTCTGTGCCACGCTGTGTGGTTATGGGCTACAGCACTCAAGAGCAGAATGATAACTTCAAATGGCTGGATGGTTCCTGCTCAGTCTCTGTAGATGGGTATCTTTGCCATTATGCCTACAAAGGAATGTGTTCTGCCTTGTGGAGTGAAGGTGCAGGCAATGCCCTCTACACCACACCATTTAACCTTCTAAGCACACAGTTAACCCATGTACCCTTTGGATCTGTTGCTACAGTGCCCTGCCCCGCAGGCACCAAAGAGGAACAGTCAGTTCTGTGTATGTTGAAGGAAGATGGCTCAGTGGGGTGGTCAAAAGATTCCCCCCTCTGCTCCGATCCCCCCATATCACACAACTGGTGTGACCAGGATAACGGCGGGTGTGAGCATTTCTGCAGGCCGGCCGGTGCTCACTTCTACTGTGAGTGTGTTGATGGGTATCAACTAGGAGACGATGGGCTGAACTGTGAGCTGTCTGATGTCTGTCAAGGGGCCCTTTGTGAGTTTGAGTGCCTGCCCCTTTCAGATGGGTACCGTTGTGCCTGTCCTGAAGGATACATGCTTGCACCAGATGAACGTGGCTGTTTGGATGTAGACGAGTGCCTCCAAAGTCCTTGTGAGCAGCTTTGTGTGAATGCTCCAGGGACATTTGAATGTCGATGTCGGGAGGGTTACCATCCGGATGATGAGGGTGGGTGTGAGGATATAGATGAGTGTATAAATGATCCATGTGAGCACGCCTGTGAGAACACTCCAGGCTCTCATATCTGCCACTGCCATCTGGGTTTTTCCCCAGTGCCTGAGGACTCCAGCCGATGCCAAGACACTGACGAGTGCCAGATCCCCGGGACCTGTGAGCAGATGTGTGTGAATTATGAGGGTGGATTTGAGTGCTACTGCGAGGTAGGCTATGAACTCATGTCTGATCAATACTCATGTCGCAAGAGAGAGGAAGGAGATGACCAATCTGCTGTCACCTCTCCTTTTCCTTGGGTCACTCACCGGCCTGGACCTGTATGGGACCCTGTGGACTATGACTGGAACCCAGGGCAGAGCCACACTGACTGGCCTCCAGAGGAGGGGCAATCTCTGGACTGGCTGACTGACCCACCCAGAGTTTTGGATTCTGCTGTCATCTGGGTCACCAGTGCCCCTCAGGAGGAACTGTCCTTTGACTTAGCACTGGACCCTCTGGCACAGGAGGCTGAGGAAGATGAGGAAGACAAAGACAGTGGAGGAGCTGACTGGTTGGAGTGGGGGCAGAGCTCTCAGTCTGAGCTGGAAGTTTTGCCAACCAACAACACCACACCTCCACCCACCACCAACTCCAACACTACCCCAGACTGGTACAAAGATGAGGAGGAGGAGACCACCACAGCTCTCCCCTTTCTTTCCACCTCTACAATCTCTGAGGGAGCTTGGAATTGGTGGGCGGGGCTCACCACTTCCAGCCAGAAGCCAGGAAATCCAGATGATTCAGTCACAGAACACAATATGCCTACAGATTCCAGCTACCACAGTGAAGCAGAAGAAGAACAGTACCCCCTTAGGGAAAACTCTCACTTCCCAGAGGAGGACTATGTGGAGATCACACACTCCCAAGACCCAGCTGTTCCCTCCCAGTTTACTCCTTCCCAGCCACCCCCGAACAAGGGTGGAGAGAGCGGTGACATCCTGGATTCTGTCCAGAAAGACAGGGAGCAGAAGCAGAGCAGCACCTGGCTCCTGGTGGGCCTCCTAGTGCCCATTTGCATCTTCATTGTGGTGATGGTGGCACTGGGCATCGTCTACTGCACCCGCTGTGCTGTTCAGCCACGCAACAAGAATGCCACTGACTGTTATCACTGGATCTCTGGGGCTCATGATAAACAGGGAGCTCCTAACCCCTCAGCAGGGGTCAAGACCCATGTTTAAACAGAGAAGACAGAAACTGACATTTACATAAATAGACTGCTTCAGAGGTAAGCAGGAGTGAATAATGGACCTGGTAAGGAACAAGCTAAATATTTTACCCTCTCTGACTGTGGAACTGCCCACTTTTTGAACACATTTAGATATTACTGTTAAATATCAATTGATAGAGGTGGGGAAGGGACACTGAAAACCACTGACCTTTTTTGGGATGGGGTTGCTATGTGGTAGAAACTGCTTTGATGTTTCATACACTGACCACACAGCACAAGATCTGATTGCTTCATTATTGCACTAGGCTACATAATTATAAAATATAACCGTCTTCATTACTAATGTCAAACAATCTGCTAATATCTGAGAATAATGTGTGTAGTCATTTATTCATTTCAGCATTTCACAGCTGGAGCCAGATCCTGCAAAGAGCCTTGGAAATAAATGTACTGATGGCAAAACCTTACCATGAGGTTTCTTCCATACAAACTCCTCAGGCTCAGTTAATAGCATATCACTGTAAATAACTGTTACTGTCAACTGTGTTCAAGGGATTTAGATGCATTGTTAGCCCACATCAGCACTGGGTTAAAGGAGACTGTAAGCAAATATCCCTTCAAGTGAAAAGACATTCTGCAGTCATATGATAATGCTGGGAAAGCAATCATTTGAAAATCACTGTGTTGAAGTTGAATGGTTAATAAGAGACCAAAACCTTTTTTGTATATAGTGATTCTTTTGTATTTATGTTTGTTTCATACTTGTCACCAGCCATTCTTTATGAAAATGTAACAATTGTAATAATTCAATGATGTTCCTTTTTTAATGGACCCCATAAACATGGAGATATGCAGAGAAATATCTGTCTGCACATGGGAATACTTTTCCCCACGGATGTCCAGTTTAAGAGAACTTCTCCTTTCTTTGACTTTTTAAAAGATTAAAGTGCATATGTACCCACTGAACAGGGAATGTTGTAGAGGCTGGTGGCTGACATTAGCATTGACCTTGTTCATGAAATGCCCAGTCACCTTTCGTAACCCTAATTACACCCCAAAGTACACCCCGAAAGCTTTTGTCTTAGACAAGCCCTTAAATGTTTCATGGCCATGTAAAAAGACAGATTCCAAAGTGATTTACATATTATTAACACAGGAGAAGAAAGCTACATTCACTTTTCTTTGGAGAAGTGCTCATTGGATATAATATATTATGAATTTTATAGACCAAAGAAAAAAAAGTGAGCCATTAACAAATTAAAACACTTTTTTTAATGGATAAATTACTACTTAATGGCTTGGGAAACAAAGTGCCATTCCAAATTTACACATGAAAAATGTCTTCTTTTTTTTGACAGACTGTGAAATATAAGAAACACCTGATGTCTTTTTTTTGTTACATTTTAAGAAATTGTGAATTAAAAACTATGACAATGGATGAGTGTGAAGGTTTATTATTGACCTTGGAAACAGTATAGCTTTTACCGTTTGTTCAGTTGTCATGGAGACGGCTCCAGTTGCTATCACGTGACCTGAGTAGTGAAGTACCATCCGCTCAGGAAGACGTCATTTTTTTGGTCAAACAAATGAGTTGGGGTTTTATGGATGACTTTGATGTGTTTGCTATTATGTTTGTAATGACGTCACTTCTCTGAACATTTGAAGCATATTGACCTAATAGTTATATTTTTGTCATTCATCTTTTTAGAGACACAGCAGTTAATTTAAAAGCCAAAAGGTACTTGGAGTAACTTCCTCAGAAAAGTGGAGGAATTAATGTGGGTGGAGGGAGGGGTGGGTGTGTGACAACAAGGATACTGTAATTTCAAAAATGACCATAATCCCCAAAGGGCCCTCTGTTTGTAAAAAGGGTTTTTACGGAAAATACAACAGGATACTTGAGCACAGTCCCCACTGGCAGTATGGAAGCATTGTGATTGTATTGACTAATGGAATGTGCTGATCAAAACCAGGTTCTGGCTCTGCGAGTGGCTCAGAGGGGGTCTCTCTCTCTCTTCTCTCTGTCTCTCTCCCCCTCTGACCTATTTTCAACATTGTCATCCTTTCAACAGCTCTCAGTATACAGACACAATCCAGTCACCAGTGAGCTGAGCTGTGCTCATATCTTTGGTAACCCTCTCTGAAACGGTCTAATTCCAGTTTATTATGCATTGGGTCTTATGTTGGTGTTTTTTTTAATTATTCCTATTGCTAAGATCTTGGAACATGGTGACATCATTAAAAAGATGTCAGATGGGGCAAGAAACATAAGCAGCCCATCCCCAGGTTAACCAAACTTAGGTAGGATACAATTATTATCCAAACTGTCCATTGTATTCATCACAGTTTACAGAACCACTTCCTGCTGTAACTTTGACCTACTGTACTTACCGTAGTTTCCTGTGCAATGAGGCTGGATTACCAACCGGGAAAAGTGGGCACGAAGGCTACAGGTTTAATGTGTGGCAATTAGTTTGTAGTAAATTAATCAATTAAAATGTGTGTGTTAATACTGCATGAACCACTGAAGCACATTATAAACCCAAATGCTTGGGGCCTTAAGGCAGCACCTAATCTTGAGGCCCTGTTTAGTAGAGGAACATGAAGTACAAATCTGGTGTTCTGGGGTATCTAGTGGGTTGATCCAGCATTGGCAATGAGGGATTATTACTGATATTTTCAGTCTGACCTCCAATAAAGTAGTTTAGATAACCTGGATAAACTGTTGGCTCGTTCCAACCTGCCTGATTGTGTGACTTTTCATATTTCTTGACCCATCTGACTTTGTTCTAGTGATGTCACTGAATTCCCAGATCTCAACAAGTACTTTGGTAAGTACGCTGTTATTATAACCAACATAAATGATGCCTACACAAATGAGACCCTAGTTATTACAAACCAGAATTATCCTTTAATTTGTCTGCTTACATACTATTATCAAAGCTAATGCAAACACCTCAAGAGAGGCATTCATCGGGATAGCATATAGCTGAGTATGGACAGTAAGCAAAATGCATTCAGTATGATTTCATGAGATTTTTGTTTATTTATTTTTTAATGGCTGCTGAGACTCCAAGCTTTCTAAAAAGCAAATCCACAGAGTCAGTCTACTTCTGCCTGAGAGTTCCCAAAACTCCCACCACCCACTGTGCACCCTATACTTAGTAGCTTACCAAGTCCTCATAGGAGCTATAGTTAATGAATGTCACAAAAATAACTGTTGCTATCAAAGGTTTGGACATGATGTCACCAAGGCAGAAGCTATAATTGAGGACACAACGTCATTCCTCAGTGTTATTTTTCAGGATGTGGGTCTTAAATTTTTTATAATAATACTTTCATGGCAATCCATCCAATAGTTGTGGAGACATGTCTGTACAGAATCTTATGCAAATCCATTGTAGATAGGAATGTCATTAGTTTGCAGGTATTTTCTCATTAACTAAACTATTGAACAAACTGAACATGAGGTGCTACATGAAAAAAGTCAGAGGATCAAAGGTGGCCAGTCAATCGCAGTCTGCAATTAAACTAACCTGCAAGTCTTGGACTGTGGGACGTGTAGAGTTCCAATATCAAACTCCAACACAGCAAAGTAGTATTTAAATTCTTTAGTGAGCTTATTGAACTTCAGTGATTCTCCCTCGACTACCGCAGCCGGCTCTGCGCTCTCGTAGTCTCGCAGTTTTTCCAAGCATACTACAGCAATGAACCAAGAGCGCCCCCTCATGGACAAAATAAAATACTATCACATTACAACACAAGAAACATCATATGCATTATAAACCATAAACATTACAAGATGAAACCCAGGCAAGCACAGGGAGAACATGCAAAGGCCCCAGCTGGCCGGCAAGTTCGAACTTCTTGCTGTGAGGTCACAATGAAACTACCCACTGCACCACCGTGATCCCTCATACTGTGGGAGCTTCTTATGCAGAGGTAACATCCATTTATTGCTTTTCAATATTTAATTACATAACAGTGTCATGACAGGTCATGGCAAATACATGCACTTAATTTAACCAATCTATTTACAAAAATATAAATTTGCTGGCAGTAACGTGGGTGGTGTAAGTGAGTGGATGTGTGGGAAATATGGTGTGTGGATGTTGGTGGGAAAAACGATAAAGGAACCACCTACAGCACATGGAGAGAGCCTATCTGAGAGGGGGTAGCTTTTATAGTGATTGGCATTGGGGCCAGGTGCTTCCAGTCAGACACAAGCCAACACCCCCGCCCACCAATTGCATAAACCTGCAAGAGAAAAGGAAACAAGGCACAATCAAACAGGCCAGAGGGCCAGAACAACAGTTATGCAGACATCAGTGAGAGTAATAAATAATTATACAGAAATTATTATTATTGAACCATGACCTTGACCTTTCCCTGACCAAGGGCGTAGGGTTTTTTTTTTTAATTTCATGCATTTATATATACTGAAATAATTCTATCAAATACCAAATTATGACAAAAATGTCATACACTACGCATAATAATGGTAGCATAACAAAACTTGAAAATGGTATGTAATGTGTTATGAAACTTTCTTATAGATTATGTTGTATTTCCATCCTTACTACAAAGAGCAGTGGGCTTTACTGTATTTCACCTGAATACTGACTCAGGTAAAACATCAGTTTTAGTGCTGCTTGATCTTAGTGCAGCCTTTGATACTGTGGACCATTAAATACTTCTTGACAGACTGGAAAAGTGGGTGGGCTTATCTGGCACAGTCCTCAGTTGGTTCAGATCATATCTCAAAGACAGCTATGTTGTTACCAGTGGTGACTATAAATCTGAGCAGATCACCATGACATGTGGAGTCCCCCAGGGTTCGATTCTTGGGCCGCTATTATTCAACCTGTACATGCTCCCTCTTGGTTAAATCATACATGACAATAATGTTGCTTATCATAGCTATGCAGATGACACTCAGATTTACTTGGCTCTTTCACCAAGTGACTGTGGTCCCTTAAAGGGAAAATTCGCTGTCTGTCATGTGGATGTCCACTCAGTGTTGACAGTATATGTAGCCAATTGAAGTAATAACTCCTCAGTGCATGCTATGTTGGCCGAGAAAGCAGAGTAATCTTGCTGCAAAATCTGTTGTTCTTCCAGCACCAGCACCATCATAGTAACATAGATGGAGGCACGGAAGAACTACAGGCTATTTCAGCTTGAATTTCTAGTCTCAGCCTGTGCGGAGCCAGGGGCCGTGCTGCCGCTCAAAAACAAAACTTCTCTTAGCTTGTAAACTAGCTACGTTTCCAACAGCGAAAATGGCATCCCAAAATATGAGTGCAGAGGATGTTATGGACGAGGATACATTTACAGGCGTGTTTTGGCTGACTTGGATATTCAGCCGTATTTATTCTAGCCAGAGTATACAGATGAAGAAATGCAGAGGAGAGACAGAGGCTGCACTGTGGCTGCATTAGCCGTGCAAGAGGATATGGCCGGCGGGGACCATCCTGAACCTGAGCTGGTGGTGCCTTTGCTCAAATTGCCCCCAAATGGCAACAGAAACTGAATCATTCTGCTGCAATCAATGTCAGCGTGGGCCATTTTTGTTTGATGCTGTCGTTACTATGCATGAAAGTTTTACTCACTTGGACAGAGGTGTGCTGGAGACCTTCATGATCGCGAAGATAAACTGGAAAAGACAACCAAGACCAGCAGGGCCGAGAGGGCAGATGACAATTGAGTGAGTATTTTTGTCACCTAACGCTATGTTTTGGTCAACAAAGTAATGGCTATAGGCTAGGCTAGGCTGGTCCCACAGGCTGGGGCGATGTTGGACTAATGTTGTAATATAGAGGGACAGTCAGGAGAACGTGTGTGAACGTTAAGCCTCTTTTGAAGCCAACTAAATAACGAGAGTAGTAGGTTGAATGCCGGTAACTGTTTTTCATGTTGCGGTTTTGTGGAACTTTATACTGCAGCGCTTGCTCAGCTAGCGGTAGCTTTGTTGTTATATGGAAGCCCGTTCAGCTCCTTGCCGGTGTGTGTGTGTGTGTGTGTGTGTGTGTTGCTGTTGTATCTAATAGACATGCCCTGACGGTAACGTTATAGCTAAGTGTGAAAAAGAAATTGTCAAACTGCAGGAATTCATTGGCTTGGCAATGAACTTAGATTAGCAGCAGCTAGCAGCTAACTTGCTCAGAGGGGTTAGAAGCTCACGCGCAATGCATCCTGGTACATGTAGGTACTGCCGGTACAGCTCAGCGAGCAGGACAACTCAGTTTTTTCGGTCAACATAGCACTCACTGAGGAATGTATTGCTTCAATTAACGACATTTACCATCAACACTGAGTGGACATCCACGTGACAGGCAGCAAATTTTCCCTTTAAGGCCAGTTCAGACCAAAGATTTGCGATGAGACAAAACTGTTTTAGCTCGACTCAAGCTGGCTGATGGCGTCACCTGCGACTCAGCTTGTCAAGTCGCCAGCGGCTGGTTTTAGAAGGCATGTCACCTGTTTCAACAGCCAACCCGCTCTTTTTAAAAAATATATATTTTTACCGTTTCATCAATCCTAGAAATGCAACTGTAGCAAGTAACTCACTATCACTATCCTCATTAATATTTTAAGCTACAAATTATATCCAGCTACAAAAAAAAGCCTGAAAAGCCAGCAGTTAGAATGGAAGTAAAGAGAGTTGTTGCTATGGAAACGATACACCGTCTCATCTAGTCGCATTGGTGTAAACTGGCAGGTTTCAGAACGTTGCAGACCCGGTGCATTGCAAGTAGTTGCAAGTTTCAACTCATCTCGTTGTGAATCTTTGATCTGAATTGGTTTTAGACTCACTCTATCAATGCTTAGAGCAAGTAAATAGCTGGATACAAGTGATAAGACAGAAATCATTGTATTTGGCAACAAGGAGGAAAGAATGAAAGTTATTGCTCAGCTTGATTCCAGAGTTATAGAGACAAAAACCCAAGTTAGAAATGTTTTAATAGACTCAGATCTGAGCTTCAGCAGCCACATCAAGGCAATAACAAAATCAGCATTTTATCATCTCAAACAAATGGCAAGAATTAGAGATCTCATGTCCAGACAAGACTCATTCATGCCTTCAGCAGCGTTGACTATTGTAATTGCCTCTTGTCTGGTCTTCCCTAAAAAGCCGTTAGAAAACTTCAGTTCTAATGAGAACCAAGAGTACTGAACATACTACTCCTGTTCTTAAATCCTTACACTGGCTTCTAGTTACTTATAGAATTGATTTTAAAGTGCTGCTGCTAGTTTATAAATCACTCAATAAGCTTGGGTCAAAATACATCTCTGATCTCCTTGAAGAATATAAACCCAGTAGGGTCCTCTTTAAGAAGATCTTTAAGAAGCAAGCAACTGGTTGTACCTCGAGTCAGAACCAAACAGGGTGAAGCTGCTTTTAGCTACTATGCTGCACACAGATGGAACAAACTTCCTGATGATCTCAAATGCGCCCCAACTTTAGCCATTTTCAAATCTAAATTAAAAACTCTGTTGTTCTTCTGTGCCTTTGCTTGATTGGTTTCTCTAATACACTTTTATTTCTTTTGTTGCATTGGCAACTTACAACTTATTACTGCACTGTACCTACACTGTAACTGTATTTGATTTCATTTTATGTATTTTATTTCATTTTATCTCATTTAAAATTTCATTTTATTCTATCTTAATTGATTTTATTCTTATTGTTTTAATGTCATTCTAAATCACTGAATTGCCTCTGTGTTTGAAATGTGTTATGTAAATAAATCTGCCTTGCCTTGCCTAATCTTTGACTAATTTTGGCATCTTTTTAGGGGTGCAGGGGGTGAATTGAGGAGTCTCACAGCCTGAGGAAAGAAGCTGCTCTGTAGTCTGGTGGTACAACAACGGATACTTCTGTATCACTTGCCAGACGGCAGCAGGGTGAACAGGCTGTGGCTGGGGGTGGGGGATTGGGGGGTGTATTGTATTTTAGTATATTTTGGTCTCTGTGCAGGCACCTCACATCTCCCATATCACTGATGCTCAGTAGATGGGTACCCATGATGTTCTGGGTGGTTTTAATCACCTACTGCAGAGCCCTCCAGTCCTGGGTCCTATATGTATATACATAACTGTATATCTTCATTGTAAAAACTTAGTTTTCCTTTTTATTTCTTAGTTTTGTGCAACTTTTATTTAGTTTGTTCTGTATCTTATTGTCTAATTTATTCATATTCTATTCTACTTTGAATATTTGAATATCTATATACATTTTCTGTGTGTGTAGCATGGAGGGGGCTACAACTGCATTTCATTGTGCAATCCTGTATTGTATAATGACGATAACTTTATTAGGGGTGGAAATATGCAACTGAAAAACTTTGGAAGTGAATGTTTTGCAGATACGTACTGTATAAATATTTTGTCTGAATCTATTTGGTTTTCCTAATTTAAAATAGTTGCATTTGAAAATAATTCATAAGAGATAAGATTTCTTCAAATCTGACCAGAGAATCATAGAAAAGTTTATCATTCTCAGATCTGTTTGACCACAATAACACCGTCACTGCACGTTTTTTTTGATGGGACTAGGTTTTGTCCTGGAGGTTGATGCCAGCAGGAGAGATACAATATCCACTCTGCGGTTTAATATCCTCCGTCTCCACCTGCTCTTTATCTTGATGTTAGACAACAATTGGAGACACGTCTTTAGCTGAGGAAAGGTCTGTTAATCAAAAATGAACTCTGATGTTGACCCTCTGTGTGCCTGCTGTTTGGTCTCTCCATCCTCAGCTTCCTTCTGGCTGTCAATTATTGATTCACCCTCATGACTGAAAGGCAAAAAATATGAACCCCTACAACATGTCCACTACAGTATATCCCTAATGCCTTGTGAGCCGAGCCTTTGTGGTCTTTTTGGTCAGCAGTGGTTTTCGCCTTGGAACTCTCCCATGGATGCCATTTTTGCCCAGTCTCTTTCTTATTGTTGAATCGTGGACACTGACCTTAACTGAGGCAAGTGAGGCCTGCAGTTCTTTAGATGTTGTTCTTGGTTCTTTTGTGACCTCCTGGATGAGTCGTCGATGTGCTCTTGGAGTAATTTTGGTAGGCCGGCCACTCCTGGGAAGGTTCATCACTGTTCCAAGTTTTCTCCATTTGTGGATAATGGCTCTCACCGTGGTTCGCTGGAGTCCCACAGCCTTAGAAATGGCTTTGTAACCCTTTCCAGACTGATAGATGTCAATGACTTTGTTTCTCATCTGTTCTTGAATTTCTTTAGACCTCGGCATGATGTGTTGCTTTTTGAGATCTTTCAGCCTACTTCATTTTGTCAGACAGGTTCTATTTAAGTGATTTCTTGATTCAACAGGTCTGGCAGTAATCAGGCCTGGGTGTGGCTAGTGAAATTGAACTCAGCTTTCCAAAAAATGTGGTTAGTCACAGTTAATTCATGATTTAACAAGGGGGGGCAATTACTTTTTCACATAGGGCCAGGTAGGTTTGGATAGCTTTTTTCCCTAAATAAAATGAAATCATCATTTAAAAACTGCATTTTGTATTTACTCGGGTTATCTTTGTCTAATATTAAATTTGTTTGATGATCTGAAACATTGTGAGACAAATATGCAAAAATATAAGAAATCAGGAAGGGGGCAAATACTTTTTCACAGCACTGTAAGCAGTAAAATAACATAAATATGAATATAAATATACAGCAACATTTTCCAGCTCCTCCTGGGGGATCCTGGGCGTTCCCAGGCCAGATGAGATATATAATCTCTCCAGCGTGTTCTGGATATCTGAATATCACAAACAGAATTGGTGACAAGGGACAACCCTGGCGGAGTCCAATACCCACCAAAAATGTGTTTGACTTTGTGACAAGAATATGGACACAGCTCTCACTTTGGTTATATAGAGACAGGATGGCTCGTAGCAAATACAATGAAATATCATTTAAAATAAATATGATAACTTCTTGCTTAAGACAAGTTTGTTAAATTTAAGTATGCACAAATGAAAGTATGCACAATATAATTGCTTTATACAGTTGATAGTCAGGTCTTGTTGATTTTGAATGGCTCCATGCAGATAAATGTAGTGTATTTGCGACATCTACTACAGCATTGTATGTAGTAAGTTGGTTTCCGGCTGCATTCTTAATCATAACATTTTGTGGCTAATTTTCAGTACTAGTATGCTCATTCTTGGTCTTGACTAAAACAAGACAAAAATGTTCACAACGTTTTTGTCAACTAAAATGTGACTAAAATGTTCATGGTTTTAGTAGACCAAAATTTGACTATATTAGACTACACCGAGAAATAGCTGCCACAATAAACACAACTGGAAACAAGGTGGTGGAGTTTGTGGGCCAGAAAACCAAAACAAGCTAAAAGAGGCTAAAAAGCTTGGTACACATAGTCATTGATTCATTGCAGATATAAAAAATATTGCTTAGTGCAGCTTTACTTTGTGCAATTATAGTGTACATGATCAGATAGTTAACTTGGAGAAGGACTCTATAGGGGTGCTTTACACTATGAGTGTGGTCTGAATCCAGGTTCACCTAAAGGTTTGATAGGATGAGCTCAAACTATCTGTCATACAGGTCACACAATTAATATTTTCATTGGAAGAAAATTCATGTGTGTATGTCATGGTGGCATCATTAGTGCCATTCTTCTTGGATTCCTACAGGTATGAGTAACAGAGCCTCAGTGAGAAGATGTAAAATGCCTCACTGATGACTAGGCAGAGAACATTCCAGCCAAACTTAATTCAGGAGAAAAAAGTATTGCACACCAGGCTCCATTTGCTCTGCGTATGCAAGGACAGCTGCCAAACCTATTTCTTAACAACGGGGCTACACTTTTGAGACCGCATCCTGGGAGACCGCATCATCCGTGGATCTGTTTGGTCGGTATGCAAACTGTAGTGGGTCCATGGTACAAGGTAGGAATGCGCAGATGGAGTCCTTGATCGATGCATTTCATGACCACTGAGGTGAGGGCCACTGGTTGGTAGTCATTCATGCAGGCTGGAGAAGCATTCTTAGGCACAGGGACGACAGTGGATCTCTTGAAGCAGGTGGGAACCATGGACTTGGCCAGGGAGAGGTTGAATATTGTGGTGAACACTGGAGCTAGCTGATTAGCACAGGACTTCAGTATGCACCTTTCCTGGTGTTCACGCACGTCAGAGCCCTCCTCATGTTGTGCTCAGTCACACAGAGTGTGTGCTCATCCCCAGCAGTTGAACTCACTTCAGCTGTGCTAGCCAGCACGCTAACAATGTTATTATTAGCCGGCGAGGTAGCGGTGTTGTTGTTTTATTACATCATGTTAGTTTATTACAGATATGCTGTAATCTCCTCTCACATGTCAAATTTTACAAATACAGTAAAACAGTAACCGCAATATACTCCTTTGTCACTGGGAAGAATATCCCCAGACTCCCTTAAAAAAAACGAGTTTTGTGAGTTGTTGAGTTAAAGGAAGCTTTATCAACTTTGTGTCTATGCCAAATTCTTAATTATTTGTGCCCTCTTGTAAATTTGGCAAATGTAACACATTAAGTTATTTCTTTTTTTGTGGTTTGTTAACAGCACATAAAGTCAGCTGCACAGTTGAGTGCAGCACACTACTTTTAAGTTTTACGCAGTTCTGTTGAATAACAATGTCCAGTCTTTGTCCAGTACAATCTTGGCCATTATATGTTTCTGTGTCTGTCCATGCCCCACAAATCATTTAGTAAAAACTGTGGGTTATCAGTGGGCCAGTGGCCTGCATTTTCAAAGATGAGTACTTCTGAAGCAATGACAATGATGTTCAATGTTCATAATATGAATATTTACATTTAGAAAAGAATATCTGAAGATCTGGTTGGCTTATTTTGCGGACATATGACTAAAAAGAATCCCCTAAAGGCCTATTTTCTATCAGAAAAAAACTCATCTTAACACAGCATTCACCAGACACTGGTAGTCCAAATGCACTGTCTGTTTAAAAACAGAGATGTAAATGGCAAATTGTGGATTTTTAGCAATAGACCACTTTAATGTGGAGGCACAAGAGAGTCCATCAGAAAGCTATCTAGAGAAAGAAAAGACTCAAAGGGTGTAATCACAGACTGGTGGGGTACACACAATAGCCAGGTAGACAAAAAGATTGCAGTTTTGTTCCACATAATTGTACCCTGCTCTGCTTCTCTCTTAGTTGCCGTCAAGAAATCAATAATTACTCATACAAGCATTTGATTACTTTTTAGAACCATCAGATGTGTGATTAATCTGTCATGGAGCCCGATTTGTCTGGATAAAGGACAAAGCAGTCACACAGGGAACCTTTGTTTTTGAGAAGCAGCATACGTTTTCCTCATTAGACATTCCTGGAGCTGCAGTATAGTCAGAAATGTGTTCAACAGAGACTGAACAAGAAAGGTGCCAAAGGTTAATCTGAGGGCGGCAGATACAGAGGTATGTTTGTGTCATGAGAATATGAGATACATGAGTGCATGGTGGACAAACACAAATATATAATAGACAGACAAACACATGGACATCTGGTCACTACACATGGATATATGGTAACTGTATCTCTCTTCTTCTTGCAGCTTGATCTGGGGCCTTGACTTCATCTCGCCCCTCCATTTTCTCTGTGTCCAGGAACAGCCCAGATTCCAACAAGGCAGCAACCTTGAAGTCAAAGTCAGGCTTGAATATTTAGCAGGCAGTTATTCTATGTACAATCATGGTGTTAGTGTGGATAGAAAAAGGTGCGATTTAGGTCCAATTAAAGTAGCTGAAAAACAGTACTTCAAACAGTACTGATTTAGCATTGCAAAAAAAAAAAAAAAGTTACATGTACCTTAATTAATCGCTGATTTAATGCACCACCCAACGAGCATGTTAAGTGACCCAAATCAAACACCCCCACAACATTGCATGACCAGCAGGTGCACGCTGAGTCTGGCTAAATGCTAAAATGGTCATGGTGGATCCTCCAGCGGTGACATCTGCGTTCACTTAGGAACTTTTACCTTCAATGAGGTGTGCACAACCTTTCTGCTGTTTTTGACAATCATTCCTGTCACAGTTGTGACTGCTGAGAACTCATTAAGCTCAAAATGTTTGAAAACTCTGAGGAGCTCAGTGGCACCAGAGAGGCTGAGTGGATTGGTTATATTACGCATTGAGCATGAACGAGCAAAGAAGAAACTAGAGCAGATTGTGGAGGACTTTGCAGTGCAGGTTCAGACACTTGAGCACAACAACAAACTGACTGTTGGATGTGCTTTCCAGAGAACATCAACAACTACTTTGTTGCTTAGCATTAAGGGAACAGCCAGAAAGCCTCCTTGACCTGATATAGTAAAGAGAGCGTGGGACCAGGTAGCTGCTTTATTAGAAGCAGTCCAGTGATATCAGGCACAAAAAGAACCAACAACTTGTCTCTGAGCCCAAATTACAATGATCTAATCTTTTAGTTAATTTCATTCTAATAATAAACAAGTTCAGGGACAAATGAGAGAATTGGATCTTTCCTTTGTATGATTGCCACTGAGCAAAGATAGCAGTGTGCTCTGAGGCTGAATCCCCACACAGCTGCCTCCTCTGGATAGACTCCATCAGTAAGAGCCTGAAGAGACCGTCCAACACAGAGGATGAGCAGTCCACTCCACAAGCTTCTCAGCCTCAAGACAACATGGTCTCCTCTTATCTGGCCATGACATCCACAAATGCACCTTCAGGTCAACATCAGTCATCTCAAGAGATGGAATATGTTGCTTTATATATTCTTTACTCTTTTTTTTAAGTGCTTACCTAAGGAACAATTTGTCTGCTAAATTGTTTCTTATTTTGTTGTTCAGTACATATATGAATGAATCTTCAACAATGAACCTTTAACTGAACTGACACTCCCATACTTTATTCCCGCAAATTTGACCGCTGTTTTTACACTCTGTGTTTATTCGACCCAAACAGCCAATTTACAGATGCTAGCTGTAACTAGCTAGAAATTAACACACCCATATGTGGAGTGGCTGTGTGTTTAGGTTACAGCTCAGACTCTGACTGATCTCAGAACTCATCAAGAACTTTAGTTCTTTGTTATTGTCCTCTAGTTTCTCTTATTTTTTTCTCTTGTCCCTATACGTTAGAAGTGGAGTCACAAAACCTTGGGATGAGCGCAAAATGCAGATTTTCGCAAATTGAAACATTTTAAACTTGCATTAACATGTCTTCGCCTCAATTCATGCATAGTGCATTGGCAATTTTTAGACCCCCAAATTTCATCTCAGCACCCCTAAAAAAAAAATAAATCAGGGTTTTCCCTACCATTAAAACACTTAGGCGCAGCTCTGTCTTTTTCACAGCACCTTAGCTGAGTGAAATAAAAAAAACAAGAAAAAAAACTGAGAGATCTCTACCACGTTTGTCTGGTCGCGCTAGCTTCTCTGTCCTCTCCTCTGTTTGACCAAAGAATTTGTATCTGTTCCCACCAAAGATGTATTAAGAGAGCTGGCTACAGCTCCGTCACTCAGCCTTACTGCCAATTTGCCCCAGTGGCCACTCATGGTACTGCAACAAAACAATTTCACACGCCCCAAAAAGCATTTTCCTCATGGAACTCCATTATAAAAGAGAAGGTTTCATATGTGTATAACTTTCCCAGACAGAGTGATTTTTATGTGTGTGATATCTGAATGTAAAGTCTATAGGCTGAGCTGTAGAAACACTAATGCACATGTGCAGTAGGCCACACAACGCGGAAGCAAACCTGGCTCAAGCTTGAAAACTTTTTAGGCTTATAGAGACAGAGTGCAACGCGTCATACTCTGAAAACCACGCCCACCGGATGGGAAAACAATCGGCGCCACAACATGCAATCAAGGGCTGAAACGCTAACAAAATGCCTGTAGCTAGCAAAAAACATTCGATTTCATCATGTCAAAGGATTATTTTAGCACCTATGTCTACCAGAGAGGACAAACTCAATATTGTCGGTCTATCTCAGTGTCCCTTCTCAAGCTAAGTTACTGTAGTTAGTTAAGGCACTTGCAAACACAATACTGCATAGCTTTCTGATTTAGCCACATTTGACTACACAAGTTGCATACTATCAAAATGCTTTAGCTTAACTCACAGTAATATGCTTGCTGCACATGTAGGCATACTGAGTGTCAGGATCCCACAGTTTTCCCATTTTTCCTGCTGATGCCTTATTGCTTGTTTCCACCTTTGTCTTCTTAAAGACTCAGTTTTTGGGTTTGGCAGCTTATAAAAACTTAGTTCTGAGTTCTTTACCCTGTTGGTAGTGAATCCCACCACACATGTTTCGGTTGTTTGCTAGCCGACCAAAGTGACAAGGAGGCACCTTCACACAATACAAAGTCAATGGAGAGCGATTCATTGTTTTCCCCTCCGCTGTGGGTGGGACTTAAATGCGCTCTGTCTCTATGTGCTCAGCAAGCAATTTTTATTAAATTGAATTGGTGCCATCTTGGAGTCCTGTATCTAGTTCGTATAATACATCCACAATTCCTACGCACTTGTGTCTTTCCACTGACTTTATAGGCAGTTGTGCTGCCTGTAAAATTCATTTCACATTCAGTCTGAGCACACATTGTGCACAAAGTTGGCTCCGCCAGTTTACAGCCTCACTGTTTGTGAAGTGTCTTCTGAGAGCTCATGTTGGTATCCATGATCCATGACTATAACGCAGAGAATGCAGAGACCTTCTGGAGATGGTAATGTGTCACCTGACTTGCCCGAGCATCTACAGCACATTTTCAGCATACCAAAGGTATATTCAGTCATAGATCTAGCCCTTCACAGTATATTGTTGAGCCAGTGTTTGACCTGTGGTGAAATGTATGGCCAATGCGCATAAACAGAATGGAATGACAGTACTCAACAAAAGGACGTGAACAACAGTTCAACAACTGTTCAGGAGAATTTATGGGCATGCATAAAATACAACGGGTGATGGGAAGAAAATTTATGATGCTGCTGTGTGAACAAGACAGGAGGTCAGGCTGAAATGACAGCCATCTGGGATACAGAGAAGGTAAAGCCAAGTTTCCTCTGGAGGTCCTAAAATCCTGTACATGTGCTTCTCTGGGCCTGCACAAGTGTAAATCTTGTCAACACTCTTCCTTTGAAAGGTGGAGGAATGATGTTCTTGGCAGGTACACGCTGTCACTTTATGTTGCTGTCTTCAATAATGTAATAATGTGTGCACTTTTCTTGTATGAAAAATAATGTCCACTAGAAATCCATCCATCCATTTTCCATGCCTGCCTATCCTCTTGCATCCTCTATTCTCCAGCATGCATTGGGTGTTGGTGTGGTACATGGGCACATTGGGGCCGCAGATTAAAGAAAATGATTCAAACTTTGGACAGAAAGACCATGGTCAAGTCTGAAATGAGAACTTTATGCTACATGGCAACAGCGATCACTACTTGAGGTATCACTGCTTATGTGATACAGAAAATAGTCAATCGGTATCAGTACCGATAGCTTTTATTATTAAAATTGGCTACTAGCATGTAGAGGAGAGACGTGCCATGATTTATGGGGTGAATGCCTCATTAATAGGCTATTTGTGATAACTTTAAAGGGAATATTCAAGAAACAGATAGGTGGGCAGGAGTCTGCGCACAAAAGGTGGTGTTAATTAACAAAAATACTAATAAAACAAAGCAATGAGTGCACCACTTTTACTATACAAAAGTTTTACCTTTCCTCCATCAACTTGGCAGTAAGTGAATGGAAACAGACCTAGCTAATAAATCATGATGTACAGGGTACTTAGGGCCTTTTCACCCCTGAAAGTCTGAACCAAGGTCTGAACCAAGGTTCGCTTTATGGTTACATTGTATACATTTGGTCCGGTTAGGTATGGTTTCACAATGCAAGTATGCAAGCGCACTAAAGAACTATACATGACATACCTACATCCTGAGCTGCTTCTCCCTACTCTTGCAATTGATTGGTTTGTAGATGGGTGTGTCTGATGTCGACATGTTGTCAATTCAGTGTGTAGCCTTCTATTGCAGTTGAATGGAGAAAAATGAATGAACAGATTCATTTTGTTACTACTATAATAATGATTATAATTATAATTAATAATTTGGTCTCTTCCTCTCTCTTCCATGTCCTACCGCGGCTTTTTTTTGTTGCGTTGTTTTTCCTTTTTCCGGTTCTGATATCCTGCCAGAACTTCCTGTAATTGGTTCTAAAGTCTGAACGATCCAAAAAACGTTCCCACACTAGAAATGAACCAAACCATAGTTCCCTTTGATCCAGACCAAGACCACCTCTTTTCATCGGACCAAGGTTCCACTGTTTGGTCTGGACCGTGGTCCCATGGAGGTTTCACACCTGTGATTTTGGTTTGGACTGAACTGAAAAGTCAGAAAGTCCGGACCAAACAAGGCAGTTGTGAAAGGAACCTTACATGTCACTCAAGTTTCCACTGAAGAGATGAAAACATCAGACTTGTGTGGAGAGATGAGGAGACTGTAACCTTCCTCACATTAATACATGAAACAAACAGAAATGTCATATTTCCATCATGTTTTCCACCTGGTTTTCCTTCATTTGAGCTTTGACTGGAACTCAATAATTTAATGACACCAACTAAAGAATTAGCTCTCCCAACTGTTTATCTCCTTGAACCAACTCCTTATATTCATATAACAGTAGTGGATGGAAACACACATTCATTTGCATGTACTTTTGCAGATTTTCTGGAAAAACGTGTGCTGCATTTGGATGAAAACGTACCTAGTGTCTAGTAACTCACTGTTTACAGCACCTAATGACACACACCTGTTTTCACTATCACTTATTAAGCAGATCACCTGCCCTAACATCCAAAACACACACTCAAGAGAACATATATTATTACAGCAGGAATGAAGCATTTCAACAGAACATAACCATGTGGAAAAAAAACTACACAACTTAAACTTGAGTTCTGTTATTTGTGTAAATGAGTGAAATGAATGATTTAACACCCTAAAAACATAGTTAATTTTGGGGAACAGAGCCTGGTGAAAGGAGGGAGGGAAGCAGCCTTTTCACAATGTACTGCTGAGCTTTTAGTCACCAGTGCTGAGAGCTTCTGATTCCGTCAGTGACAATGATGAGTCAGTTCAGTTTGAAGATTCTGCGTTAAATATTCCTTCACACATGTATTGTATTGAACACCTCTAGTCAGATCATCAGACAGGTTGTAAACAAACCAACAGTTTATCCAGCTTATCTAAACCACTTTATTTGGAGGTAAAACCAAATGAAGTACACCTGAAATGTTGTTAATAATCCCTCATTGCACAGAAAAACATTGTATGCTTAACTACAGTAATTATAGTAGCTCAAAGTTGAAGCAGGAAATGGCTCTGTAAACTCTGATGGATGTTTACAATGGACAGTTTAATATTTCTACCATTTTCTCTTCCAAATAAGTTTGGCTAACCTGCAGATTATTGGGGGTACAATGTTTTTATTATACGGTTCATAGGAATAGTGGACCCAAGTTATATTAAACCAGAATTATCCTTTAAGCATCTAAGTAGTATCAAATGACAAAAGAAATAGATACACAGTTGCTTTTAATCAGGGTTTCTGAAGTCTATCCTCCCAGGAAAAATGACATGATTGCCTAAACCTAACCAAACCTTAGTCATAGACACAGACTAGCAGGTCAGAAAAGGTTAATATGAATCTTTTTGTAACAGTGATGGGAAGTGACATATTTTGTGGTTTGGTGTGGAGGACTTGCTGCTCTGAAAACAAAGAAATGTAGAAAGAAGAAGAATAGGACAAAGATAAGATGGAGAAAACGGGGAGAGGGATAAGGACAACACATACCCATGAAGAGAGGAGGATGTGCTGTTAGCAGAGGGAGGAGGGATCTGATTACACTCTATGTTGTCAGTGCATTTCTTCTTATAGTCATATAATTAGAACAACACGGAGGAGATTGTGTTGCTGCAATGCTAAAGGCTATGTGTATGAGTATGTGTGTAGATGGAGATGCATGAGATCTATTTATTGTTTTCTGATTGACTGTGTGTGTGTGTGTGTGTGTGTGTGTGCACAGACACACATCTTGTGGTTGTATTGTGTCAGTCCCAGTGGAAATAAAAGGGGGTCATTGTGCTTGTGAGTGTGTAAATAAGAACCAAAACATGGTCTGTACAATGTATGTACATATAGGTTTTCCCATGAGGTCTGAGCATCAGAAAGAGCTTCATTCCAAAATGACATATACACCATCTGTATTGCCAGTTTTTTTTTTTTTTTTTACCAAAGCCATGCAAGCCAACTTCAGTCAGACTGTGAATAGAATATAGATTGTTAGGAACACTGTCAGAAACTGAGGCCTTTGATCCCTGACTTCCTGTCCATAATGGTTGTTGTCTCTTTATTTACATATGGTTCCTCCTTTATATGCAGCGCAACATTTTCAGTTTGTTGGGAAATGTCCATGTATGAAAGCAACTGCAGTGGTTTGACATGTCAACAGGGATGATGTTTGGAGAGAGAGAGTTGCCCAATGCAAGCTCTGAAGAAGCACCCCTCCTCAAAAAACAAAAAACAAAAACCAGCCAACTTTTCTGAAGGAAACTGTTTTTCTTTGGTCAACAGAATGCATTCTGCAGCAGATGATGTTGATATACATTTCAGAAGAGGCTAAAACTAATGTCAGCATGTATATGTACAAAGTTAATTTTAGGAGACAAATAGGGCTACATACTAGTGTTTACATTAATACTGTATGTTGACTAGGTGATTAGAAAGGTTGCATTAATTTAGTCATATTAGGGTACACATTGCATTAACAAGTATTGTGTGTGTATCCAAAGCCTGATATATCTTCTTTCTCTGTGCCATAGAGCTCCATTGTTGTCCAAAAACTATTAAAAACACATCAATGAGTCACACTGTTGCACTGGGTGACATGTTCCTTCATTACCATGAACACACACGTTATAGTTTTTTTATATTAAATAAAAATAAGAATTGAATAAAATAGAAACTATACAAGAGTGTGTTGGTTGCTTGCCAGCTCACAAAAGCCAACTTAGTAACATGATGTTTGATTTGTCTTTTCCTTTATGTAGTTTGTGTTGGTTGTTGGCGATTCACGTCTCAGATCTTTTGCTGATGGAGTTGTGAACATGCCAGAGGGTCAGCTGTGCTTTGGTTTTATGGCCACACCTGGAGGAGATGCAACAGCTTTGCGTTTGTGTTTTCCATCTTGGTGATACTCCAAGTACTCCGGGTGCATTGTGCCTGCTTGCTCCAGGGAACAACATCACCGCAAGTCGCAGTATTGAGGTATGTAAAATCTGGGACTTATCCATAGACATTGAATGGGGCTTTGACTTGCTGAGGCCATAAAATGTTCGTGTGAGCTTTTGCACCCAAATGACGCATATACTCTAGCATTGCTAGGTGACACAACTATGTCATGGCAGGTGTATTGCTCAGGACCCAAGTAAGCACAGTGTCGAGTATGAAGTTTTTGGATGAGCAGTTCTTGAGAAAGCTGCAAGCAGCAATACCGGAGGCAAGCAGCAATCAGGCACGTTTTGAACGGGCACTGCACTAGTAACATATAAGTATATTATAACATATATACTATATATATATATACGCATTGTAGGTTGTTGGTCATTGTTGCTTTTTATATATTTATATTTATGTATACCTGCCTATTTTACACCTACTTGTACTACATGAACAACATTGGCCATCTTTGTTGAGCTTTGTTGTCCTTGTTTTTAGCTGTATGTCTATTTCTATCTTCCTGTAAATTGTTCTTGGAACTGTTTATAAGTACATTGAGAGCATCTGGAGTCAAATTCCTGGTATGTGTACACTATAACACTATACAAGTAGAGTAGTAAAAATATAATGTATTTTGTCAGACCATCCTCCCCCTAAACATGGCCGTATAGGTCGTCTGTGCAATCAGCTTATTACAGGTTCTATCTGCGCTGGAGAACGCACATCTCCCCTCACCAACACCAGAGAACGTCAAACAACATTGCAAAGAATACCTGCTTGAATTTGCGACGCAAATGAAACAACGTCTGCCTACCAACATGCAGCAACTCCAGTCTCTCTGGGCCTTGAGTCCACCTACAGTGCTCAGTGCTCAGAAAAAAACCCTGCACATTCTCAGAGATGAATTTGATCAAGACCAAATTGCGCAATCGAATGAAAGACAGCCTTCTGGAGAACA
Source organism: Macquaria ambigua (assembly GCA_008360985.2). NCBI lineage: Eukaryota > Metazoa > Chordata > Actinopteri > Centrarchiformes > Percichthyidae > Macquaria > Macquaria ambigua. Next base: position 61,937 of record VMKM01000145.1, read on the forward strand.
TCCTTCGCATTCGGGCCTTCATGCAGAGGGGCGAAGGATCTCAAAGCATCTAAACAAGACACTGGAAATAGTTCTATTTCAAGGAGTTTTTCTTTTTTCTTTTTTTATTGTGAGGCGGTCAACCTTCTACAAGTCAAGTCAAGATGGCGCACACTCTGCTGTGACAACACAGACTATACTCCTATTTGACTTCACGTTACGTCCGGTACCTATGTGTCTAAGTGTTTTTCGTGTTTCATGTACTATCTTGCCTGATCAAACATGATCAGACTTCATAAAGTGGTGATCGTCATTCTTCTTGCGATCTTCTGGCTGAGCTGCGAATGCCTAATACCCAAACACAGCTCATCAACCAGACCTGACCCGGAACTCCTCAACACATTTTTCACCCGCTTTGACACACAGGACTTCACAGACGAATGTGTCAAAGAGCTGAGAGACCTCCCTCCACTGGACCCCAATACACCAGACCCTTTTTCTGTTGAGGATGTACGGTGGCAGCTTAGCCGGTGTAAACCAGGCAAGGCCCCAGGGCCTGACGGCATCCCAGCAAGGGTGTTGAAGACCTATGCCATAGAACTCTCACCAATTATCCACTCACTCTTCTGTGAATCCTACCGCTCTGCCACAATACCCACCCTCTGGAAAACCGCCACAGTAATCCCTGTGCCCAAAAAACCCAGACCCGCTGAACCCAATCACTATTGCCCCATAGCCCTCACATCCATAATAATGAAGTGCCTGGAGAAACTGCTGCTACAAATCATTCTACTTATTGTCAACCCACAACTGGACCCCCTCCAATTTGCCTACAAGGCCAAGAGGGGCACAGAGGATGCTGTGGCCTGCCTGCTGCACCTCCTCCTCCAGCACCTGGATTCTCCAGGCACCTTCGCCAGGATCCTCTTCGTGGACTTGAGTTCTGCCTTTAATACAATCCAGAGCCACCTTCTGATCCAGAAACTACACCAGCTCAACAAAACAAGAGCATTCTTATTAATTGTTCAACGGAAAACAAGAGCAGCCTACCAAGGAAAAAGTCTGAGACTACTGGAAATTCAGCAGATTTTTGAATGGAGTTTGGTCTGACATTATTTTGTGCTATTCCAGGCAAATTAAACCTGGTAAATGTCCCATGTTTGGGGATTTCACATTTCCTTTTATTCATAGACTTATTAAAGATGTTTAATGAAGACTTAAAGTTCACGACTAGATCAAACTGTTTAAGCTGCAGAGAAACGTTGCAGTGGTAAACTCCGCCGTCTCAGCTGGAATCAAGCCGGCTGATGGTGTTGCTGTGACTCAGCTTGTCAGGTGGCAGGTGTCTGGTTTTAATATTGATTTTATGATGATTGTATAGTTTGTGTTAATATGCTTTGGCAACGAAGTCTAGTATGCAGTCATGCCAATAAAGCCACGTGAGTTGAATAGTGTTATAGAGTGTGTGTGGATGCTAGCTAGACAGCGGAGTATCCCTCTTGTAAATTTGTAACCACGACGATAACATGGCGTTCACAGTGTAGAAATGAATTCTCTCAAGAGGAAGAAACTCTTCACTTCCTCCACGGGGAATACCAAGGAAGAGAGCGTCCATTTTCCTGAGTTGACACAGTAAACGGCATGTTGGTGAAATTTTATAGATGATTCTCTGACGTCCTGTTCCCGTGAAGGCAGCATGGAGCTGCACTACAAAAAGCTGACAGAAACACTGAAGAGTCGTAGTTTGGAAATGATATACTGTCTCGTCTAGTCGCATCGGCAGGTTTTAGAGTGTTGCAGATTGTATTTATTTGCAAGTAGTGGCAAGTTTCACCTCCTTTTGTCGTGAATCTTTGGCGTAAAACAAACGCCCCCAAGAACACCTCACCGCCCCCCTTTCAAAAATTTTGCTTCCAGTGCCCCCCGACATTCTCTGAACGCCCCCTGGGGGGCGGTACCGCCCCGTGGAGAAACACTACTATAAGTATATACTTTGAGGATTTTCAGTCAGGATTTAGAGTGCATCATAGCACAGAGACAGCACTAGTGAAAGTTACAAATGACCTTCTAATTGCATCTGACAAAGGACTTGTCTCTGTACTTGTCTTATTAGATCTTAGTGCCGCATTTGATACCATTGACCATCACATTCTATTACAGAGACTAGAACATTTAATTGGCATTAAAGGCACCGCACTAAGCTGGTTTAAATCCTATTTATCAGATCGATATCAGTTTGTACATGTTAATGATGAATCCTCTATGCACACCAAAGTTAGTCACGGAGTTCCACAAGGTTCTGTGCTTGGACCAATTCTGTTCACCTTGTATATGCTTCCTTTGGGCAATATTATTAGGAAGCACTCCATACATTTTCATTGTTATGCAGATGATACCCCATTATATTTATCGATCAAGCCAGATGAAACTAATCAATTAGCTAAACTTCAAGCATGCCTGAAGGACATAAAAACCTGGATGACCTGCAATTTTCTGATGTTAAACTCAGACAAAACCGAAGTTATTGTACTTGGCCCCGAACACCTTGAAACACATTATCTAAAGATATAGTTTCTCTAGATGGCATTGCCCTGGCCTCCAGCGACACCGTAAGGAATCTTGGAGTTATCTTTGATCAGGATATGTCCTTTAACTCCCACATAAAACAAACCTCAAGAACTGCCTTTTTTCATTTACGTAACATTTACGCAAAAATCAGGCACATCCTGTCTCAAACAGATGCAGAAAAACTAGTCCATGCATTTGTTACGTCTAGGCTGGACTATTGCAACTCTCTACTATCAGGCTGCCCCAATAAGTCCCTTAAGACTCTCCAGCTGATCCAGAATGCTGCGGTACGTTTACTGACAAGAACCAGGAAAAGAGATCATATCTCTCCAATATTAGCTTCTCTACACTGGCTCCCTGTAAAATCCAGAATAGAATTTAAAATCCTTCTCCTCACCTTCGAAGCCCTAAATGGTCAGGCACCATCATATCTTAAAGAGCTCATAGTACCCTATTACCCCACTAGAGCACTGCGCTCCCAGAATGCAGGGTTCCTTGTGGTTCCTAGAGTCTCTAAGAGTAGAATGGGAGCCAGAGCCTTCAGCTATCAGGCTCCTCTCCTGTGGAACCAGCTTCCAGTTTGTGTACGGGAGGCAGACACCCTCCTCACATTTAAGAGTAGGCTTAAGACTTTCCTCTTTGATAAAGCTTATAGTAGGGCTGACTCAGGTGAGCCCTGAACCATCCCTTAGTTATGCTGCTATAAGCCTAGACTAGACTCTCCCCGTCCACCTGTACGCACTCTTATCTCATTAATGTTTGTTACTAACTCAACTTCTTCCCGTGGTTGTGTGCTTTCTCTCCTCTCTCTCCTTCTGTTGCTTTCTGCAGGTGTTTCTGCCTCCGGAGCTGTAGAGTCTGGATCTATGGTTGCAGCCACCTGCTGCCCCCGTGTTCCTGCTCAACACCCGCTGCTGCTATTATTGTTATTGCTCTTATTAGTATTGCTATTATTACATTGCTATTAACATCATTTCCACTACTACTATTACTTTACATCTCTATGTGGTACTGCACTACTGTATGCTCTCTCTCTCTCTCTCTCTCTCAATTCAATTTGCTTTATTGGCATGAATGTAACAACGACAATATTGCCAAAGCATCAGGTAATAATGATATTAAAACAATAGTAATAATAAGAAGAAGAATAAGGATAATAATAAAAAGCTACAATTCATAAAAATCAGGAAAATAGCAAAAAAACTTAAATACACATATTTGAGACTGTGGAAGTGTGTGTTGTGGTTTAGTGTGTGCGTTGATGTTGGTGTGTGTGTGTGTGTGTGTTGTTGTTGATGTTGGTGTAACAAAGACTATATTGCCAAAGCATCAGGTAATATTGAGATTAAAAATAAACATAAAAAGTCAATTCATAAAATCAAGAAAATAGCAGAAAACTTATATACACATTATGTTTAGTGTGTGTGTGTGTGTGTGTGTGTGTGTGTGTGATAGCCTACATCAAGATACTTATTTGTCATATTCAGTGATGTTTTATTGTGTCCCTGAGTTTGTGTACATGCAGTCACATATTGTGCAGCTCAGTCTGCTGCAGGTCCTTCTCCTAATATAATCTGTTGCTTTTCACTGTCATTGAGATCTGTGAAGTTTGGGATTAACAAATTAAATTTCTTAAAGTATTCTACTCTGATATGATTATATCTGTCACACTTTAGGAGGAAGTGCATCTCTGTGTCTATCTCTCTCTCTCTCTCTCTCTCTCTCTCTCTCAATTCAATTTCAATTCAATTCACTTTATTGGCATGAATGTAACAACAACAATATTGCCAAAGCGTCAGGTAATAATGATATTAAAACAATAATAATATTATTCTCTCTCTCTCTCTGTGTTTCACACTCTTCACCACTCACACAGACATTGCATGCATACTGACCTACTAAATATATCCTTCTGTATTGTTTACTTAATTTACTTAATTAAAACATTTTTCAATTATTTACAGACTATGTGTGGTCTCCCTCTTTTGTCACATACCTTTGAGACAGGTTGTGACAATACCCATAATATTTGTGATGTCAGGCAGAAAGGTGTAATTTCCACTGAGGATGGGGAAGACATATCCCCCTCACTTTTATTGTTTCAGGTTGATTTTCTTACTAAAAATTTGACACACTCATTGGAGTGGCCTTAGTTATTACTGTGCACTCAAAGCAATGAGCTTAACAAGCAGGAGTGAGTACTTTCTGGACTTTTTGTTGCCCTGGGTTTTGCCTCTCAGACTACATACAAGCTGCCCTACTTTATTAGTTGGGGTTGTTGGAGCTACTCAGGGCTGGAAAAAGGTACAACTGAATACATTTTTTCGGTTAAAAAAATGTAGTCTATATTTTTATTTGCAGTTAGTAGCTATAACCAATAACCATGTTATTTGCTCTCTGATTAAATTTACCTGAGACCCTCGAGGTCCAGGTGAGCCCATCTCTCCTGCTAATCCTGATGGTCCCTGTTAGAGATGCAATAAGATTAAATTATTACACTGTTGCATTGATCGTATATATCCATACGTCTCCATCAGAACTGTATGTAAAGTATAATAGGTGAACTGGAAGACATACTGGAGGGCCTTTACGACCTTGTGGACCAGTTGGACCTTGATCCCCCTGTACAGGACAAAGAAAAACACCGTAAGCAATCACACTTGTCTTTTACTTCACTGACTTAAACTAAAATTATCTGAATGAATATGGTGAAGCCTCCCCATGTGAATTCACCTCAGACCCATTCAGTCCAGGTGGTCCTACACTGCCTGTGGCCCCTGGTGCACCCTAGAAAATTCCAAAAGAAAATGAGTGTTTCTTGTCACCTCCTTACCAAAAGCAGCTCATCAGCAGCAGGTAGCACTTGTATGAACATTGTGAGGCAAGTAGAAACACTATTGCATGCTCACCTCTGGTCCTGGAGGACCCTTCATTCCATCATGTCCAGAGTCTCCCTGATTAAAAAGGAGAAATGAAGACAGTGAGACATTTCAGTGAGGGGAATAAAGGCACAATCAGAGCAATACAGTATAATATATGTCCTACCTGTGGCCCTGGAGGTCCAGGAAGCCCCTGAATGCCCCTTTTACCTAAAGGACCCTGATAAGCACAAAGTGCAATCAAATTTTACATCAAGTCGATTTATATAATCATTTTATCTAATAAGTACATCATAAACTAATTTACACAAGAGCAGAAAAGATTTAAGACAGTGACAAACAAAACAACAACAGACTAATTGAAAAATTATAGTTTTGAGGCGTGCAATGCAAACTCTCGGATACTGGACCAGATTGAGAATGCATGACTGTACTGTATGTGAGAGTGTCTGTCCCAGAGCATTCACTCTAAAACACGGGTTCTCAACCTTTTGTAACTTAAGGCCCACTTCTGATTGTTAAAAAATGTCAGAGGACCACCTTCCCAAATAAATGAAAAAAACTTGACATGCTTTGTGTTTAAGTGTCTCTGAAGCTTTGATGGTTTTAGTGCCTCATTTGACAGGATTTCACCACATTCAACACATTATGCCATTATGAATCAAAATTTAATGTATTCAGGCTCATGTTTCCTCACCACACGCTTTGGAGCTTTTACTGGTGCAGGGTTGTCTCCCACATGACTTTTTCATTTCAAAGACTGATCCATTTTGTGTCACTGCATCCGTGGGAACGTTAGCTAGCTAACAGTAAAACACGTTTGTCTCTACTTGATGATGTGTCGTGATTGACTGGTGATATTCAAATGTAAATGGTCATTGAAATTGTGCATTTTAATTTGACGTTTTTTATTTATGTGAATCCTTGAGCACTTTTACATATTAAAAAAATTGTAAATTACTTTGTAATGTAAAAAATGTATTTCATTAATTCAGGATTTATAATCTTTCAAAACTGCTGCATTAATGTCGAATTAATGCACAAGTGCGTTTGGTCAGAAATGAAAACAATGAACATTGAAACAAAAAGTATGACTCATTGTTTAAGACATTTTTCAAGCAAACTTTCCAAAAGAATTTCAGGGCCCAGCTTTTCAAAAATGAGGATTTGCTGCCTTTCTTTTCTGTTTTATATCATTGTAAACTGTATATTTTTGGGGTTTGGACTGTTCATCAAACAAAACATGACATTTGAAGATGTCACCTTGATCTTAGGGACATTGTGATGGACATTTATCACTATTTTCTGACATTTTATAGACCAAATAATGAATCGATCAATCAAGAAAATAATCAGTAGTTGCAGCCCTATACTGCAGTGCTGCAGTGGAATAATGAAGAAAGAAAATGTCAAAAAAAGATAAGAAGATAAGATAACAGGAATATACAATAAACAATAATAACATATCTTTTTATGCAAACAATACCTTCTAATAATGATATCTGTTATATCCATGGTCAGCACAGTTCTATGCTCTCCACCAATATCTGATTTTGTCAGTCATTTGGGCATTGATGTGCAGCACATTAATATTGATATATCCACCAGCAGTAAAGGACTGCATGAGTTTGCCACCACTGGCTGCCATGACACTTTCACTTTACAAACCTCTCTGAACTGCCAGTCAGTCATTACAAACTCATGGTGTGCAGCCAAACATTGTTTGAACTCACAGAACCTCAGAAGTACTTACAGAACATAATGGCTTAGTTAACCTACCAGAGCAACAAAAACCATCATATTGGCTGTAAAAACATGTGGCTCAGTAGAGTAATGGATAGCGCACTAGTCAAGCGCAGGAGGAGTGATTTAAAGGTTGTGAGTCCAACCGGAGTCAACCTTTGTAAATTAACAGGGTGATTAAGGGATAGAGGCACTTAGTCTGGAAGACTAGTAACTAATTAATAATTTAACAACCCGTCTGTGGGTTGGTCATTACAAACCCATGCTGTGCAGAAAAACACTGTCCAAACAGACGGAAGTATATTTCAAATAGTGGACATACCAAATATGCCAATATGACTGAATTTGGGAGAAATTCCTTTAAATTGATGCCAGAATATTTCCATTTGATAATAAAAAAGAAGAAATAAAAAACACAGTCTTGGGTTTAAACATTTCACTCAGTGTAAACATCATATACATAAAGAGATGGAACAAGCTTATGCAGAATGTATATCTGGTACTGGATACTGGGGAAATCCACATTTAACTGTGGATATGGGTTATATGTGACTGTAATCCATCATTAAATGAGGCAATAAATAGTACAGTCAGACATGGTATGGGTTACTATAACATCAACAATACTGAGAATTGCAGGGTGACTCCAGCCATTAAGTACTCTACCTTCATAACAGTCACAACGGTCAAAAGGCAGAGGCAGAGATATCTGGACTTTTAGAGCCTAGTAGTGCTCCAAATAGCCCAGATCCTACACTTTCCATAATAGAAGTTGATACCATCTTTCATCACTGTAGTTCATCCATGCCTGTCAATGCACAAGGTATTTCAAGCTCTATCCCCCAGTTTGTAATGCACACTTTCTGTTATAAAATTAAAGTCTGCAAGCTGATGACATCATCAGGGTTATTTGATCAGACTTTAAAAAGCTCCTCCCGAGCCACAGAAGACATTGTTTCTGGTAGTATGACATGCCATGACAAGTAAACTGCTTTTCATGTGTAAAATCAGTGGAGTGTCCCTTGAAATGAAAGTCTGTCACTCTTACGGGAGGGCCAACAGGTCCATCTTCTCCTGGTTCCCCTTTAGATCCCTGGAGGGCACACAAACAACATGCAGAGGAAATCAAATGGTTCATGGTTTTTCCAACCACTGTGCTATCAATATATGCTGAAAAGATAAAACTATCATTTTTGTTGTTTAAAATGACTTATTAGGGTAGTGCGCTGCACCAGAATGATGTTACCCAGAGATATTTACTGATTAACTTATTCCACTTGATTGTGAGTAAAGAGCATTTCATACCAAATATGAAACAACAGCAGTAGCACTGGCAGTATGTCTCAATTATGCACATTGGTTGAGGTTTAGAAGCTATTTTAAGCCACTAGAGGGTGATGTAGTCAAACCTCTATGGCATCTGCAGCTCACACAAAGGAACAGAGGACAACAGCAGAAGAGGCTAACGTTCATCAAAATCTATTTTTTATACTGACCTTTTCCCCAGTTCTCCCTCTGTCTCCACTTGGTCCAGGCTCACCAGTGAAACCCTGCAGTTCAGGACACACAGAGCACAAAACTCAATGCTTTTTATAGCTACATCCTTCTTTGCACTTATTCAGTTCATACCCAGAGCTGCCCAGTGTAGTCTGTTGGCCACTGAGCAGTGGTTGGGAATTAGGTGCCTTGATGCAAATATTGGCTTCAAACTGACTTGTATAACCTCAGGGCTAAAGTGAGCTCTGTAGTACTCCACTGAGAAAGTGAAGAGGGCAGCAAATATCTTGAGCAAACATAATGAGCTCCATTATGGTGCAGTAAGTTGTTGAACCTTGACCTCTGACCTAATATCAGTGCATTCAAAGTAGTAAACCTGGCCGTGTCTGAAATCATTCATTATTCACTATATAGCCCACTATATACTGTATTATGTTCGCCATTGTGTAGTGTGTCTGAATTTCTAGTGAAAATTATTATACCCTACATAGTGGACTCCCGCAATGCATTGTAAAAAGTATGGATAGGATAGGGAATAAAGGGAAATGTATGAAATATTTGTGGCATTGGAAGATAGTACATGTGTTTTTTTACACAAACCACAAACCATTGTTTCCCCTCTCTCCCCTCATTTCCTGTCATCTCTCTACTGTTGGCTGTCTAATAAAGGAATAAAATGCCAATTAGAATAATAATAATAATTTTAAAAAGGAGATATGATTAAGCCTATCTTGCTTCTGGATTTTTTATTTGCACAACAGTAACTAATGTAAAAGAAAACATGCAATTTTCCCAATATTGATAATGGTTTACAAAGAGCAGATAGGTATACAGTTGGATGGGAGAGGGCATGTTATTTTTTTCTGCATCCAAGGGGTACATGACAAAAAACGTTTGTGAACTGCTGACAAAGTGTAGAGTGTTTGTATAGATGCCATTACTTAGCTTAGTCTTTGCTATATAAGCTACGTAGCTTGGGGGACCACAGCCAACAGTTTACCAGGGACCAGCATTTAGTCTCCATGCTCACTTCACAGAGAACTTGACCATCTTGACAGTTCATTGGTTACTTGATTTAGCTACAGTGCTCACCTCATCACCTTTCTCCCCTGGTGAAGCCCCTTCTCCTTTAAAACCTCTGGGACCCTGATGGGCAAAAACAAGTGCAAATGGTACCAAATGATGCAGGCTAATCATTGGCAAAGCACTGAGTGACGAATTCTGTAAATGTGAGTATTGGTAGTTCTCACCTGCAGCCCAGGTAGTCCTGGTGGCCCACGACGCCCATCCACTCCATGACTGCCATTCCTGCCCCACCTCCCGGTATTGCCAGGGACACCCTTTGGCCCAGGGTAACCCTAACACACACATGCAATCGCATGAAATTTGGTCACCAGGTATAGTGCAGCTACTGATGTTACAGACAGGATTTTCAGTTTCAGCATTTACCATGTCTCCTCTCTGTCCTGGCATCCCTCCCTTCCCTGAATCTCCGGGAATACCCTTAATGATAAATACAAAAACGACTTTAATTTTCACAACTATGACAAGACAAAGCAGGGTCAAAAGTGAGAACGAAAAAAGAGGACAGATGAAAAAAGCTGAAAGAATAAAAAACATCATGCAAAATTACTTATGTAAGCATGATGGATGTTAAACTCACTGGAGGGCCAGGTTTGCCCATTTCACCCATGGGTCCAGGTGGGCCGGGTGTCACCTTAAGAGCAAGGGAAATATAAATCAGTGACTTACTCTGATTGAGCATCTCAGATCCAATCTAAAAGCTGAACTACTCACCGGCCAGCCAGCTCTGAGCAACTGATAGAAGGCTGATCTCTAGAAAAATAAGCAATCACAATTAGAATTGAAAATGATATATTTTACAATAAATATAGTAAAAGTAATAATTAAAGGTAGTAGTAAAAATCTAGCCATTGTGACAGTTTACTATAAAATAAAATATAGGTGCCGGTATTCATTTCTCACATTAATGAACCTTATTCTAACAAAAGTCTACAGCCATAATAGCAGCTCTGTGAGGCTGACCTTGATAACATGCTCACAATGAAAATGTTAACTGTTCAGAAGACAATTTACTTGAATTTCACTCTTTACGTTTTGAATTGTGGAGATTATTTCCCATCTAGGAAACTTTTGACACCAGAATTTACTTTGGGCAATTAGGGTGCAACTATTGTCTCCACTCTCCATCGCAGGATGAGATGTTCTTTTCTATAGGGAACAGAGTACAGAGTGCTGCACAATACAAATGCACTCAAAAGACAGCCATTCAAGTAGGACAGCTGAGAGTGAGCACCCTGCTACTTCAACACGGTTGGTGGTCTTGGCTCTCACACTTCATGTCTTGTTGCACTTGAGATAGCAGATGGAGCCAAAAGACATGAGTGTGTGACTACGTGTTGAGAGCTCCATGCAGTGCATCTTGTAGTGCTCTGATGGTTGTTAAGCAAGAAAAAAGCACAGAGCTTGCTGTTACTGTACTCAAGAGAAGGGTCGGTCAACTCCAGCTCACAGGAGTCTTTTGGTTTATTATACCACCCAGTTCTGCTTCTCCAGGTCGTATTTGTCTTGGCAATGGTGCTGCAGTGGGGGTATAAGTGGAGGCTGGCCAACCCTGTCAGGGTCTCTGACTGGCAGAGAGGTCTGGACCTCCATTGAGTCTCACTGTGTCTCTGTGGACTGAGCAGTCAGAGCCTTCAGTGTACTCTGAGAGAGCAGCAACACTGAGGCCTTTCACAGCCAGCTCGACCCTGCTCGTATAGCTGGTCAAAAAGCAAGGCAGGGCCTGACCCAGGCATGAGGTCTGGAGGGACTCCAGTTACAATGCTTGGCAGATACCTCAGCTCTCATTACAGTCTGTGAGAGCACTGTGGCCATCTAAATACACTGTCAACACACTGGGAGAGGATTACTCAGCCCTGCCTGAAATAGAAGCCCATTTCTCCCATGTGATCACCGTCTATATAAAATCATTGCATAAGCGCTGCACGTGCGTATCACTGTTATCATGGGAAAACTGTATGACTGATTCTCACATTTTCATATTTCCACATAAATCAAAGGATAAATCCGGTTCATTACATCTTGGGGTCTTATTTTTATTATCCGTTTTAGTGTACAGACTGAATAACTAGTTCAACTTTGAGTAACTGCACTTACCACATACCGTTTTCCTGTGCAGTGACAGATTATTACATATGATATAGTGCTCTCACTTTCAGTTTTACCTCCAAATAAAATGATTTGGATAATCTGAATAAACTGTTGGTTTGTCTGATTGTCTTGTCTGGTCGTGTTTTTATGCTCCTTCAAGCATTGTCATAGTGATGTCACCATGTTCCCAGATCTCAACAATTACTTTTCTGACTACAATGTTATAATAACCAATGGAAATGATTAACCAAAACTCCAAAATAATAAGACCCAAACCGAACAGGATCTCAATTTAAACATAGGAGAGGATATAAGGAAAAACATGGTGGCTGATGCCAGGTGACAGGTATTATTAAACACCAGTTGAAATTCAGAAAATGGGACTCATGGATGATAATGAGTGTTGGAAGTGTAAAATATTTTCCCTTATTTAAAAAAATAAAAAAATAAAGCTGATTTTTATTCTTAGCTGCTGAAAACTAAGCCACTTCCATAGAGGTAGTGATACACGAGTACACATACAGCTGGAAAATCTGTTCACTTTAAAGAGTTGGTGTATTTTTTTAAATTGAAAATGTCTTATTATTGAGGCTGATTTCAGGACATAAAGCTTTTAATGAAGACGTTAGCTGTTGTAAGTGGGAGCATCAAACCTGTGACCTCTCTATAGATTGTTGCCACTGTGGCATTGGCATCACCATGCTAGTTTATATGTGTTCACTGAACTGTACCAATTTAGAAATTCATATAGTCACTATATTAACTAAACAAGTGTTTTCAATGATAGAAAGCTGGCTGGGAATGTTGTGGTATTAAGACAGGGTGACATTAGCAGTCAGGAATAGACAAAGTGTGGTGAGGACGTTGGTCTGAGACAACCTCAAGAGGACACATTAACTAAAAAGGACGTTGATGAGCACTCTTAACTGGTGCTACAGCATGGTCCAAATCCTCAAGGGTTCAGTGCAGTCCCAGGTGGATTGTAGTGTGGGTGTTTGCATTTAGACTTACCCTAAAAGCAGTCCAGTCATCCTCAGAGTTTCTCCATATGTAGAGAGTGGGAAGTCCTGGAGGTCCTGGAGGCCCTGGATCCCCACTCCTCCCATCCAAGCCTGGAATACCTTGAGAGCCCTAGAGGAGAAAAGATAAAAGGATTAGCATTAAGTAAAACACATATTTCATGAATGGAAAAATTATAAAAGATAAGATATCGACCTTTCAAAGTCAAAGCCAACAGCAAAGTTACTTATGCTAACTATTTATAATAAGCAAAGATCCTTGGTTAAACCAAATGAAAACCAAACACCCCACCAACCACTGTGGGTGCTCTCACAGATTATCTGATGATTCAAATGAACTCTTCTTCATTTGCTTGTTTGGTTCAGTTTGTTTAGGCTGGTGTGAAAACTGCCATACAAACTTGTGCTTGCCAAACAACTGGACCGAGACCAAAAGTCTGCTTATCATAGGAAAAATCAGAAAAGAGATCTCCTAAGCAATCTGTATGAGCAATGTATATAATTATGACAGATCATTTGGTAACCATAGTAACATGTATGAGTGCATGCATGCATGAGTGTGGGGAATTTCCCTGATACATTAGAAAGTGATAAGGAGTTAAAGCAAAGTGAGTTAAAACTTCAGCCACACAGTAACTATCCCCACAAACACACACTAACAGGCTATTAGGGGACAGAACGCCTCGTTTTTGTCCTGTTTGTAGCTGTCTGTCATTATTAATACAATTCTACATGTAAAACAGGGCCCTTTTCCATGAAGCAGGTTTACTGAGTAAACAGGATAACTTTGCTGACTTGCAACAGGGTGCATGGCTTCTCAGCTGATCACATTTTCATTACAATTACTTATAAAACAAATTGAAAAAAAAATGCTTACTTGCTCATGCACATCTTACCTTGTCACCTTTAAATCCAATATAGCCTTCTCTCCCAGCACAGCCCTGTAAGAACAATATGGCATCGAGCTCATTGTCGTCTCTCCAAGAACTTATTAATGCAATGTGTTTTTAAAAGCAATCTCTCTACCCTGCAATTTTACAAGTTGAATAAAAACCAGTATGAGTCAATGTTACGTGGGTTGATGCAACCACTCTCTTTGCACAGACTAACCATAACCTCCATGTACAACCAAAATACAGGCACATTAAAGAGAGGTCATTTGGGAAATGACATAAGCCACTCTGGGGAAATTTGCTGTATTGAAAAAAGAAACAGTTTATACTGCGGCTTATATTTTGGTACCACCATTTACAAATGCTATATCTGTTCTAGAGTTTCCTAAAGTGAGCTTGGAGGCTTCCTTAAGCAGTGGGTCCAGTAAAAAAGTGGAAAGTCAAAAAAACAACCTTTGGCTACCAAAGCAAACAGGTTAATATGTATTTCATTAATTTGATCCATAGACAAAAAGAAATGTAAAAACAACAGTTTGTGGATTAGGGGTTACATGCTGTAACAATTTATTTGGTAAACAACATGACTGTGAGCTTCACAAAACTCTTATCGTCACACTGAGGTTGCCAGGTTTGGTACCAACATGCATGTACCTCTGCTAAGACCTGAGCTCACTGACTGTATCTGGCAAACCACATTATAGCTGGAGAGACTGCACTAAAGTGAAGACTCTCACAAAAACCACAAGTTGTTGTTTGTACATTTCCATATGACTGTGGATCTCACAAATGAGAAACAACGTGCTTTAAAGTGAGCTTTAAAGCTGTTGGTAGGTGTATTTTTAAACTTTAGACATAGCCAGGCTAGCTGTTTCCCCCTGCTTCCTGTCTTTGTGCTAAGCTAGGCTAACCACAACCAGACTGCATCTCCGTACTTGACACACAGACATGAGATTGATATCCATCCTCTCATCTCACTCTTGGAAAGAAACTGAATAAGCGTATTTCTCAAAATGTTGAACTGTTTTTTAATTTCAACACAATCCAAATTGAATAAAATGACACTGAATTAAATAAACTCTGTTAGAGAACTGATAAGAATAACCCTGACTTCACATCTTCATAGGAAGTTCAAGTGCAAAAACATGGAAACATGAAGTATGTCAGGAGGATCAAAAAGCTGATGGTTCTTTATCTCTGGACCGGTTACACTGATGATTGAGCAGTTGTACAATTTTTTACTCCAGTTATTATTCCAGTGAGTAATGAATGAAAACAGGGCCTATCTTGACTGTCTTTCTGCTAAGATCAGTTAAAAACTTAGAAAACTTACACTGTTTCCAAAGCTCCCACTTGTGATTACAACTTAAGGGAACATTCATTTGCAATTTTTAAAAGATAAGAAAAATATAGAATAACACCAGACTTACAGTATTGTCAACAAATCCCATGTGCAGACCCAAACAAAAAATCTATCATACTAAGAGGTATTGTGTGTGTATCCAAAGCCTGATTTATCTTATTTCTCTGTGCCATAGAGCTTCATTGTTGTCCAAAAACTATTAAAAACAAAATGAGCCACACTGTTGCACTGGGTGACATTCAGTCATCATTATCGTGTGTGTGTTCATTACCATGAACACACACACACACTGTAGTTTATATGTAGGATGTACATCCTTAGTACCAGTGGGCTTGGGGCTGAGAATCACAGACAGGGTGGGGAAGTCAGAAAGTATTCAGACAGTCAGACTAACACATTGTTGGTTTTGGTCTTTTCATGGGATTTGTTGACAGTAAGAAAAATATAGAATAACACCAGCCTCATCCCTTAAGTTAATATTTTTCCCAGTTTTTCAATACTATGTGAAGGCAGGGTTAATAATAATGGTTTAGAAACTTAATTATATCAAAAGATGGTTCCTGGACTACATGCATGTCTAATCAATTCCATCCTAAAGAAATGCTTACTTTTCTTCCCTGCGGTCCGATTATACCCGAAGGACCTTTGTGGATTCGGTAGATTCTCTGGTGAGATCCATAGACGATGTTCCCTGTTACAAGAGCAGGTACAGAATGCAATGACTCCCTATGCTGCAGGCTGGAATGCTGCCATTCCTCATTGTTTCTGAGACTGTTTGTCTCCCAATGTCCCTTAGATGCCATCAATGGTTCCATGTTCTTGTCCTTCAGTAAAGTAATGTTAGGAGATTTCACCTCAGAAATTTGTGTCAGAGAATCAGGTGAGGCTAAGTCAACTACAGTATACAAGGATGTGTCTGCTGCACTTTTATGGATGATATTTTCATCCAACATTCGGATGCTTGGAGAGGATTCAATGTCATGAACTCTTCTGTCTTCATCCTTACTGGCCAACATGATGTGAGGTTCATCAATAAGTACAAAGCCATGACTTTGGTCAGCAGCATCTTGAGGGGTGGTGTCTAGGGGTGTTCTCTCTAACAGGTGATCCTGAGAGGAGAGACAAAAGACATTGCAATCACACAGTTGTGTGTAATTCTGGAAAACAGAGAGCAAAAGAAGAGTAGGCTGAGGAGCAGATGCAGTAGGCAGGTTGTAAAACATCCCTTACATTCACTGTAATTAAAGACCTTGCTCTCTAGTCATTGCCTCAGTGTTAGTACTGCCAAGAAAACCAAGTATAAGGACCCAAAATGCCTGTGGGCTTGTTCAGTAAATACTGAATCACTGTACAGTAAACTGGCTGTTCATATTAGAGGGGAAGGCATAAACAGAGGTTACGTGGGGACACACACTTAACCTCCACACACGTTTTTCACTTTTCAACAAAATCCAAAATTTTAACCAGGAACCTCCCAGTTGAGAGCCTAGTTCTTCTCAGTCCACCCAATTTCATCTACAACAAGATATCCTGACAACTAATAGTCAGATTGGCATGAAACCTGTAATGTAAATTCATAGTCCACAGAGGACTGTTCCTAATGACATTGGTTATATAGCAGCATTGTCAGGTCAAAATTTCTCCTTGAAGAACACGTTTGTCTGTGACAAGGCATCTTGAAAGCTAATGTTCCTGACATTATCTGTGGATATTCATGGTCCCCAGATGATGTTTTCTAATGTTTCTGGTGATCCACTGACCTTTCCTCTCACACCATCTTTGGGCCAAAAATGTTCACTTGTACACAAGAAATATCAATTTATAATGGGTAGAATGGCATGAAATTTAATAAGCACATTCATGCTCTCCAGATGATGAACCCTTTCCATTTTGGACACTCCAAGAGGAAAAATGACAAGTTTGCACATATGATTGATGCTTATGTGATTGTTCTTTAAAAGCAAAACCTCAAATTCAAGTGTAATGTTCTAGAATGTAAGGCACCACGCACATGTGCTGATATAACTCAAGAATCTGGCAGCATCATGACTTTCGAAGTAGGTCACTAATACAAGTCTGGAGCTGATAGACTTCAAAGACCACCTGATACAAAAATGAGAAGATAGCGATGCTCATCTGAGTGGCATGAAGAGGAGGCAGAATACAGAGGCAGTACAGGCACAAATTCCCCTTATTCAGCAGCACACAATGCTCCTTTGTCCTGGACAAGCTGCCATTGTTGCTGCAGCTCTCCCAGCCAGCAGACACTTGATCGCTCTGCACCTGACCCTATTTGTCCAGCTAATCTCCCCCACACTGCTCATCACTATTGCTCTGACATACTGGGACCCCTGTATAAAATAAGAGAATATAGAGAATCAAAAACAAAGCAAATCCTAAACCAACACTAGCATAAAGACCATGACCACACTGAAGTTGAGGAGGTACACCGCATCCAGAACTAAATACACAGTGTTTCTTTAGAGATTACACAGAGTGACACATTAGATTGGTAATTCTGATCAATTATGTGCTGTAAACGAAGCATCATGATGAAACACAGATCACTTTGATCACTTTTCGTCATGAGTTCCTTTAATATGCCACAGGGTCGATTCTTGGTCCACTCCTGTTCTCTGTATACATGCTGCCCCTTGGCCACATTTATTACTTTGATGTCTTATATCAGGGTTTTTCAAAGTCTGACAGCCCCCACAAAAACACCCCGTCTACTCTCCCCCATTAGTTTGTTAGCTGTGGGCTACAACTTGAGCTCTGTTTTTTGCCTATATTTGTTTACATTTTGACAAATCTAAAAGTATTAAAAGTATGTCAAATTAGCGATGGATGAAGATAATGATGTCCTTGGAAAGTGTAAGTCATCTTGAGTCTAAAAATATGTGTATTACGTCAGTTACGATGCTGAGTACAAATTTTGACACAAATTGTGGCAAGTGGCACAATTGTGTTCATCAACAGGAGCAGTAACACGCTGGTTTATATTTGCCATGTGCAGATTGGATTTAAATAGACTGTTTTACTTGTGTAGACATGCGAGTGATCAACTTGTGTATACTCTGTGCATGGCAAACAGAGGATACAGAATAGCCAAAACGTGAGTATAGAGTGCTGCAGGAATGAGTCCTAAAACCCGGAAAATGAGTAAGCATTTTTGCACCTATGGTTCCCTCGTCCTGAAGTCAATGGGTTTCTTTTTGGTTTTTGGTTAGATGCCTGAAAAAAGGTCACACAAGTAAGGTAACACAAGCTTCAGAGATTTTCACGTTTTGTTCTACGACATAAAATACGTCAGTAAATACCCCACTGGTGAATTTTGAAGCTTTTACGTGTGGCTAAATGAGACTACAGAGGTTGTCGCGGACATTAAATGTCATCACGCTGAACACAGAAACTCATCTACTCACTCACCCGCCTTTACAGCCTCGTTGTGTTTATACTCGCACTCTTGCAAACTAACTCAAACTTTCCCAAAGTCTTTTGTAGAAGACATAAGCACGCAAAATCAAATAAAAAGTTGGAAACTTAGTGGTGGTGACGTTGAAGTCATGCGACCGTGGTGTAGTTTGTTTATAGCCTAACGTTAGCTTTTTACTTCTGGTGATTGCATTTACGCTTCAAACATCATAAAAGTGGTGTTCATTTGTGAAGATTATCTTGCTGAACAAAACGTGTAAGTATCATAAACTTTTGTTTGCCCCAGAGTTTATTTTCTGCAATAATCCAAAATCGAATGGAAAAATCCCATTGGCTCTATGTCGAGGGAACCAGGGCGATGCTAACTTCCTGGTTGGCCTATAAAAACACGTCATCCCTGTAGCACTCTATTGGGGGAAACTAATTACCTTTCTTTCAGCTTTTGGATGATCTGATGACTGATAAGGGGGGTGGGATTCCCACATTTCATATATTGGGGGGTATCTGCCACCTCTATGTTGGTAGAAGACAGGCTGCAAGCTAATATTTGCAGCATTATAACAACATCACGCAACTTCTCCCTTAGCTTCTGAGAGACAACAGTCATTATTTACACAACCAGAAGGGGTCGCTCAGAAATAGAGGCAGTTCCTGATTATAATGTAACTGAAACATAACAATCCCACATGCAATGTCAACAAAACTGTCCAATGAATACGTTAGTCCATATAACCAAAAGTCAGTCCATATGACTTCATGTTTTTTTCCTTTGTCCGTGTTGTATCTCGTCAGCGTTGTTAAGTCCAGGTCATGTCAGGTCTTAGTTCTAGTTTTATGTTGAAGTCACTCATGTCTGGTCTCGTCGTGCACTTCCTGTTTAATTTTGTAATAATCCTTCCCTCTCGTTTCAGACCCTGACTTCCTCCCTTTGTGTGATTTTCCCGCCGTTGTGATTGTCTACCCCGCCCCTGATTGTGTTCACCTGTTCTCCCCTACCTCATGTATAAATAGTCCGTGTCTCCCTTTGTCCTGTGC
Source organism: Macquaria ambigua (assembly GCA_008360985.2). Lineage (NCBI taxonomy): Eukaryota > Metazoa > Chordata > Actinopteri > Centrarchiformes > Percichthyidae > Macquaria > Macquaria ambigua. Next base: position 81,519 of record VMKM01000145.1, read on the forward strand.
CAGTTTGTCTTGTTTTTGTCAGTGAATGGATGTGAGCCAAGCGTACCAGCGATTTCCCCTTGCTTCAGGTTTCGTCGTAGTTCATGTTATGTTTTGATCCTCCAAGTGAGTGTTTTTGTTTGTACTTTGTATTGCCTCGTCAAGAGAGTTTTGTTTTGCATTCTGTTTTTCCTCCAAGTGAGTGTTTTTGTTTTGTACTTAGGTTATCCTCTTCATGAGCGTTTTGTTTAGTACTTTGATTATCCTCTTTGTGAGTGTCGTTTGTTAACACTTCAGTAAAGTTTTTGGAAATCCTGACCCTGTCTTTGAGTTGTGCATTTGAGTCTTGAGTCAAAGTTTGACAGTCGGTACCAAATGAACTGAACTACAGGTGTGACAGCAACTGTAAATTCCAACTTGGCTTAAAAATATAGTGGTAGCATCCACACATTCTGGTAAATCAATAGTTTTGGTATTCAGGCATGTAACTTGCAAGTAACACATTTACTTGTCATTGTGAAAATGACAAACAAATGTTACATTTCTATCTGATAAACCAAAGATCTTGACTGACTGGTGTTGAGAAGGTAATGCAATGTCTGTCTCAAACTATGGAAAATGAGTGTATACAGCATATAGTAAAGTTTCATTTAAGACAAAATTTGTATGAGCAACAATAAATCAAGTTATCTATATCTCAGTGAGGAAATTATCTCTGCTGGACTACACAGCTGGGCAAACAGTCCATCATCTGGAGCTATACATAACGAGCAGGGTGGTTTTGCAGAAACACCACTTTGAGGATTTTGCTGGAGGAGGGAGAAGTGCATGGAGATGTGTGTGTGTGTGTGTGTGTGTGTGTGTACACAGCGCAGAGGGAGGTCAGGAGGGAGGTCAAGAGGCAGCATCTGAGTTGCCCTCACATTGTTGTTTAGTGTGGACAGAGAATTTCGGGCACCAAGTTCTTACTTCAGCTCACATGCTCTTGCTCTGTGCATGCTGTTTAAGATCGTCAAAGAACATCTGATCAGACACAAAAAAAAGGCTTACAATTGCACATATGTGCTGGCGGAGAGCAACGTGCTTCATATGGATCGATTTAAACGGACCTCTACAAATACAGGGTGTGTACTACTGGCTGGAGTATCAAAGAACCATTACAAAATAGTTAAATTAACTCCTACAGGGCAAGAACAAGAGTGTCATTTTAGACACATTTTAAACATGATCCAGAGAAATGGTCAGAACATAAGACCAAGATAACATACAGTATGTCAGAGGAAGGACATTGTTGTGTTCACTGAAAGTCACTTTCTGACTCATTCATACTACCTCAACCTGCATCCCTACACTTTCTGTTAACAATGACACTGACCCATCCCTTGCAGTACATACCATATCCGTCTGTTGCCCATCCACAGTCACTCCCATGTGGAGAGGGTCCTGCAGCCAAAGGCAGCCAAGTACGCAAGTTAACATAATCCACATGTCTACAGCATGTCCTCCCTCACTGCAGCTGTGCTCGAGTCAAGCAGAGTCCAGAGTCCATATGCAGTCCACTGGTTCTGTCAGAGCAGGAGCTGCAGGCTTTTCCCCTCCTACAGCTGTCTGAAACTCATAGAGCCAACTGAGACACACCCAGGACTCTGCTGTCATACACACTACACTACATGCTACCACACCCCAAACTACTCACACAGCCCTGAGGACGATAGATGCTTATCTCTTGTACATAGGAAAGATACCGCTGCTGTCACATCAAAGCCTCATGACATACTGTTATCTCCATTAAGTAGAGGAATTTTACATATTTCCCCACTTGCATCTTTCCATGAATGTTATAATCAAATCATTGAAAGTAAGGCAGAGGGTGTGACTAAACAGAATGCCATCAAACATTTCTAATGCAAGAATGTATACTGTAGGATGAAAAACGTGGAATATACAAAATACAGCTTATTCACAGGGTGTGTAAATTGCTGTCATGGGAGCATATTGAGACAAAGAAATCAAAGTGACTATGTATGATATGAAACTACTCAAAACTATGAAATACATGCATTATCAAAACTAACAACATCTAAATCATTCTTTCGATACTCACAGCGGGAGCATATGTTGACACTGACATGAGTGTTTAGTATTACTGCCCAGATACTGTTACTTGGATTATTCTGCACTCATTTGAGATGGGAATTGGAGCCACTTGGTTGAATATAAATTGTAACTGTTCAGGTGTTGATTTTGGCATAATCTTGTTGTTGTATTGTTAACTTACTTTTCACCTTACTAAACATTAAAGTACCACATAAGCACATTATAAATGATCCATGCAACATTAAATAATGAGGTATGGTTAGACGGCTTTGTATCACATTAGCTAGTTCACACATGATCACATACAGCTCTATTACTTCCCCATTTAGTAGTGTCTTTCTCTCCCATTTCACCTGAATGTTGCACTAGACAAAACGTCTCTGTGATAATGTTTTGTTGATGGTTGACTTAATCAAACTGTAGTGCAAGTGAAGTTGGTGTGAACAAAGTGGTGAATTTAGTGGGAAACAAACTAGTTACAACATAGAAGTTAGCATGGACTTACACTTAAACCTACAATTACACTTGCTTTCATTCTGCAGGACTCTTTTATCTTCCATATGATGCTTGATGTAACTGTTCTCACTCATCAGATGAACCAAAATATGAGTATTTAAATTTCTTTGTTTAAAGTTTTTAAAAGTTTAAAACACCCAGGATATCTGAACCAGTCCTTTGCACTTCTTCCCCTCACAAAAGTCAACATTTTCTAACAGAAAGTTTTTGTTTTTGGAAACAAGGACCCAGGCCTTCTGGGCAGGCAAATATTGTATCATGTCTACTAAATCCATGTAGTTTAACATAATTCACCATTTTGTGTTTCAAAAAAATGTTGTCCACCCCTGGTTTAAACAGTGGGATCAGAGGTAAGAAGGAGAAAATGTGGTCACAACATTAGTTTCTCTTGAACGAGGCTTTCATCACTTGGCTATATATTGTGTTAAAGAGTGAAATCCCTCATCAAATAAACAGCTTTAAGTCACATCACAAATCTACACAGTCTAACCATGATGGATCCACTAGCTCTATAGGATAACTCTGCCAACAACATGGTAATATAGTATGAGTCCAATATATATGACATGTGGTTTCTATTGCAACACAGGGTTAGGACATAATCAGTTTTCTCAGGGAAAGTTTACGTCGGGTGTGAAACGGACACAGACTCAACGGCTGCTTACATCTGATTATATGTATTGGTAACATGGTAGTGTTTCTTGTCTCACTCTGTATTCAGCTGAAGTTGATTTCACCAAATTTCAGGCCACAGAGTATGATCTGAGGACCAAATGGGCTGAGGTCTGAGATGATAGAAGCGCTGCCAATTGAAAAGGGCACAGACATCTGGGATATGGTACAAGTACAGCGCACAGGCCCCACTTTAAACCCACATTCTGTTGCCTGTTTCCTCTGCCAAGAAATGACAAGTAGCTGGGCTCAGAGCCTTGACTCATACCTCTGTACACATGCTCATTCTGACTGATGCCTGTTTCTGTGCAGCCTCAAATGTAACGCTCATCTGATTACTACTGTTAAGTAACTGACAGTAATTTTTAAAAGACATGCATACAAACAAACTTTATTTTAAATCACTTTAGATTATTCTCCGCTGGTAGGCAGGGTCAAAAACATCATCCATTAAACATAGGAATGTCCTCAAAAGTGATCCATCTTTAAATAATGTCAGCTCTGTGCCTCCCTTGATCACATTTACATGTTCTCACAATCTGAGAGACAGATTGGTTCATTCTGACACTAGAAAGCCACCTAACACTGTCTCCTGGCTGTCTAATCAATCTTCAGGTTTTCTTCCACTGTGGCCACTGTGCACAGTGTTCTAACTCGTCAGATACCAAGTACTTTACTCATCCACGTAGTGATAAAAAAAATACACCAATAAATCTTTCATAAACTGCAGCAGCACACATGTTGTCTACATGCTGAAATGTCCCTGTGGTCTGGTTTATGTTGGACAAACTAAAAGAGCTTTAAAGATTTGCATATCTGAACACAAACTGCAATACACACACAAAAGGCATATTGGATTCACACTCTCAACACAGTGGAGCCTTTTGGCTTAATTGAAGAACTGAACTTGTCATGTTTTCTCTAATGTGTTGTACTTGATGGATGCAGCATTTGTATTCTCTGTAATCTAAGATGTGTCTGTGTTCTTTTGTCCCTGATGTGGTGTTATTGCATGGGGTGTGGCACTTGGACATTGACTATGGCAACTCCCACTCTGGGATTGATTATCTAATAGATTTAAAATCCTGTTCAACCAATTATCCAATGACAATTGTACACCTGCTCTAGGTTGACTATATATGTTGTTTCCCTCATGTTATTGTCCATTTTGACTCTGATGAAGACACAGCAGTGTCGAAATGTTAGGCACAATTAAAGGCTGCAAATCAATCAGCATGCTCCTTTGGAAACTTTATTTAAAACTTTGGCAGTTGGCAGCAGTGTAGCCTATATAAGTTTTCATTTTCCCACATTGCATCAGAAACATTATGACAGCTGAATGATGTTAAATTTACATATTGGCTTCTAATAAAATGATTGAACTGTTACAATATTGTTGTTCACCATCTTAGTTTAACATGTTAGCTTGCTAACATTTTCTGATTAGCTCTAGTCAGAATGTACAGCTGAGGCTGATGGGAATGTCTGGGGAAGTACTGGACAAAGTGAAATTTTGACCAGATGAAAAGCTGAAAAGCTATTATAATTCACCCTGAGGGCAACATGAATGTCTGTACAAAATTTCATGGCAATCCATCCTGTACTTGCTGAGATGGTTCAGTGTGGACTGACATTACCATCCCTAGAGCCACGCTACAAGTATCTCTAAAACTAGCTGTCTTAAAGCGGTTGCACAACCGGTCCAAACTGAAATTCCGATCTGACAATGCAAAAAATTTGTGCGCATGTACTTTGCACAGGAACAATACACACTAAGTTTCTTCTTTGTTTCCATTTGTTTATCTTTTTGCACAACCGGCCAGCAATGGAGTCTCCAAAGCTCCAGCAGCATGGTAGTGATATTTTGATTTTAATGCTTCTTAACAAAAAGAAAAATAATATATTCAGTTCACCAAATCTTGGCAAGGCACCAAGAGCATGGTGAGTTTTAGGGACTGGCAGTTGGTTTGAGGAAGGATTGTAATGTTTTTATGTGTGTTTTTATGTCAACCAACCAGCCTCAAAAGCTTAGTAAAGTGAGTTCAGGTGGATTTACCTTCCAGTTAATCCATGAATGGGGGGACCTCATCCATGAAAACTGTGTTAAAAGAGAGTGAGTTGGCCTGCCCAGACCCTCTTTGACTCTTCGATCCTGTCTGAGGTCTCCTCATCCCTACTATACTGTGATGGCAGACCATTTACTGACAGAAGACTGCATATGAGAGCGAAGGACTAAGGCTTGTTGCATGCTTCTTACGGTGGGGTCCGCAAACAGACACGTGAGTCCGCAAAACCCACGGTGTGTGCCTCTTGAAATGTGAAACACCATGGTCTGCAGCCACGCAGACTCCACACAGCTCCTTGCTGATGACCCAATCGCTTTCTTTTCCGCCTCCTTCCAAAACACACCAGTAATTAGATACAGAAGAACAAAAAAGCCAAAGTCATGTGCTGTACAATTGCAACAAACACTAGGTTTTAATAAAGAACCGTCACAATCTGCTTTATTCATCTACATCAGCCTTCCTGAGTGCTGATGTAGATTTGTCCACGGCACAAACTACGGTGTCGGAGAGCAATGGTAACACCCGCACAAGCGAGACTGGAGCGAGTATGTACACAATAATTGTTGCAAACAGTGCATACACACCCACAGGGGAGATGGCGCGTGGGTCTCCACACGGAGCATGCTGAGAGCTTAAGCCAGTGGTACCCAAGTGTGAGTTGCAAGATGATTATTAAGACAGAAGAAAAATTAAGTTCTACTTTATACATTTAGATTCCTTTTTTCTGACATCTTAATTGCTTTTTTCTTCTAAAACTCTAAAACTAAGAGTTTTGCAACCCGACTCCTATTGTGTTTTGGGTTGGGATCTTTCTCCCTCTGACTGTGGGACCAATCATCCCACAGTCATGGGACATACATGAGTCCATGTGTGTTATGTTTAGAAAATGTCTTCACAAAGCCAAGTGGGAAGAGAAAGAGAGAGTGTAGCCAAGGCGCTGCATTGGACTGATGAACTAATGGTCAGTAATGAGTGAAATAAAGAAAAAATATAGCTTCAGGTCTCACATTTGGCAGCACCAGTCAGGTTCAGTCGGGTCAGGTCTTAAAGACCAGTTTTTGGCCAGTGCAGAACTCTAGTTTGGACTAAGGAGCTTAAAGGTATCAGCTTCTGTATCATTATATCTAGCGTGTTCCTGCAAAAGCACATCTATGCTCAGCAAAACTACTCTGGATAAATAAGGCACCAAATGAGGGGTAAATCTATGGGGCACAATCTCATCTACAGCATGAACGGAGCCTAGAACATTACAAGGTAAACATTTGCAGCATGTGAAAAAACAGAGGTTGAACATATCTGAATGAGACAGTTTTGATCAAAGAAGCATGAAACACAGTTTGCAATTAATAACGCTCACTCACAGTTGAGTTGGATGTGAAATAGCTCTGTGTTGTAAAATGCTACATCTGGATGGCTGATGTCTGACACAGATTAGCCTCGACTTGCAGTGAACTCTGACCTCCAAGCCAAATGTGTATTATACTGCCCCTCCACCCAACACATCACAGGGTTCAAATATGTGTCACTGATACTGAATTCTGAAGCTGGCGCAAGTTCATATGACAAATTCACTATCAGAAGTACTATCAGTTCAAATAGAACTCATGTAACAAATACATACATTTACTGTAAATATAAGTCATTAGTTTACAGTTTGGCTTTATACTAACTAGATGACTAAACTTCTTCTAGCTGTTAGATCAATTTAAAGGTACCTTGTTGAGTTTTTGACCACTGGTGATGCTATAGACCCCTTTTCTATAAATAACCATTATAATTGTTTGTGGGCGGAGCTTAGGTGGACACAGAATAATTCCCTGAACACTATAGCTAATGCTAGCTGGCAAGTTTTGTTGGCTTGTTTTTTAACAATGGTGCTGAAGAAAATACGAGTTTCTCTGAATATGTACGGTCACTCACTCTCTGGGACCGTCAATGTTAACTTGAAAAAGTTAACATTGATCAATGGGACCAGATTTGCCCACAAGTATGCGCTCACTCAATGGGTGGACAATTCTGACAGGATTACCACCTACGGTGGAATGGCCAGGCACACACACGCACACACACGCACACACACACACACACACACACACAACATGCGCCTTCACACTGTTGAAGTTCCCTCTCCCTCTCATTTAAATCTGCACTCATAATTTTTATATATGTTAACAATGGATCCAGTGGTCATGAATAACCCATACAGAACTATCTTCACTTGACTCTGCAGTTCCCCTCAGCTCTACAGAGCTTTTTAGGCTCTTTCAGTTAATTGTTTTGGTTCAGTCTCATCACTCCCATCAACCTCGTTTCCAGCTGCAACAGGCAGCTGTTTTCAGCAAACAAACTCTGTCAAACCCACTGTACACTACCTGTCCAGCACCAAACAGCACATAGACAAAGTTAATAACTAGCTGGGGAAGATAGTGGAGCATTTAGAGAGTGTATAATAAGTATATATTGAGTGAGACAGTGAATATCAGCCTTACATTTATCAGGTAGCCATAAACACATCTCTAAAGTGCTAATGTTGTTCTGTGTCAGCTGGATGTGTAAATAGACAACTGTTTGCTAGCATGATCATCCTAACCACTTTATAAGGTGATAATATATCTATATATCTATCTTTAATATATATGATTTTTTATTTTTTAATCTGATCATCAAAATTATTTGGAACAACAAATATCAACAAGAAGCAAGTAAACAGTGGAAACAAATTGACCTTATTGATTAAGGGCAATTTGTTTCCACTTTAAACTGTTGTGCCAAATTCCCAAACTTTTCCCTGAGCTGAAACATTTTCAGTTCCAAACCTTTGTGGGACCCTGCACTTCTGTCGGTCTGAGGGCTCAGGGCTCTATTGGGCTGTTATAGGCATCATCCTGTAGGCTGGAAGAGCTGGTGACCTGTCAACATACAGTATGTGTCAAACTCTGACTGACCTCTGAACAGTTGGGGTGGAGCCCAGGGGCACTAGTGCAAGTCTCAACAGTGTAAAACTACAAATCAACACCACGGACACACAGCTAACCAGAGGTCATGCACCCTGGCCCTCGTAAACAAGTTTGTGGAAATTGTTTAGATTATTACAACCAAAATCGCTATTCTATTCAACAAATTTTGTGAAGCTTATAAAATATTCAGTTTTTAGTTACATTCTGTACTCTGTAGTCATTTTTGAGGCTGTAATGTGTGCTCATTTGTGGCATTGTTGTATTGGCTTGCATTAATCTGTTCTTTGTATTATGTTATCGAGTACACCCATATTTCTGTAGACATATTGCGCATTACTGAAAACAAACTCGAAGGGTTTCCAGTCGGCAATGTGCTGCTTTTATTAATAGCATGCAAGTGACTTCTTCTGTTTCTGCTTCACATCTAATAGTGAGGCCATTCAGTTAAAGAAAAGGCAGCTGCTTCAAATGGCAACTGTTATGATGAAAATTCAGTAATGAATGCTAAATTGGCAGGCGGATTTCCCAACCCACATAGCAATCTGAGCCACTAACCTTTAGGCTCCCACCACCCTGAAAAGTACATCCTCTGTTTAATGCGGAAAGTTGGCGAATATCATTTAAGGGTGGATAGGGGCAGCACTGAGGACGCAGCTAGAAGAAGCAGTAATGAATGAACACAGGGCCAAACCATATTCCTCCCTGAGGGGGCATTTATCAGAGCCAACACATCCTTCAGCATTTGCACATGCACACACACACACGACATGCTGCTCTGATGTACTGAGTGCTGATACAGGCCTTGTTTCCATGCTGCTAATGAAATACTGCCCTCCCCCATTAGGAAATATAAAATCAGAGCTTTATAAGGACAAACTACAAATCAGTAAAATGTGTTTTACTTCTGTATAATTAACTTCCCAGGACACACTTAAGGCCATTCATTCATTGTTCCGTCCACTCTTCACTTCTATGCCCTCACTGTGTTAGAACCGTTATGAAAAAGCTTGTAGTAAAACTACCGTAGAAGTGTACTAGTAAACTGCAGAAGCACATGGTGTGAGCAAACACAGCACCACTGTCCCCACATGAGCCATCACTCAGACAGGATAACAGGATTCAAAGCTAAACCACTGTCTGTGCAATGTGAATGAAAACAGTCCATTCCATCAACTACTTGTCAACGGTGCAAAAGCTCCTTACTGTGAACTCATACACCAGATGTATGGACTCCTCTGCTAACCCTGCACTGTTAGAAGACGACTCATGGGGCCTGGAGCCAGAATGCACGTTCTAAATGAGCAAAGAGAGGAAGAAGCATGAATGTGAATGAAGGCATGTAGTTACACTGAGTAAACTCTAAACTGATATCTGGTAATTAAAAGTGTGCGTAAACTATGAGCACCAGTCATCTTAAGACAAACAATAAATTCAAGCAAATTCAAGCAGCACCTACCCAGGGTAAATCCAAGGTCTGGTGCTACTTTAGATTTCACATTTTAAAATGCAAACTGACCTTTAATGGCTTAAGCAGCTTGTAAACTACATCATGGCAAAGTCGCATACATCCTATTTCTGAGACAAACTGGCTTAACACCTTACACAGTTGAAGGAAATTCCGGATTATTACAACTTGGCTCTTATTTTTGTAGTTTTGTGCATTATTTCTATTACTTATGATAATATTGTATTGTACTCAACAAAGTACACAGACCCCTTTGCTTACAATTGCTTCATGTAATGAGAATTTGAGAACCTGGCGATATTGATAAAAAACAAAGTCTCACAGACAAGTTGTAATCAAGCCAACAGTTTATCCAGATTACCTAAACCACTTTATTTGGAGGTCAAACTTAAAGTGGGTGCACCTGTGTGCAACTACAGTAGGTCAAATTTAAAGGAAGGCAGGAAGTGGGTCTGTAAACTGTGATGGATGTTTACAACAGACAGTCTGGGTCATGGTTTTACTGTTCTCCTTAGTTTTCTCTCCCAAATAATTTTGGCTTACCTGGGGCTTACCTTTGCTTACAACTTTTCCAATCGTTTGACTGCTCATGTTTCTTGACCTAACTTCTTGCTGTGTTCCAAGATCTCATTAATTTACTTGGTAAGCACATTGTTACTATTACTTGTAGGAATCATGGCCAAACCTACAAGTAAGAAGTAAGACACATTTTCCTTTAAATGCTAAGAGAGGGACAAAAGAGGCAAACTGTTACTCTACCTGCCAGCAGACTCTGCCTATGCCTAGGTCTGCTGTAATTGTTCAGAAATAACCAGAAACTGTGCTGTATAATCCAGTTATACTGTTTAGAAAAATTGGAAAAGGCATAGTCCATCATCCACCCCACCATCAAAATTCCAAAACTGAAACTCACAAATGGATTTACAGGTGTCTTAATATCTGGACTAATGTTTTCTGACGCTTTAAAAGCTTCCTTAGATCAATTTAAAAATGTCTTAGTGTACATACATTATAAATGAATACAAGTGTAATTTGATTCCCTTTTCTACTGCTGAGCTCTAACAAATGCAGTTATACATGAACTCATAATACAGTAAGTAAAATGAACACAACATTGCAATACATTTAAGTGAACAAAAAGAAAACGTGGCATTAACTGTGCACTTACAGTCTGTTTGTGTGTTTTTTACAGAATGTAAGTGTGATAGCTGTTGTGGCTGACTAACCAGTTAAGCTTTTAGGTATCAGGAGTAGTATGTACTGGTATTAAAGTGGTGCTCGACTTGTATTACAAGAAACACAAACAAAAAAGAATGGTATGGATACACTCCTAAAACACTGGATCCTGCATTTCCCATAATGCATCCAATAGTATGTTTTGTTAGAATTCCCTTTCTGATAAATGTCAAGTCTTTCAATCATGCACCCAGTTCCTAACGCAGGCTTTGTTATAAAATTGTAGTCTCCAGGTCCAAACTGAGATAACCCATCATCAGGGTTATTTTCTCAGACTTGACAAAGCCTGCCAGAGCCACAGAAGACATTCTACTTCTGTTTTCACAGACTGCAGTACTCCCCATGATGAGTAAACTTGGTGCAGTGTCCCTTTAAATGTCTTACCACTTTCATGCTCCCGCCCTCCAAAAAAACATTAAAAAGAAGAAAAGAAAAACAAGAAGTTTGTTCTGACTCTCACCCAGAGTGCATTGGAGGTCAGTAGGTTGCAGGCAGGCCGAGGGAGAGTACAGAGGTTTGTGGCAGCGTCTGGATCCCCCATCACAAAGGTCATTTGTCTCACAGCACCCCGAGGACACCAATAGGAAGAAAAGGTCATAGGTTATCTTTAGGTAAACCACAGGTGCAGGAAGCCCCACCTTTAACCCCCCTCTCACCTCATAGACTCTTTTCTCCATTTGACACTTAAGATGAGGTCAAAGGGACCAGGGAGGACACTCCTGCTAGAATCTTCCCATGCTGTCCCTGCAACCTTGACTTCAAATCTCACAGCTGGGACAGCAGTGTACTGCTGTACTGTATTTTCCTGAAGTGACTCGCTCACACTAAAGTGACGATTAGAAATTAAGTGAGGAAAACAGAGAATACAATCAAGCTTTCTCCACTGCCACCAAGTAGCAGGGGAGATCTGTGAAATTAATTCAGCCTTCTACACAACCATCAGTTAGTGCCAAGCAAACACTACAATATGTCCTACAGATTTTACATTAAGCAGATATGCATTTCCTTACTCCTTGCTTCTCAAAGCCCTCCATGGTGCCTCCAATCATGCTGTCAATGGAGATGCCCTGCCAAGGATAGGCCCAGTTCACCCTCTCTGCCAGAGAACAGTCCACATAGACCTCCAGCCAGAGCGGGGAGACACCTGGTGCCACTGACCATCACACAGAGACCATTTATTTGACGGAGGGAGGAGAGATGAAGTAGGAGAGAGGAGACATTCAGGAAATCAGAGTGCTCTTACTAAACCACAGTACTTTTCTTTCCTCCTTTTTTTAGCTTGATGACTTTCCACAGATAAACACTGACAAGTCTGCCATTGTGTGTGTGACAATGATGATGAGAATCCAAATTTTAAAGGAATAGTTATGGTATGGTAATATGGTTATTCGCTTTCATTCTGAAAATGAGATGAGAAGATTGATATCAATCTGTCTGTGTGTTAAGTACAGAGCAGGATGTGGTTAGCCTATCTTAGCCTAAAGACTGGGAGCAGGGGGAATCAGCTAGCCTGGCTCTGTCCAAAGTTTAGGGCTGCAACTAACTATTATTTAATTATCAATTAACCTGCCAATTAATTTCTAGATTAATCGATTAATTGCTTTGTCTATAAAACATCAGAAATTTCCCAGAGCCCAAGGTGATGAAATTGCTTCTTTTGTCTGACCAGCCGGCCGATTTTCAAAGTTGATGCTGGTTAATTTTCTTTCAACTGACAAATGGATTTATTGTTTCAAGTCCAAACAACGCAATTTGTTTAATCGGTACACAAACAGAAATGTAAAAATGACAAGACACAACATGTTATATAGTGTGACGACCCCTGCCCTTTCCTGACAATCTGTCTTTTGTCTACCTGTTTTTCCACCCGATTGGAATGTTATCACTCGATTGAATGGCCATTATCAATGGTTCATCATCAGCCTCATAGATATAGGTTAGAAGGGGTCTACTACACCTTTAAGTAGGTTCAGAAGGCCGTGATCACTCATGTCATGCCCCTCGGTGTCTGGTTAGGTTTAGGCACCAAAACTACTTGGTTAGGTTTAGGAAAAGATCATGGTTTGGGTTACATCACGTGACATAACCCAAACCATGATCTTTGTTTTGTTATTTATGAATATGTACTTAATAATAATAATTAAAATAATATGATTAAAATGATTCTTCCTTCCCAGTAACTTATTTTCCTCTTTTGATTTAGACTGAATCAACACTGCCACAAGAAATATGCTAATTTTCTAAGGTTTTGGGTGGCTCTTCAAAGAGGCTTTTGTAATAGTACCGATGGTGGTGACTCTGATGTTAGTCCTGAAGGTGGTCCTGATGGTGGTGGGAGTTAGAGAGGCATTTGATGACAGAATGCTGCCCTGCAACTTCGCCTACTGGAGAGGAGAAGTAGGTAGTGTACCTCTGTCTAACTTCCAGTGCTTCCCTATAGGCAATGTTGCTGCCTACTCACTGGATGGGCTGCATGATAAGCTGTGGCTCCGATGGCAGGGGGGCACACCTTCCTTCCTCTTCATCATCAGCCTCCTCACAGCCTTTACCGCTGCATCTGTCACCTTTGGTGAGACACCAAGCATGCCGTGGTAGCCTCCACTGGGCAGCAAGGATCCCAAGTGATCACTCCACCATCATCCTGGCACAAGAAAGATGGTAATTGAACACCCTGGCAAGGTGTTTTCCTGGGTAGGGCCGGAGAAGTTGCCTCTTCAGAGGAAAAGCCTCATCACCCACAAATACATGTGGCACAGACTGGATCCATAAAAGGTAGCAGGCATCAACTACTGCTTGGAGGACGATGGAGAAGCTCCCTTTGTAATTGTAATACATGGCTCTGTTGATGATGGGGTCTGTATTGCAACATGCTTTCCATCCCAACCAATTCTTAATAATGGTTTTCTTAGCAGCAGTTGAGGCAGCTAATTATCCATTTCTCCTGAAACAATAACAATATATTCGGATTGTACCCAATTAGATAAAGAGCGGGGCAGCTGGGAAGGGCTTCATCCATGATAGTTCCAACAATCTTATTGATATATTCCCAAAAGGGTTTAATAGTAGAACAATACGAGAACATACAGTACTGTATGTTAGTAGTAACTAAGCCAGGGCATTTAGTGCATAAGTCACTGCCAGCCAGTTTTAATCTAAATGTGCGCTCCGGTGTAAAGTAGAATTTGTGCACAACCTTATAGTGAATTATCTGATGAGGAAAAAATGGTGTTCCAGTCTGTTGGCCAATTCCAATCTAGGTTGAGAGACTGAAAATCTTTTTCCCAACTTTTTGTTACTGGGAGTGGTTTGACGTCCCAAGAGGAAAGTCTGTTATAAACCGAAGCTACCAGTTTAGTCTTGGTAGTAATTAGTGCTACCAAAGGGTGTTGGGCTAGGAGTGCATCCCAAGGTACACGTTTTAAGTGCTGTGCAAAGTTTAAGATAAAAAAACATGAAGAGCCTGGAGTAGTACTCCTTCAGATCTTGGAAACAGCAAAGACCTTGATGTTTAAAAACATCAGCTAGCACATGAACGCCTTGATTAGACCACTGTGGAAAGATGAAAGGTGTAGACCCAGACATAAGTGCATTGTTATGCCAAATAGGTGATAATTCATGGTATTTACAATCAATAGATAGATGTTTTTCTATACAGTGCCAAATGGATAGTGTGTTGGAAATGATAGAAACCATACGTGATTCCGTAGTTTTCTGTTTGATGGCAGAGAAAGGCAAATCCTGAATTCTAATTGGAAAGGATAAAGCATTTTCTAAAGAGCGCCATGATGTAACTGAAAAAGTGTCCAACCTGGTGCTAATGGATTTTAGTTGGAACGACCAATAATAGTGTTTGAAATTGGGTAAGGACAGGCCACCAGAAGTTTTGGGACGAAAAAGAGTGGAAAAACTGATCCTGGGATGTTTCCCATTACAAATAATATTCCTACACGTAGAGTCAAGATCCTTAAAAAATGTGTCAGGGGAGAGAGAGGGAGTATATTCATTTTTTAACCAAAACACGACCATGGAGACCAGCATCTAAAACAGACCAACTGTTAAGATTTTTCTTGATTTTTATAATAACTGAATTGAAGTTATCTTTAACTAGTTGTGAAATTGTAGGTGTAATTTGGATGCCAGCGTGTGGGCATACAATCAAACATTTGCCGCCCAACATGCTAACGCTAAGTTCAACAGGCCTGCAAAATTAACAGTAAAACAACATAAACATGGCAAAACTTACAGCTTCAAATTTTTAACTTGGGTCACGGACAGTTGGTATCCATCCATCCTTGAGATTCAGTTTTAAAGCGAATCCTGCTTTGGACTGGCCCTTGAAAGTATTCTGAAGTAAAATGGTTTTCCAATGGTTGTGGACACATTTCCCTCGAAAATAAATAGAATTCACTGGGTCTTCACATCCTCAGATGATGGGAGTACATGAAGATTTTTGTGTTGGTTCTTGCAGCCAACAACAGAACAATATGCATGCTCGTACCTTCGAGATTTTTGGGTGGTGGCGAGGTAGATTCACTAGGTATTCCGTGGGTATTCCGTGGTTGGTCACCTAGCTGGAGGTGGTGCTATGTTAAGCAAGCCCCATAGGACGTCATATGGAGAGGCAAAACTGGCTGGCTTTTTTGGAACACACATTACCTGATAAAGGTAGCAAGAAAAAGGATGAGCTTTTATCATATTTTGTGGGTCTCTAGACACACCATGGACACATATTTATGTTGAAAAGCCATGTAAAAGTGCATTTTGCATAATATGTGACCTTTAAAGTTGTGGATGTTAAACTTATATTTTGTCAGGTGGCCAGAAAAAGTATTTCTGGTCCTTCTGTCTCCTAGTGATGAAAAGTTGCTAACAGGCATTTTACACAGAGGATATTTTGACATGTTACAGTAGGACAGTTGTGGTGCATTGCATTAGGGGCTTTCAATGTGTGGGCATTATTAGTTAGATATCTGCACCCAAAATTTGCACTCTTGGCACTTGCAATAAGAGGTGGTCTGAACAGAAGTTCATGCCAAAAGGACTACCAGAATTGCACTGCACAACCTGATATGCATAAAAAACAAATGACCAACATATGTTAAGCCTCACTTATCACATGTTCGTAGTGTGACAGCCCTCTGGACTGTTTGGTTGTGCCTTGCTTGCTCTTCTCTTGCAGGTTTGTGGAACTGATAGGCGGGGCCGTCCACTTGGGCTGACTGGGAGCACCTGGGCCCAATACTCCCAGTCACTATAAAAGCTGCCACCTTAGGCCTCTTGGAGAGACTCTCTCCATGTGCTGTGTTTGGTTCCTTTATCATTTCTCTCACCAACACCTGCAACCCATACTTTTCACACATTCACTCACTTAAACCACTGACTTTCCTACCATCCACATCTAATCTCTTTTGCAATTTAATGTTTTTGTAAATAATCCACTTAATTTAAGTGCATCTTTGGTATCTCTCCCTTATTTGCCATGGCCTTTCGAGCCGGTCATGATAGCAGTTTTTAACCACACTAACGGTCTGGCTCTTGGGATGGTTCAACACTGTCAGTCAGTCCACCACTTTGGTTCAGACTGAAATATCTCAACAACTATAAGATGGATTCTCATGAAATGTTGTACAGACGTTCATGTTCCCAAGAGGATTCCCACTGACTTTGATAATCTCCTGACTTTTAATCTAGCGCTACCAGCAGAGGTCATCGTTTTCACTTATCTCTTCATCTACAAGATAAATTGACACAAACTTTGGTACACCTATTCAGGGTCCCCAGATGATGAATCCTATTAACTTTGGCGATTGACTTTCTTCTTGTGCCACCACAAGGTTGACAGTTTTGGTTTTTAGCGAGATGTCTCCATAACTATTCAATGGATTGTCTGTCATAAAATTTGGCGCAGATATTCATGTTCCCCTTAGGGTGAATTATAATTACTTTGCTGATCCTCTGACATTTCATCTAGTGCCATTATCAGGTAAATATTTAAATTTGTCCGATACTTTGGTTAATGACCAAATAGGTTTGTTTAGGGCTAATTAGCAAACATGAGCATGCTAACACACTAAACTAAGATGGTGAACATTGATACAAATCATCATGTTAACATTGTCATTGTGGCCATGTTAGCATACTGACATTAGCATTTAGCCCAAAGCACCAATTGTGCTTGAGTATAGATTAACAGAGCTTCTAGCATGGCTGTAAACCCTTTATCTTGTTAGACTTTACAACAACCAGGGCATGATGGTCACTTGATTTTGGTTGTAACTAAAAATCTGGACATCATACAATCAATATTAGAAATCAATGTGGATTCAATACTTGTGCAAGGTAATATTTAAATATTGATTCAAGTCAAGTCAAATTTATTTGTAAAACACATTTAAAAACAACAGGTGTTGACCAAAGTGCTTTAAAGAGAAATGTAAAATACAATTTAAATATCTAAAAATGAAGAAATAACTGTAAGAGACAAAATTAAAACAATTGTATCATTATAAATAATTAAGGAGGTTCAAAGGCAATTGTATAAAGGTGGATCTTTGGCTGTGATTTAAAAGTGGCGATAGATGGGGAAGATCTGACAGTAAGCAAACTGTTCCACAGTCTGGTTGCAGTGATGGAAAAAGCTTGGTCACCTTGGATTTTGACTGGAGAGGTGGAATGGTGAGGAGTAACCGATCAGAGGATCTGAGGGGTCTGGATGTAAAATATGGACTGAGGATATGGGAGATGGGACCAATCCATGAAGAGTTGTAAAAACAAATAAAACAATCTTGATATCAATTCTATATTTCACTGGTAACCAGAGAGGGCAGTACCAGGGAGATACGGTCTGTGTTCTTGGTACCAGTGAGGAGTCTTTCTGCTGCATTTTGAACCAGCTGCAGGTGAGCCTGACTCCCTCCATAAAGAGAGATTCAGTGATAGTTTGCTATCTGGAAAAGTATTTCCAATATGTATTGGTAAAAAACACAATAGCCAAAATTAATATTGTGGAGACTGTAAATGTTTAGATGCATACGATCTTTGTTGTATGAGCTAACTAAATGCCACATTCTGCAGCCTCAACATTAGCTAATCTCCTGACTCCTGACCCAACTTTTGTTAAATGCCACTGCAGAGCCGATGCAGTCATTAACCATGGTATGGCAGTGAAATCCAATACCCACAGTAGGGGGGTGATGAAGTCTTAACAGCCTTCACTCATTTCTCACTGAATTAGCTCAGCAGTAGTGTAACAGCCATGGATAAAGGAAACACATGCACCGTCACCGCTGAGGACCTCCACAGTTCAACAGTAAGCGAGTCAGCAGCACTAACAGCATGTGATTGCATCCACAAAGTGTGTCAAAATCCTTCATTCATCACAGTGAAGATATGGAGACAACAGATCCATTGGTCAATCTGCGCCTCTATGTTGGCATGACCATTCTGCTGGACACTGCCACAAGTTGTTGCCAGCAACATAGAATATGAAGCAAACTCAAACAAAGAACTCATCATCATTCAGTCCAGCAAGTGGGTAAACAGAAAAACAGATGACACATTTGTGTTCAATTCAGACAACATTGCTTTTACCCCCAATTTTGAAGATACTGGCTTCTAGTTTCACAGCAGTGTAGTATGGCGGTATTACTAGTGAAAACATCAGCAGAGGTATGTACAAAGCCAGCAGTAATGAGACTGACTAGAGCTAATCAAAAATAATGAGCTGTGTGGATTCTCTTTTCCAGCCATCTAAGCTACTGATATGGACCTCATCACAGTTTATCTGAGATTTTCAGAAATTTTAATATTTACATCCAGCTGAGGACAGAATTCTAAGAAACACTTGCTCCATCAACTGAGAATCAGAAATGAGTCTTCACTATGATAGCTCAGTATTCCATGTGCATAAAAAATACACAAACATATATTTCATGATGGCAGCAGGAGACGTGTTATAACATTCAGCAGGAATGCAAGAAAAACAAAAGCAGCATGCACGTTGGAAACACTGTAGACAAGTACTGAGTCATGAAAAAATGAAAATCCAAAGCATTAGTTCACTTACTTTATAATGTCAGGCCCTGTATAATATTCCTAATATTCATACAGCAACTTCGAACAAATCTGGTTGTATTCAATTCAGTTTTATTTATATAGCGCCATATCATAACAAAGTTATCTCCTGGTGCTTTTTCATATAGAGCAGGTGTAGACCGATTCTTTATATTTACAGAGACCCAACAGTTCCCACCATGAGCAAGCACTAGGCAACAGTGGCAAGGAAAAACTCCCTTTTAACAGGTAGAAACGTCAAGCAGAACCAGGCTCTGGGTGGGCGGTCATCTGTAACTTCAGTTTTGTCTGAGTTTAACATCAGGTTTTTAGGTTCTTAAGGCACGCTTGAAGTTTAGCTAATTGATTGGTTTCATCTGGCTTGATAAATATAATTGGGTATCATCTGCATAACAATGAAGATTTATGCCGTGCTTCCTAATAATATTTGACAAAGGTCATTTGTAACTTTTACCAGTGCTGTCTCTGTGCTATGATGCACTCTACATCCTGACTAAAAATCCTCAAATAGCTTATTGTTGTGTAGAAAGTCACATAATTGATTGGCAACTGCTTTCTCAAGGATCTTAGAGAGAAAAGGAGGGTTAGATATAGGTCTATAATTTGACAAAACCCCTGGATCAAGAGTGGGCTTTTTAAGAAGAGGTTTAATTACAGCTACTTTAAAGGACTGTGGCACATAGCCTTTTAATAAGGACAGATTGATCATATCTAGTAAAGAAGTGCTAACTAAGGGTAAAACTTCTTTAAGCAGCTAATTGGGACGGGGTCGAGTCGAGTTGAGTCGTCTTGACAAGAAGATCGCCCCGACGCAGTTTCAGAACGTGTTATTCAGCTATGTCAGGATCAGTGTTGCCAACTCTCACGCTTTCACGTTAAGTCTCACGCTCTCACGTTGCCCAAACAATTCTTCATATTTGGCTGAGTGAGTGAAAGCTAAGTAGCTAAAATTACTAGCTAGTGTTTGCTTATCTGCTAAGTTAATAAGCTAGTTAACGTAGCCAGCTGTCAAAGTTAGTGCTAGTCTAGACACATGCAGCACTTGGCTGCTTTTCCTGCTTTTTTGTCCTTTTCCAATCACATGCCTGCTCTCTGTCAGCCTGGCTACAGTGCTGAACAGAAACCTGGGTATTCTGTCCCCGCAATAAACACAAAAACCCCACAAAAACTCCAATAAAAAATTATTACTAATGGTTGTTTCTGTAAAACTGAAAAATACAATCAATCAATATACTGCACACATAGGCATATATGAAATAAAAATGACAATGGAAAATCATTCCATGTACAAAATGCTGAATGTAATAAACATGAAATAAACTACTTCATAAATTCCTATGAATTTTAACCCCTTCTCTTCACAGGTAACATGGCAGTAAGTATTTTAATCTAACATAAATATCCAGCATGGTAAGTAACTCAGGTAAGTATTAGGATAGACCGCCATATGAATACTCCTTTCAGTTAGCTAGTAAGCCAAAAAGTGAAGCAAATGACCAGCATGTGTGAATGAAAACACTCATTCTAATAATATTTCACATCTTTACTTACAGACATATCAACTCCAAGGCTTAAATAAAAGGAGAGAACTGTTTTGCATGCACATTGTAGGTTGCTCTTTGTTCAACTGAAAAGAAAATGGAGGATGGAAAATTAAACCTAAGAAAAATAAGCACTACCTAAAATGTCCACTAGGGACCAGTAATGCAAACTAAACAGGGATCAAGACAGGTTGGGTTTAGTATTTTAAAGTGAGCTCAAAGGCAGAATGAGTAGGATTTTCCTAAAAAAAAAAACACAATGTATAGACTCATACAATAGGAATCCCTCTCAATCATCACCTGTGACCCACTAGAAGTGTGTGGAGGTGTCTGGATCTGCAGAGACCCTGGCCTCTGCCTGTATTTTCTTATTTTGCTGTGTTCAGGACGTTTCTGGGCGTCAACCTTTGGAGAGTGGGTGTGTAGGGGCAGGACTCTACAAAAAAAAAAACAAAGGTTATTATATTATTTCATAACAGCTAGAGTGTTAGTATAATATTGTAGTGGCTGTCAGTCTGTACATCCTGTCCAAACGCTCTCCAGATAGCAGGAGAGGCGGCGGACTAATACACCCACATCAGGATCACAAATAGGAGAATACACAACGCCATGGTGTTAACATACAGTCAGTCCATTATCATCAGGTTACCTCCATGAAACCAAAGTTCAGTGTGTTTGTTCTGATGGTGGTTGTGATGATGACGAAACTTGACCGGAAGCACTATCTGTCATACATACAATATATCATTAGCTACCAAACTAATCACATTATAGTACATATACACGTGTCACCTCGGTTTTTATTGTGCAAATCTGGCAGGTCCACTGAGAGAACAGGGCTTTTGAGATACCACATGTAGTCACTTGAACCCAGCAGTCAATGGTTAAGAAATATGAGATTCATATTAGGTTGACTTTCATATTCTGAAAACTGCAATCCCATTTATAAAGGCTTTTCCCTGCAATGTCATGACCCTAAGTGTCTTTTTTAGTCATGTGTGGTGAAAGACCTGGTTGTCACCTGTCTGCCTGTACACCAAGTTCATCACTCAGTGCATTTGTCCTTCTCATCCTTCCTTCACCATCACGACCCCAGTCACACATGACTGAGCTCTGAGAATGCGATGAAAGGTCTGCCATGAACCATGAGCTGCATTTCACTACCCAGCCGCCTGTATATTCTATATGGCACGAGGCTGAGTAAAGTGTTGAAAAGACGCATGCATTTTTATGTGGTGGTATTCATGTTGTACCATTCTCTTTTTGTTGTTGTGTTTGCATTCTGTGAAAATCACTATGAACGAAAGGCAGTGACTTATAAAGTCACAATGTGTAGAATTTTAATGTAATCAGAAGAAAGGCAGAGTATCCAGGTGAGCTGCAGCATAATCATACTTCCACTCACTGGTACTGACAGAATATCCAACTTAAATAAATTAGGAGAAGAACAGGATGGTTTGGGGGCCCAAACCATAAAAATATTTGAGAAGTCCAGTTACTGTACACTGTGAGAGAGAAGGAGACAAGAAACACAGATGGAAAGGTGTTATTTTTCAAAGCAGACAGATTTACTTGATGTGTGCAGATGGGAGCAGAGAAACTGGCATCTTGACTCCATGTGTTGAGAGATCATGAGAGGTAAATTTGGACTTAACTCTGTCCCAGGAGCTCAGTCAAACAGTTTCATGGCCACAGTGTGTCTGGAGCTGCCAGAGAGCAACACTGCAGTGCACTTGAATACAAAAGTCCTCTGTTGGTAGATGGAGGTATACCTTTCTGTCTTCAATGTTACTCTTTTGTTTAACTTTTGATTCATTCAGGGCAGAGTGGTGGGGATTCCAGCAAAGGGTGTATTTCATATTTGTACCTGGGAGCTTCTTAGCACAACCTGTCTTGTCAGCCATCAGTGGTCAACATTAGAAATGTGTATTTGAAGTGACATGTTCCCAGATATGAATGTAATGTAGTTCAATTATTTTTCAACTTGAAAATGTGCATAAATAAGGTGGATGTGCATAAAACCTGTTTTATGTGCATACAACTGGTGGATGGAAACTCTATTATACTCTAACTATAACTGTTGACATTCCTGTTTCCTCATTGAAAAAAATCAGGTTGAACAAACTTTCAAGTCAGGTAGGAAAGCTTACCACAAGGTTTACCAAATCAAGTCTGACATTATGTCTACATTACTTACATACTGTACACTCCTATCCTATACATGAACCTAAGTTGGACTTGGGGAGCATCACATGAATTCAGCATCACAAATTTAAATTTGCTTATACCATTGCTAAACTATACTACTCTTGCGGTGCTGCAAGCTGTCCGACCTTGGAAGACTGAATGTAGTATGCACCACAATACCTTTTCAGTCCACATTTGAGCAGTAAATGTTAAACAAATCGCTGGTGTGATTTTGATTGGAACTTGACATTTTAGCCAGTAAGTCTTGTGTTTTCGGTGGGATGTAAACTGTGGTTTGTTCTATGATAAAAGATTACACAGAACTGTAAAATAAAAGGGGAATACAACTCCTACGTTGCTTTTTGCCACATGTAACTGTGGCTTCAAGTAAATGTAGGCATACAGACAGTCCGGGAGAGAGCATCACTCCAAATTAAATGTGTTTTCATAATCTTATCTGTTGATGGCATCACCGTGACTCATCAGTGCTTGGGGACAACATCCTGTACACAGTCCCTTTGTTGAAAAAGTAACATGATATTCATGACGGGGTCATAGTTACATAAGTTTGTTTAGTAACCTCACTCTGTGATCAAAGAACATGCAGTATCAAGTATCAGAGGTATCATCAGGAACTTCAACATCCTGATGCATTTTGTCTCAAAATAACATGTCCACTTTGTAAATGGTCATTATTATTTGACTTTCATAGTAAAAAGAAGCTGTTACAGAGCTCAGAGTGACTACGCAGTGGTGTACAGTGTAATGCCTGGGGTCAGAGTGAGTGACAAGGTTAGTCTGGTCAGGCTCTCTGATGACTGATGGGATCACAGGTAACCTACAGTAGGAAGAAGCACATTCCTGTCTGCAAGGAACACAAGGAGCTCCACACATATATGAACTCTGGCTGCTTCTGATATGCCTAACAAGAAAGGAGTTAACAGACCCTCTCCACTGCTCAGAAGGAGACCCCTTTTCATTTATGATAATTTAAAGCAATTGCTTAATCTTGGTATTGCCACTCTTGGTAGCTACCTATCATAATTCCATACAATGAACCATAGATTATTTTGGTTATGACATCTGACAACCCAGGTCTTATAGGGCTTGATCTATGGGAGAAATATGGGTTTTGAAGGCTGATAGCTGACCACTATTTTCTTACTGAAGTTGCCACTAACCAACATACTGACTATTTTGATGTCCAAAATTGCTATTCAATGCTTTTGTTAGAATTTTGAAATTATTTGAGCATGACAAAACCTGGGGCAAAGTAATCCAGGTCAAAGACTTGGATTACCCCCCGCTCTTAGCTCAGGTTTCAAAGACTACAACTAAGTACATCACTAAATACAGAGCATTCATGTTTTACATATACAAGGTGTCACCGCAGCAAAGACAGGATATCCTATTATTTGCAGAGCTGCTTAACTTGATTATAGACTTTTTGTATACTTGCTGAAATGTTGCTTCTCTGTTTAGATCAGAGGAAAAGTGTAGATAGGTAAATCTCTTGGTGATTAAAGGACTCTGGGAGGCTCAGATCTTTTAGATTCTCCGCGCTCATAAGTGTTGAGTTCACTTCAAAGCTAAATTATGACTGCAGCTTGGAAAACATCATTTTTAGCCACGCTGGCAGCGTGGCTCTATTGCAATGTTGTTCTGCCGGTGGGTCCACCACTTTGGTCTTGACTAAAATATCTCAACAACTAATGGATTGCCATGGAATTTAATATAGACATTCAAGGTTCCCAGGGGATGAATCCTACTGACTCTAGTGCCACCATGAGGCTGACATTCTTGGTTCAGAGACAAATTGTCATGAGGATTGTCTAGTTGTTTGTTGGTTTCGCCTGGCCTGGCTCTCTGTCCCTGCTCACTTCCACCAGGCCATGTACTCTCTCCAACTCCCCAGACCTGCCATCCTCGAGCCATCCACTAGATGCCCTCAGACTTTCTTGCCAGTCCTGATATACCTGACATTCCCTCCCACCTGCACACCTGTTCCCACTTTCCTCATCAGCCCTGCAGATATGTACCAGTACATTTCCACATGTTCCCTGTGAGATCATCAAAACATTCATGAATTTTGGTTCTTTTATGAATTTAGTATGGGTCTTTGGGAAGGCCATTCTAAAACATTAAGTCTAGCCTGATTTAGCCATTTCTTTACCACCTTTGATGTGCTTGGGGTCATTGTCCTGTTGGAACACCCAACTGCATCCAAGACCCAATCTTCTGGCTGATGATTTTAGGTTTCCCTGAAGAATTTGGAGGTGATCCTCCTCCTTCATTATTTCAGTTACTTTCTGTCAAGCACCAGAGGCCTGTACTACGAAGCAAGTTAAACATACCCAGGATATCTTTTAGTTATCAGGTTTCACTAAACCTAACAGCATAAGTTAATGGGCTTATAATATCACTGCCCCATCATTAGGGCACACATTAAGTGTGTTGCTTGGATGTATTCTTACAGCGTGTATGACAATTTTAACCTTATTCTTTCAGCAGCAACCACGGCGGTGTAAAATGGACTTGGAGCAAATTAAAAATAAATATTAAAAACATTATTCAAAATGGTAAGCAGGCTTACTTTCATATCATAAGTGCAAGGCATTAGTGCTTCAATCAGTCTCTGTTGTAGGATGATATCGGTATACAAAAGCACAATGAAATGGCTTTGACATTACTTGCAGCCAGCAGGAAAATAAATGAAATGAAGACAGGAGGGGGCCCTCCTACACAGGAGTACACTCCTGCTGAGGAGTTGACTCTCTGCAATAATGAGGGACCCCCCTTAATGGAAGGGGTTTAAGGGGGTGTCTCATCAGACCCTGGTGGAAGTGGCAGCTCCCAACAGGCCACATTTGTACAGGGAATGAGTCAACGTTAAACTACTGGGTTGCTAATAAAACACAATCATAGAATATACTAATTATTTCAGGTTGGAGTAGACAATGTGAGGTCTCTCTACAATGCATTCATTTCCAGCAGAGTGGACTATTGGAACAGCCTCTTGTCTGGTCTTCCCAAAAAAAACGTTGGACAACAGCTCTATCAGAACGCTGCTGCCAGAGTTCTAACGAGAACTGAGCACGACTCCTGTTCTTAAATCTTTACACTGGCTTCCAGTTACTTATAGAATTAATTTCAAAGTGTTGCTGCTAGTTTATAAATCACTGAATCTTAGGCCAGCATTTAATATACAACAGTATGTCATAGGGTCTACATTATTTATAGATTAAGTAGTCATCTAGGTTAATTTCTACCTGCTATGTCATAAAAGCCCTCTTTTATGGACAGCTGGGCAAGTGGCCAGGGAACATGATAAATGCATCCAGTAGCTCTGTTAGAGCACATGCCACCTTGTGAATTGCATTGCTGACTGTGTTTTTGCTCAGGTACTCTGCATCACCCACAGCATACATAAAAGTGCCCGTAGCAAATTAATGCAAGGCAATAGAGTCTGCGGGAGTCTAACGTGTTACACTGGCAACATAGGGCTCAAGAAGCTGACACAGATAACTCAGTCCCTCCAACGAGAACCTATATTTTTCATATAAAAAAATAGTCAGGGAAAGCCAAAGGGCCTTGCTGTCGCTGAACACTCTTGCACCCTTAAGAGCCCCTCTCACGATCTGCGCACTGAGCTCCATGGGATCTTCTACGAATGGTGATGCCATTTTCCAAGAGAATTCATTGGTCAGTAGGCGGTGCTTTTATACACGTTGATATGTTATCTGCACACCTAACCTGCTCCGGAGCAGGAAGTGAACCACTGTCGTAACCCTGAAAACCCCTGAAGTTACCTCACTAACATGAAGTTACCTCACTAACCCCAAATCCTGCTTCGTCGTACAGGCCTCAGTTCCACTGGGACGAGAAAATAAATAAATTTCACCGTCCGCCATTTTCTTACTGTCTGTGCATATATCTCGCACAAGATCCTGTTTTTTCACTGTATAATCGCTGATTATTCAGTGAAAGGAAAACACTTTAAAATGCCACCATAGGAAAAAGATCAGACATATTGCTGCCTACCTCTGCCCCTACTTCTGAGCCTCACATTGTTTTGTAAATAAAGTTTTCAGGGATTTTATTTGTTAAATTTTTAGATCAATTTTCAACATACATGGATATAACCATAATTATCAAACACAAGTTTAACATTACAATTTGTCAAATAAACACACATTTTCTTGTGGACCCACTCAAATGACCACCTGTGGGTCCTGGGGACTCACTACATTGAAAACCTATCAACATCACTGGTTGAGCCTTGAGGTGCCGCTTCTGGAGCAAGGGTTTCCTTCTTGCACGGCAGTCTCTCAGCCCAAGACGATGTAAAACACACTTGATTGTGGACACCGACACCTGTGTTCCAGCAGCTTCTAATTGATCACAGACCTGCTTTCCATCCTGACCAATTTTCTCTCGGCAGTAGGTGGTTTCTTCATGATTGTGGTAGTGACACAACTGTGCCATGCACTTTATACTTACAATTATTTGCACAGTTGATCTTGGTACTTGGCTGCAAGTGACTTTCCTGACTTGTTCAATTCAATGATCCGCTTTTTTAAATCTGTGCTGAGCTCCTTCGACGTTCCCATTGTAGTGTTTGTGGCTGAGTCGAATGAGCGTATCAAACGAGCTCTATTTAAATCGGCTCAGAGAAGTCACCAGCTGTAGTCAATCATAATCACTCACAAGAAGTTAAGACGCCATGCCACAAAGCAAATTTGATTGACACAACTTTCTACATCACCAAAATTGATAATTCAAGTTGCTGTATGTATATTTTTGACCCAGCAGATTTTGTCATATTTCCAGAAGACCTATAATAAATTTATAAAAGAACCAAAATGCATGAATGTTTTTGTGACAAACGTGTTCCTATCATTCCATCACAGAAAAATAAGAGGTGTAGAAATCAATGGACCTCAAGACTGCCATGATATATTTGTGTTTTACAAGTGTAAACCTTTGACCACAACTGTACCTTCATTTGGTCAATAAATCTGAACTGTCAGTCTGCCTAGTTGTCTGCACTTGGGTCCTATCCCTCTTGCCCTGCTCACACCAGCCATGACGGGAACGTCTCAACAATTGGATGGTTTGCGATGACATTTGGTACAGACATTCATGTCCCCCTCAGGATTAAGTGAGGGTGATTTAACTTCTTCATCTGCCCACATCCATGAAGCACTGTACGCACTACAAACACACCAGCTGTGCGTGAGAGGAGATCCATCGCTATTCACATTTTTATAATTAATCTTTAAAGGTGTACAAAGACACACAAATGCAAAAAATAAAAGGAGCTCTACTTCTTGCAGTTTTGAGGTCGACATCTTGTCTTCTAGTGTACATGTAATGCGTCTGCGTACACAGACCCTGGATTGTACAACGTATATGTGCGTGTTGTCAGCGTGGAAGTCAGCAGCTGTCAGTGTCTGCATTGACGATTGAACAAACCTTCAGTCTTGTTCTCAACAAGAAGAGGGCTTTTTTTCCTCCAGTGCCAAAACTGTCACATTCATCGACCCACTGTGTTTGTAAAGTAAAGCGATATGCCTTTTACCCCAGCAAAGGCATTACCCAAGGGGAATCTAAAGCTATGTGAGCTAGCCTTCTAGAGATGATGACATTCTCTTTTTCACCTGGCACTGATGATATCAGAGGTCATAGGTGATCCGGGCTTGCCTGCCTCTTTGTTTTCTTAACAAAGCAGCAAGAACTAGTTGGCACAGTTGTCACTTCTGTCCACCTCGAGTGAGCTGCATAAATTGCTCCATCTGAGGTTGCCTGATAAGGATGTTGGTGTTTCCTGAGGAGCAGTTAGTGCCAAGGCCCAGTCATCTGGTATCATTAAGCACAAGAGATCTCATTCAACTTAAAGCCCCATTCATCACTTTGGTTCAGCCTGCTGTTGTTCTTGGATGTCTCCAAACCTCAGCCTGTGGGCCTTAACTGAAAAGATACAACAGCTTTTAGTCAAGAGTTTCCTGTCTTGTGTTTGGGAAGCCGATTCACTGACGTCAGAATTGAGACAAAAAACAACAAAAGAGCAGCGATAGCATTCAAGTCAGGAAGGTTTACATTAAGACTGGCACAAAACAAAGAACTTCTCACACAGGACTGGCTGTCATCTTCAAGTAAAGCTGGGAGATTGAGTCCCTCTAAATTTAATGATATTCTCACATTTGTCTAACTACCTGGTCCCAGGCCAACCAGTTGTAATTAAATCCACAGTGTCTTTACAATCGGGCCTTGAAAAGCTTGGGCAAATAAGTTACCATGATTTGAAATAAATACAAGATTTTATTATTACAAGATTTAGTAATGATTTAGTAATGGGACCAAAGTGAAAGTTGGTCATGTTGTTACTAGAACCAAATGATGTACTGTGGATATTCATGGTCCCAATCAATTTCATACAACATGATAGTAAGATAAGACTCCTGATACGAATGCCATCTGTGCTCACATGTCGAGTATCCATACCATGCTTCAAAGAAGTTGCAGGTCAGACAGGGTGGACATATACTCCACATGAACAACATATGCCTCCCAAAACAGGGAGGATGGATGCATGGATGAGCCCTTGACAACTGCACTCCACCAAGCTGTGAGCTAGCTGAGGGGAAATAGTTGGCCATCCAAAACTGTGGTTTAAAAACAGCTTGAAAAATTCTATGAAAAGCCTGGGAGTTGCTGTTGGTACATTGGAGAAGCAAGCCCCTGATGGAGCGACATGGCAAGGCATCTTTGACAAAGGCTCTGAAACATCAGAGAAACAACAAATCACAGAAGCAATGAGCAAACAAGAAGCCAGGAAACGCACAATGAGAACTGGACAAAGGTTCAGTGTACAATTTAAAAAAAAAAAAAAAAAAAAAAAGTAATTCATATGACATGTTGTCCGACCACGGCGTAAGGCAAAAGTGTTTATATCACGGATGTATAAAGAGAACTGGATACATCGTCGGAGGCGGGGCCCCGTTCATTCCTATGAAAGCTGCTCAGTGGCGCATGAAGCCAGAAAAGTTCGACTTCCCGGGTATAAAATTACCCAGATCTTCCACATAGCTTCCGCGTTGTGCGGCCCATAGAGCAAGCGCACTAACGTTTCCTTTAACCCCGCCTCCCAACCGTTCGGTCTCGACGGGCTCGCTCCATGAACGATAGTTTGCGTGCTCGTACCACCGCGCGTCCATGAGAGGAAGTAGTTTACACTATGGTTTACACTTTACACAGCTTTGCTCCTTGCTCGTGGTATTCATGGTAGTAGTCTGGTGGACTGTGTACTAAAATTACGTCGGATCTATCCCTAATGTCCATGCAACGGAGGTAAGTTAACATTTATAATAAAGCGTAATATTGTTCAAAGTTAACGTGCCAGTCAGGCTACGGTAAACATTAACTGTAGGCAATATTACACCTAATTACAAGGTATGGTTGTCCACCCTAAACGCTTCGTGTCTATGTGCACCAGGTGTGCACTGAAAGCGGATAGATGCCATAGATGTATTGAGAGGAAACCAGCTATCTTATCTTCTCTCATTTGGAGATTTCTCTTCGACGTTATTGATTAATTATGAGGTAACGCGATTGCCGTGATTCCCTTGACCATTACAGTTACCAGACAGTTAATACGGTTGTACGTTTCACTTTTCCACTCACTTTTGCTATGTAATAGTGCCTTACTAATCCCAGACATCCATGTCTTTAAAGTACTGCATGCCCAAATATCGATTGCATGGTCACATGTGTACACTCATGTTTTAATATGTAATTCAAAAGCCTAACAATGTAGAACATACTTTTTATTTAATGTTATTATTAATCTGTCTTCATCACTGTTTTTTTTTCCAATAATGTCACTTGTTTTGTTAAATGCTGATTCTTTTTCTTTTTTTCTTTTTTTTTTACAGACATCCCAAACGGTGGAGTGCAGTTGTCAAGGGCTCATCCATGCATCCATCCATTCACCCATCTTCCAGCTGTGTGGCATCCAATTTATGAGTCTCTAATGTGGCTGGGCAATATGTGAAAACATAAATTTCACAATGAGTACATACCTTCTGGTAAATTTGTATGCATCTATAATGTGTAATATTCTCCAAAACTAAATGCAATGGGTAACAATCTTTACTGATTTTACATGTACACTATAAACTAGTTGTGATGTCACAAATCATGCTCATAGCAACACATATTAAATTCACAGAAAACACAAGATAAACTTTCCCCCTTCAGCAGATGAAATTAAAAACCTTCTAGTGTCAAATTCTGCACATACATCATGCTGCACAGTGAAGCTCAAACATCCAACAGAGACAACAAAAAAACTTTTCAATAACATTCTGTTATCGTTTACCAAAAGCTACATCCAACATGGGGAAGAAAGAGAACACACACCACAGGTTGGTGAGGCTGGGGAAGATGAGTAGGCAAGAGAGGAAGGGCAGGGGGAAATAAAGGTAAGAAAGGAGAGGAGAGAAAGAACACAATGTAAGTGAACAGAGTGATGAACACATATCATTAAAAATATATATAATTTAACTACATGGAAAAAGTGGAATAAATAAAACTTGAAATAAGAATTTTACCCACTTTGCATTGTTATCAAGCACACAGAGAGATTGGACCCACAAAGCAGACTCGGCTTGAGTAAAAGTTCAGAGCTTTTATTAACCCAAAAGCAAGGTAAGTCCACAGAGCAAAAGTATCCAAAGGGAGAAGCAAAGCGAGTAGTCGTAACACAAAAACTGGTCATACACAAGCAACACGGGTAACACAAGGAACGCGGGATAACAACACACATGAGGCGAAGATTATCTGGCAAAGGGGAGAACAGAGACACTGGGTATATATAAGGCTAGGTGAGTAGACAATGAGACACAGGTGAAACACATTAGGCTGATTAGGGCTGGCGGGAAACTTGACAGGAACAAGAGGATGAGACAAAAACCCTACCAAAATAAAACAGGAAGTCACACAAAACACAGACTAACAACCCCGACCATGACAATTGTAGCCTCAAGGGACTGTGTGATACTACTTAAAAAAATATAATTTCCCAAATTGGTGAAATGAACTCCATCTGTCAGAAATATGCCAGAGCAGTCAAACTTTATGCAAGGATGCCTGACACTGTCTCCACCCAAATCCCTGACAAATTTGGCCATCACTCTGTTCACCCACATTCGGGCCTAGTTGATCTTTCCCGGATCTGCTTTCCTCCAGTGACAGTGCTCGTTGATTGAAGATAGGATGATCTTCATCTCTGGAAAATTGTCATGGAGGTGCAGCAGGTCCTGCCTCATCCTTGTGACAAGTTCCACACCTTTGATGTCACCAAGGTCGTTGCCACCACAGTGGATGAGCAGGACATCCGGGATTGTTCTTCCCCTCAAAGACTGATTTTAAAAAAAAAAAAAAAAAAAGGGAAGAAGGTTCCTCCATCTCAGACCACCCCAGCCAAACCACCACATAGACGACAGTGCCTGGAACACTTCCTGCCACGTTTGGTTGTGTTTGTCTGCCAAAAGCTCTGTCATAAATTGACATTTTTATCCAGTTTTTAAGCCACTTTTCTACGCTACACTTTTAGATCCTGGGTGTTTTACCTATATGTTTTAGCAAGGTAAAAGTGTTTAACCATCGGACTTTTGGATCTGAAGTCATTTTAAATTGGCTGTCTGCTGGATGTTGGCCCACTAGACTGCCTCGACTGCTATCTTAGGTAGGTTTGTTTTAAGCCTGGTGGCTAAGCTAGCTGGTCGCTTTTATTGAGGATTTTAAGCTTTTAGCACTTTTACGGACTATATTGCAAATGTGATGGCTGAGTGTGGATCTGAGTGTCGATCCTGCTACCTTACCATTTCAAAGTTGAAGAAAAGCATCGCTTGTCTGGAAGCCAAGCTCAGAGAGAAAAACCATCTCATCTTGGAGTTTTCCCGTCGCCACGGCCCAGGCAAAACACCTTGCAGTCCTGGGCTCCTCCGGTTGTGGTATCCAGAATGCGACCAGCCAATCTCACTCCTCTGACTGCCCCACTCCAGAAACGGACAATGATCCCACTCTTCCGTGGCCCGGCTCCATCATCACAGGAATCCCATGGGTTTTATTGACAATTTTAATCTATTTTGGGACCGTTTCTCTCTTTTTAAAAGAGATGGCATTCACCCAAACAAACTGGGCTCACAAATGCTAGCTGCTAATTTACAGCATGCGGTGCAGTCCTCTCCACGTCTGACTGTTTACACTCCACAGACACAACCCGGAATCTCCCTCTCCTTCTCCGGTATCATCTCAGGCCACTGTTTCCAGCGCTAGCCCCCCCTTCTGTCTTCCCCTTGGCAGAGGAGCATGGAATACGGCCCCCTGATCGAACTGTGCCCGCCGGATTGTACTTTTATCAGCACTCCCAGATCCTCGGGCCGGGGTGGAGGACTCGCAGTGGTTTTCAAGAACTCCTTCCCAAGTCGGATGTTGAGCACTGGGGTGTTCTCCTCGTTTGAACTGCAGGTGACCAAAGCTGGTAATTTAAATCCGTTTTATTGTATTTTAATTTACCGACCCCCTGGTTCTAATACTACTTTTATTTCTGAATTCAGTGATTTTTTTATTTTATTTTTATCATCCATCATTAGCTTCGACAGTTATTATGGTTGGTGATTTTAATATTCACGTTGATGATGTTTCTTGCAGCTTTGCTGCTGATTTTCTTAATGTCACTGAGTCCTTTAATTTTATTCAACACGTGTCTGGTCCCACACACATCAGGGGTCATACCTTGGACCGTGTTTTTACGCTTGGTTTAAATATTGATTCAATTTGCTCCAAGGAGCTGCATGTCACTGATCATGAATGTTTTATTCAACCTGTCTTTTAATTTAGATGCTCTGCCCAGTAAACGTGTAAAGAGCTCTCGCATCTTAAATCACCTCTCAGCTGAGAAGTTTTCTGCAGCTTTTGACCAGAGTGCTGTGTTGTCTTCTCACGCTGATGTTGCTAGTCTTGTCCACTCTTTTAATACACATTGCTCCGCCATTTTGGATAAAGTGGCACCTAGTAAAATCAGACTTGTTCCCTCCGTCAACTCATCCCCTGGTTAAATGACACTATTCGTTGTTTCCGGCATAAATGTCGGAGGGTAGAGCAACTGTGGAAATCTACCAAGCTCCATGTTCACCGTCTCTATTACAAAGACCTTATAACAGAGTATAACAACATGGTTAAGGATGCGATGGCTTCTTACTTTGCTAACCTAATTTCTTCGAGTAAACGCAACCCTAAAGTCCTGTTTGACACCATTAATACCATTGTTACTCCTGCACCTCCTGATGTACCTGTTTTTTCAAATAAGGACTGCAGCAACTTTCTCTCTTTCTCAGCCGTCAATTCTGGACTATTTCTCTCCTATTTCGCTGCAAGACCTCACTGATCTGGTGGGCAGTATGAAACCTTCCTCAAGCCCTGTAGATTTTTACCTACTTCATTACTTAAAAATGTTATTGGGTCTATTGGTCCATGCCTGGTCTCCATTATAAACAGCTCCCTGCAATCTGGTTGTGTCCCAGCTTATTTTAAACATGCAGTTGTTCAGCCTCTTCTGAAAAAAAAAAAACCTTGATCCATCCCTTCCCAAAAACTACAGACCTATATCTAAGCTGCCCTTTATCTCAAAGATATTAGAGAAAGTTGTTGCCAATCAGCTCACTACTGTTTTGACTGAACATTTTAGATAAATTCCAATCTGGTTTCCATCAAAAGCATTCCACTGAGACAGCTATTCTCAGTCTCCAATGACATATTGATGTCTTCTGATGTGGGTGAATGCTCTGTTTTGGTGTTGCTGGATCTTAGCGCAGCATTTGATACTGTAGATCACAGCATCCTGACTGAAAGGCTTAGGCAGTGGGTGGGTGTCTCTGAGAGCGCCCTGTACTGGTTCTCCTCCTATCTCTCGGATAGGAGTTTTTCTGTGTCGCTTGGTCCCTACATGTCTGAAACTGCTGCTCTTTCCTGTGGCGTGCCTCAGGGCTCTGTCCTGGGTCCTATTTTATTTGCTTTATAAATGCTTCCCTTGGGTCATATTATTAGCACATTCAAAGGTATTTCTTATCACTGCTACGCTGATGATATCCAGCTGTATGTCTCTTTTAAGCCTGATGACACAGACAAACTGTTTTGCACGATTGTCTGACTGCCATTAAGGACTGTATGGCTAACATTTTCTTACAGTTGAACTCAGATAAGACGGAGGTCCTTATCATTGCTTCAAATAGCATTGCTTCCAAGGTTGCTCAGTGTATTGGGTCCCTTTCTTTTGCTGTACAGTCAAATCTTGGTGTTATGTTTGATCAGGCTATGTACTTCGAACAACACGTCAAATCATTGACCTGTACATGTTTTTTCCATCTACGAAACATTGCCAAACTCAAGTCCGTTGTATCTCAAGCTGAGCTAGAGATGATCATTCATGCTTTTATATCATCCCGGCTAGACTACTGCAATTCCATCTTCACCAGCCTCAGCAAGTCATCTCTGGGCCATCTTCAAATGGTCCAGAATGCTGCTGCAAGGCTGTTGACCCGGTCCAGCAGGACAACTCATATCACACCCATTTTATCTTCCTTACACTGGCTTCCCATCAAGTTCCGGATTCATTTTAAGGTTAATGTTCTTATGTATAGAGCCCTGCATGGTCAGGCACCAGTGTACATCTCTGACCTGCTCCATCACCAGTAGGTCACTGAGGTCTTCTGACAAAGGCTTACTGGGTGTTCCTCATGCCTTTTGAAATGGTTGCTCCAACATTGTGGAATGCCCTTCCTATAGACATACGATCTGCGGTCTCTGACACCTTTTTAAAAAAACAGCTGAAGACTTATTTATTTAAACTGGCCTTTGTCTAGTCTGGTGGTTTAAGCTCTGGTTGCCTATGTTTTATTGCATATATTTCTTTTTACCCGTTTTTATTGTCTTATTATTTGTCTTTATTTTTTACATGAAAGCATTATGCATACAGAATGAATAAGAATGCTTATAAGGAACATAGTGCACCTTGTCCAAGTATGGCTGGGACCCCAGTTTTACTCTGTTCATCCTTTTTGGACCTCTGTGTTGCTGATTCCTCCATCTGTAAATAAAGTAGAAACAGTTACCTCCTCATTCCTTTTGTTTTATTTAAACAATGTGTACTTAAGGACTCAGTATGAGACTGCATGCATTCTTGTATGCATGGGGATAGGTTTGGGTATGGACGGTAGGGACACTTTATTTGACATTTATTGTGACAGTCAACAATATGTACATTTTAAATATTAATTTTGGTCTCAGATTTATAGTTAAGTAGTCTTTAAATAAAATAAAATGTCAAAATCAGAGAAAAATTAATGATCCAAGACCTGTTACAGGCAAGTCAGCAAATGCATATTCAGAAAACATTAAGCAGAGTAA
This sequence comes from Macquaria ambigua, assembly GCA_008360985.2. NCBI lineage: Eukaryota > Metazoa > Chordata > Actinopteri > Centrarchiformes > Percichthyidae > Macquaria > Macquaria ambigua. The sequence continues at coordinate 117,778 of VMKM01000145.1, forward strand.
GCTTTGAGTGTGTGCGTACATGTGCCTGTGAAAACAAAAGAGTGATCAAGAGTAAGTGGACATACACTATTATTTTGGTCGTCTGACAAAAATGTTAAAACCAAACCTTCGCCCTTGTGTGTATGCATACACTTGTAGATATTTGGAAAGTTATGAAAAAAAATCATGGAAAATGACTTAGCCATCATTAGCTAAGCGACAACTTTTACTCATGCTTTTGCTAATAACTAATATGAGGGTTTGCTACATGGCATTGTATGTAAACCAGGGGTTGTTTTCTTGCCATTCTCTGCAAACGGGACTATTATTACGTATTATTTTCTGTAATCTTACTTTCTTCAGTAAAAATCACTCAGTAGCTAGCCAGATGAAGAAGAGTGTGCGTCAGGATTTGCCTTCTCTTTATACATCCAAGGTTTGCCTGTGTGTGGGGTGAAGGGGGTTGGGGAAGGGTCTTCAAGTTCAGCGCAGGCCGAGCTCAATCCTTCTTTCCAGTGTCAATGGCGGAAAATCTCTTTGTCTTCCCTGCTGGTTTGGTGCTGGTGTAGCTGGTGGAGAAGCTGGTCCAGCATAAAAATCATGCTGGTCTATGCTGGTTTGGTGCTGGTGTAGCTGGTCCACCAGCATGGTCTCATTAATGATGCTGGTCCACCAGCAAGGTATTGCTGGGGAAGCTGTATTACTCATTTTATTACATTTTTTTTTAGCTCATTACTTTGTACATATTTGTGCAGACAGTACTTACATGGTCCTTGTAGTTGTAACTTCTTTCATAGTTTGTTTCTAAGTATACAATAATTGAAATACAAAAACAAAATGAAATAGAAATTAGGCTTGCAATGTCAAAAAGTTCTTTAAAGGAAATTAATTTATTGAAAATACTTGGCCTGAAACACAAACCACTCTCCATTTTCATACAAATGCATTTATAATAACTAAAAAACAAAAATCTAACTAAAAAAACAAAAGATTATTTAACATTAACATCTGATTGGAATTAGTTGCATCACAATATATTTGTGACATAGGCATTACTTCATAGCATCTCTACCAAAGCAATATATACAGTACATACAGGATTCACATAAATAAAATGATTATGCGTGATCTACCATGCTTCCCAGGGCCTTTCAGTGAATGAAGCTGGTTCAAGTGTTATCACATTGCCTAAATGTAAACTTGGGCCATGTGATAACAGGAGGTGGTGAGGGGGTGGTGGTAAGCCCTGTGTGCTCAAAGGTGATCTGTCTTGGATGTGAATGTCCTCCTTGATCTTTCTTCAGCCATCCACTGTCTGCTGGCCGATGACTTTGACCCCTTCCCAGTCGACGCTGTAGGAAGTCACAGACAGTGACAGTGGATGTCCGCTTCCCAATATGCGTTGAGACTCTTGTCCAGGTTCGTCACCAAGGAGGACATTCACATCCAAAGCCAGAGATCACCTTTGAACACGCAAGGCTTACCACCACCATCCCACCCCCAATATACAATCACTTATCATGTGACCCCAATTCCACACTTGTGCACAACTGAGCCAGCTCCATTCAATGAATTAAGACTGGGCTGTGTTCAACAGCTCAGAACTTGGAACTTAAAATTAAGTAACATTAGTTTCATTAATAAATCTGTTGATTTTAAGATTAATCGCTGAACTGTTCATTCTTTAAAATATTACACAATAATAAAGAAATGCCACTCCCAATTTCAAGTGCCAAAGATAATACATTTACAATGATGTAAACACAGAAAAACAGCAGCAAATCCTCACATTTGAGAAGCTGGACTAAAATGTCTAATATTATTTGAGATTTCTTTTTAAGGTATTCTTTATTCCTTTCTAGCAAAAGTCTACACTGCTGGTGTAGACTTGCCTCACCGTAAGAGCAAACCAGACACACACAGACCATATGATGCTCGGTTCATTGGCTGTTGGCATATATCTATGGGGCTTTTTTCCTACCTTTAATCAAGAGCGTGGTCTTTCAGTTTGAGAGCATGATTTATTGATTTCATGTTCAGATTTTGTAAAACTCTCCTTCAAAACCCTGCTCTTGCACTCAAATAGTCCCTGCTTGCACTCAGATATATTGCTGCCTGCACAGATTTCCTGCGCTCCAGCTTCAGCCCTTCTCCTCGCACTCAGGCTGCTTCTGTGTGCTCGTGAAATGTCTGCTCTGAGATTTCTGCTCTGCTCTTTGATTTTTTTGTCAAAATTCCCCAACCAATAGGATGTCAGCTGTAATGTTAACCCAGGAAGTGATCGCTGCCTTGTTGCGGGTGTGTTCACTTTACTTCTTACAGCGTCCCGCACGGGCGGTTACTCTTCAACCAGGTTCATCCACTCCCGCCCTCCATGGCTTTATTATATGTACAGTTAATCAAAGCCGGCCCAAGGCATAAGTGAACTAAGTGCCTGCTTAGGGCCCCCCGTTGTCCCACGAGAGCTTGAATTTTTTTTTTTTTGTGATACCGGTATATTATGTCAATGGTAATCATACAAAAACGCAATATTATGTCAACGGGCTGGCTAGCAAATACTAGTGGTTTAATCCATTCCTGCTGCCTCTGTCAGAGCTGGTGTCACGTTCATGCACACTGCATTTTGATGCAAGCACAGTCAGTCAGACAGTCCTGTCCTAGTCGATGGAGAAAGCAGCAAAAAAGTAATGTGCAAAAAAGGACATATCCTTCTGGAGCAGAGAAAAGAGAGAAAAAATGTTGGTTTATTGTGTTACTTTTCAGTACACCACGTTCAGTATACCATTTAGTACTGTATCACTGTGAACATTAAAGTGCAAATTTACACCAGACCACTTTTGTGAGTTTGCTACCTTTTAAGATTAAAAACCATAGAAGGGTAAAAACAAGCCACGCTGACATTGGTATAATGTAAGCAACACAGCTACAACTAATAAAATTGACAATGGTTGTGTTAGATTTACAGTACACACGTGCAAATCAATGATCAAACATTGACAACAGCGAATAGTATTGGCAGCGCTGAGGTGGTGGGGGCCCCCAAATCAAATTCTGCTTAGGGCCCCATGAAGGCTTGGGCCAGCCCTGCAGTTAATATATATATACACCAATGCCCATACTTTTTATTTTACTCTAATAGCTGCATTTTTTCTTTTTTTCCCTTTTATTTAGAGAAATAAGTCATTAACAGTAACAGACCAGGGGGATGTCATGTCATGAAAACATAAATTAATAGCACATTTCAATCATTTTCACAGCCTTCGTACTGAATGAACAGGAGATTGTGTCAATGTAATGTTTGGTTTCATTAATGATTAATATAAATTAGGGTTTTGAATTTGAATATTTTGATTTGTGGATATGGTATTTATCCAATATTATAATTAAATACATTGTGATTATTATTTTAACCAAAAATGTTGAAACCAAATAGTACATTTTCCAAAAATATGTTAAAGTCAGAGACTTATTATCAGTGATGACTAATATCTTTCCATAGTTTCTGCATAAGGACAATGCCGAAATAGGTATGACAGAGTTTCCGGGTGGCATTCACATTATTTAGGATAATAAAGTCAAGAGAATTAAGCCCCCCTGCATCATAGGTTCATCACAACAGACTTACTATAATAGCTACATGTAGCAGTAACCGTATAGCACACCGATGGGAGGCCGGTGAGAGAAAAATGCTAGTGGGAGTCTAGCGGATCGCTGGCCTGTGACCTTTGGTGTCTGTAGCTCAAGCTGTTTTGAATCTGAGGATTTTCAAGCAGTGTCTGGATTTGAGGTGCAATTGGTATGTTGATAAAAAAGCTTGCACTGTTCAAGGAACTGATTACAATGGGAGCACTACAGATTGCACACTGTGCAATGTTTTTGTCTTTTATGTCTTCTTGTGTGCCAATGTATATTTTACAGGTTTTGCAGTAGAAGTGGAACTCCACTATGTCCGAGTTGTTTTTAAAGACCTTGTTGAACAAATATTTTTAACTGGGTAACACCTCTTTTCCAAACAGCATATTTATAAGCTTTAACAAATCATCAAGTTGTGTTCCTGTTATATTATGCCTTTCTGCATGACTCATGACCATCAGCAGTGCCTCAGCCCTTGTCGTTGTACCTGCTGACATTAGTACTGAATCCATGTCTTTGTCAAAGCCTATCTGTCTGAAGGGATCATCTTCAGAAACACTGCCTTCAGATGAGGAATCACAACCAAGCTGATGGGTCATTTGACCAGATGAAGGCATGAGCTACAAGATAACAGAGAACACACATTCATGAGTACATGCGTCTACTTACAATGGCAGTGAACCCAGAAATGTGACTAACTAGTGTCACACCGGTTGTGCCATGCCCTCACCTCAACATTTGTGCAGCTTGAACCTGGGCTGACTTCATGGTCATGTTCTCTGCAGTTGCCAGTAAGAGGCAGTACCTGAAGGCAAGAAGAGACATTTAGAAAACAATTTAAACAACATGCAACAAACTGCAGATGGGTGTTTAAAAATGAAGACTCAGAAAAGCAGGAGATGTTGTGAACTGAACTACGATTAAGCGGTGTAATAAAGCTAATTCTAGACTAATTCAATCTTGATTTAAAAAGGTACCCTGTGGAGGTTCTGACCTTGTTTATTTCCATGACATTTCAAATAAGAGCAAATGGTGAAAAGTGCTACTTTTGAAAGTGTACGTATATTAATGTATTACTTTTTTCTGAAGCATTTGGAATGACAATTGTTGACTGCAACACTGTGGAGATACATGAGATTGACAAAGGTCTGAGCTCCACATTCTAAATAGGCAATTACGGCAGCAAAAGCATGTCAAATAGACAAACTTGATATGATCTACAATTTGAATCAGAATTATGTTCATAGTGCAGCAGACAGAAAAGAGGAAATGTCAGGAAAGAACTTGGAACACTGTGTTTCATACTGGTTTGTAGATTGTTGCACTGGCTGAGTCTGAGTTGAAGCTAAGCCTGAAAACTAGCTTGACCAGGACTAGGCTAGTCTGAATGACTATGTTTCCATGGTATCTAAGGTCAAACAACCCACTTTATGAAACAGCATTTCCCAAAAATAAGCCCGGCTTAACAAGCAAGTTTCCTTGATCAAACACCCCTGAAGTCTGTTTGGTGGAAGAGCTCACCAGGTCGGTCGTGTCACCTGGATCTGACGGGGGAACAGGATGGCTAGATGGAGACATGGTCTGCACAGAGTAAAGAAAAGATGGCATAAACACAGAATAAACACCAGCACTATGTGTGGTAAAAGTGCGTGGGAAATGATGTCTTACCACAAATTTAAAAAGTGGATTAATTCATTTCAATTCAGTTTTATTTATATAGCGCCATATCATAACAAAGTTTTCTCAGGGCACTTTTTCATATAGAGCAGGTCTAGACCGACTCTTTATATTTACAGAGACCCAACAGTTCCCACCATGAGCAAGCACTAGGCGACAGTGGCAAGGAAAAACTCCCTTTTAACAGGTAGAAACCTCGAGCAGAACCAGGCTCTGGGTGGGCGATCATCTGCCTCGACCGGTTGGGTTGAAGGGGGAGGGGGGGGAGCAGGAGAGAGAGAGCAGGAGGAAAGAGAACATACAGCAGCACAATACAGTTTCACACAGAGATGTAACGCAATGGCTGCGGCAATGGCATGGCTGTCAACACCAACAGAAACAATACTAAGAGCAACATTACAGCAGCAATACTAATAATAATAGCAACAGCAACTGCAGCAGTGGGTGCAGAGGAGGAGCATGGGGGCAGCAGGCGGCCGCAACCATAGATCCAGACTCTACAGCTCCGGAGGCAGAAACACCTGCAGAAAGCAACAGAAGGAGAGAGAAAGGGGAGAGAAAGCACACAACTACGGGAAGAAGTTGAATTAGTAACAAGCATTGATGGGATATGAGGGCGTACAGATGGAGAGGAAGAGGAAGAGGAGGAGAGAGGAGCTCAGTGCATCATAGGAAGTCTCCCGACAGTCTAGGCCTATAGCAGCATAACTAAGGGGTGGCTCAGGGCTCACCTGAGTCAGCCCTACTATAAGCTTTATCAAAGAGGAAAGTCTTAAGCCTACTCTTAAATGTGAGGAGGTTGTCAGCCTCCCGTACACAAACTGGGATCTGGTTCCACAGGAGAGGAGCCTGATAGCTGAAGGCTCTGGCTCCCATTCTAGATTACTCTCTCACCTCAACATCTGCAGTGTGTGAACCTGACCTGATTTGATCTTTGCAGTCATCTGGGAAGGGCAAAGCCTGAAGACATTTACAAAACAATTTTAACCATCTGCCACCTTCAAATAACATCATCAGGTAAGACTGAAGTCATAGATCATTTGAACAACAGAAACTGGCCAATCTCATATAATTGATACATTCCAAGGGTTACCACATATTTCTCATGAAATTACTTACATCCAGATGTCTTCTTTTCAGTTTTGCATGGGTAATTTAATTGTACTGTTAGGCTCAAGTACAATTTGTACTTGCGTTTCGACATTCTAAAATTAAAAAAACATGGATTATTATTAACAGACAGATTCATGTATAACAGGTGGTGAACAATAATTAAGTTACTACAAGCTTAGCCACATGCAACCCTTAAAATAGACTTCATTGATAAGATAACATTGTTGGAAAGGTCTTCTAATTCTTCCACTGACTGTACAAACGTAACAGTTTAGTTTAAGTTAGCCAGCCGTTTGCCAACTAGATGACTGGGTTATAGCATCAATACAAACTGTGACATACACTCAGTTTCCAGTTTATTATTAGGTACACCTAGATAAAACTAAGGCAGTCTAATACAACACCATCCTCCTTAATAATGTTCAGATAGTGTTACGTTGATGTCAAAATATCCTTACATGCTACTTTACTGCTACAGTTCAACTGTGGCTTTAATTTAAATGACATTTTACAGAAAATGTTAGGAAAATGCAACTTTTATACATCCCTTAACTACCATGAAATGTATACAGACAAAACATGTAAGGGAGTACTCTGTATTGTTTTGATGTGGGATCTATGACACATTACACTTGATATAAACAATCTCTCATATCATATATCAGGTCATGCGCTTCCCGCCATTAGAGTTGAATTCGCTTATGAATAGTTACTTGGTAGGACATTTAAAGTTACGTTACTTTACTAAGCTTAACATAAACAGTCAGATTTACTCTCGAACATCTAGTTAATTAGCAAAAATATACAAAAAATGTTTGCTTATGTCAAATACATAGAAGACGGATGTAAAGAAATCGTCCCAATATCATATATTAAGGATTTTGACATCATTTCTGACACAAGTAAAATTTACTGGGTGCGCTGGAAAGAGAATTTCTTCAAAGGTCAAATATTGTTCCTGAAGGGTGAGTCATGATAGCTCAAATAATTCTTTAATAACTTAATGTGGTTAAATGGCAAACTTGGATACGTTTAGCTAGTAACGTTTAGCTAGCGAGTTTTGGCTAACGTGCTAGCAACACCAGCTAGCGAGCCATATAGCTAGTCAAGCTAACCCTGCGACACACAATAACTCAGACAACTATTAGTACTGCATATAGCTTCACTGTATAGCAGGTGTTTTCAAATACTTACATCCAGTGTTATTTATATTCCAGAGACAAAAGAAGCGATCGAGGAGGAACTTTCCAAGGGGAAACGTGTCCGTGTCAGGAAACTGAAGGAGTCCACCCCTGTGCCGCCCCCCTACGCGAAAGAGGAAGCCAAGATAGAAAATGTAAGCTATTGGCGGTTGCCAGGGATGGAAATTAGCAGCAGCCACCAGATGCTGGTACAATATGAAAGTGGCTGGTAGATTTCAGACACAAAATAATGATTTACTATGGCTGGTGAATTTGAAGATTTATCTGCAGTAGGGGCTGGCTCAATTTGTGGCAGCTAGCAGTGGCAGCCTGAGCAGCCACTGACCTGCCACGGCTCCTGCCGCTGTTTTAGGCGGCTGCCACTGACCTGCCGCTGCTGCCACCGACCTGCCGCGGCTGCTGTTCGAGGCGGCTGCCACCGGCCTGCCACGGCTGCTGCCGCTGTTCGAGGCGGCTGCCACCGGCCTGCCACGGCTGCTGCCGCTGTTTTAGGCTGCTGCCACTGACCTGCCACAGCTGCTGCCGCTGTTTTAGGCAGCTGCCACTGACCTGCCGCTGCTGCCACCGGCCTGCCACGGCTGCTGCCGCTGTTTTAGGCTGCTGCCACTGACCTGCCGCTGCTGCCACCGACCTGCCGCGTGCATTTATTTTGTTAATTTGAATCGACAATATGATAATTAGCCTACGTTACCAACACGTAGTGTTTGTTAGTAGTGGCCTAAGTAAGTTACAGTTAACTAAAACTTAATTTTATTGCGTACTTGGTTTAAACTGTCAGCCTGGCTTGGAAAAAAATTCATGTTCCCATTTCTTGTTAACCAGTCACTTTAATCTATCCACAGACTCTTGACTTGGTGGCTGGGCCCGTTTAAACAAGTATGGAAAATGGAAGGTGAGAAGGGCTACAAATAGTAATTAGTATGGAGCGTAATTAAACGTTTTACAAGTGAATGAAAGAAAACGGTAAGATAAATTATACACAGTGTGAAAATAATCAGGCTTTTTTATTTACACTACCAACTTTTTCAGATAATTCTAAAGTTCTAAAGTTTAAGTCGTGGGGGAGGGGTGTTGATTTCGTAAGTAAGTTACTTTTGTTTTTCACAGGTTCACATCAGACGTTCTCTGATGTTACATCATTATTGGCCTGTGCTGGTTCTGAATGTGCCTTCTGTCAACAAAAGGAACTCGCAAATAAGCATCATGTTTACAAAAAGCATCTCAGAGATGCAGATTATTTTTTGGAAAACAATCAAGGTATGGAGTAAAGCTTAACTATAGAGAGATGTATGGTGTCATTTAATTGTTTTAATCTGGAGATTGTAATGCATTTTACCAATTTGGTAACTTGGTTTTCAGAGAAATTTGTGGTGGCCTGCCTCTGCAAGGACAGCAGACAAGCATCCAGAAGCCATTACCATTGCCCATTTTGCAATTTTAGAACCTTAACACGGTCATGCTACTTCATAAAGCATTTAAAAGGTATACATGGTAAGTGTTCTGCTGCGGCATCTATAAACATTTTAATATCTATGTCTATGTTGCAAGAGCTCAAAAGCTCTTTGTGTGAAATGTAGGTAAATTCTCAAAACTAAAAAAAATGCACAGTGGGCTCGAGGGTCTGTTAAAGACCCCCTCAAGCACTCACAAGTGGGACAGACATGCGTTGGGGGACTGATCTTAGTGTTGTTTAATTGAAAGTGCCTCATGCGTCACAGGAAATGCAAGCAAATAGTTAGGTAGATGCAATAAAAAAACAAGTCAAATAATTTAGAATGCGAATGGAGCAGAATGTGTTGAGCATTCAGAAGAATAACGTATAATTACCATGTGAAATTAACAGCGTAATGTAAGTAATGAATATACAAATAATGAACAGTATTACTTATCAAGTTACCTACATTTATTAAGAGAAAATGTATTATCAAATGTTTAAGTTATGTAATTAATTAATTATTAACAACAAATCAGGTACAATAGCATTGCAAAACAACCTTGAATTTATTCTAGTCTTAATGCAGAGTAATGATAACTAATTAAGGGTAATTTTGAGGACAGTTTTACACATTAGTCAATAAGTGTGTTATATCTTATTCTGATCTTGGGGTGCATGTTTTAGTTTTAAAAAAGTCAACTTTCATGGTGTGACCTATATAGTTATGTAATCTGTGTCTCCTGCAGGTATTGCATCACACAAAGGACAAGGTAATATGGCACTAATTCTTTGTCATTTGTTGCTATTCTTTATTTTTTATCTCAAAAAAATTAAATAATACCAAATCGGATGTTGATTGTGATAAGTAATACTGCAGTAGCTTTCACAAGATGTAAAAGCTATGGTGTGCATTCAGAATAGTATTATTAAAGTCACATAGTGTGTTTCAGCACATTACGTTTGAATTGAAAAATACCATAGTATGACTTTAAAGTGCTGACTCTTGGTTACATTTGTTGGTGCTTACTTTCATATCAGATGAACAGTCTTGGAATACTGCTAAACATAGTCCACAATTAGTCCCCCAGGAGGATCACTATGCTCTGCCTTGTCCTTAAGATGTTGTATATAAAAAGGCCTATGAGACATTCTGCACAGAACTTGTGGATAAAAAGAACTACAAAGTTTTCTCCAGATTTGAGGAAGTCTGATTCATCCTTGTGGACCAATGCTGCAGTCATAACAAACTCAGGCTGTGCAGCCAGATTTAACTGCAAAACTTCACTGTATACTGGGTTTTAAATATTTTATTTATATTGGAATATTTTAATAAGTGGTTTAATAAAGGTGCTAATAAAAAGAGTGAACAACAACAGCTGAATAGTGTCTTCATTACTGTAATATTTCATTCAGATGCTGCACTATGTTCCCATAGTGCAGCATCTGAAAGTCAGGACTGTATTAACTGAATAACATTTTTTTCAGTCCTTAGTACATGATTTGAAATTATGATCCTGTGATGCACTGGGAAATGTAAATCAATTTCTTTACCTGCAGTTAACTGGGAGCACAGTTTGTCTTTGCTGTCTTGTAACACATAAATAAAGCTGTTTCATCCTAAATGTGACTCAGTGGCAGCCGCCTCGAACAGCGGCAGCTACCGCGGCAGGTCGGCGGCAGCCGCCTCAAACAGCGGCAGGTCAGTGGCAGCAGCCGTGGCAGGTCGGTGGCAGCAACGGCAGGTCAGTGGCAGCCGCCTCAAATAGCGGCAGCAGCCGTGGCAGGTTAGTGGCTGCTCAGGCTGCCACCGGAAATGCCACTGCTAGCTGCCGCAGCCACAAATTGAGCTTGCTCTTTCTCTTTATCTGTTAGTGGCTGGTAGATCCCACCCAAACAACGTTATGGTGCATTACTGCCACCAACTGGTATGGAGTGTGGATCTTGATCTAACTATACACCTAGTTATAAAAAAAAGAAAAAGAAAAGAAAGTTATATTCTCTCTATTAAGTTTGTTCTCCTAAGATATAGAAAATAGATAACACTCTTCCCTAGTTTGTAAGCTACATTTTGAATGGTGTTAGCTAACATACTTGTTGCCAGTGTAAAATTGGTGTTGGCAAAATGGAGGAGATGGCTTACCAATTAAGTATTGAATAACTATTATAAATCAAATAGAACAAGAACAATAACTATTAAATTTAAAAAGAAATAGTGGCCTCCATGCCTTCATTTGCAGCAGGCTGATATTAGACATACTAAAATACTACAATAACAGAACATGTGTTTTTCCCCCAGGCCGTATATATATATATATATATACATATATATATATATATATATATGAAAAACAAACATGTAGTCTATAAACCATTTGTGTACTGCAATGTGCTTTTGTGTTTCTGACCACATGTGCCAATATCAGGTGATAATATCGAGCTCCCATCACAGTATTAATCTATCCAATAACCAAATAACCATATATTGCTTTCACATTGCTCTGTTTTTGTTTTTGTTTTGTTTTTCGTATGTTAGTCCTGCCTTACAATGGGATGCCTGTTCCTAATTATGATTTTATTCGTGTTTCCAGACAAGTCAGAAAAAAACTGCAGAAGAGGCCAAAAAAAACTACCTCTTGGCCCTACTACGCAAAAGGAAAATTAGAAAACCACAGTCCCCACTCTGCCCAACACCAAACAAAAAGTTGAGAGAGCATACACTTTCAGATATGTTCTCTGAAGAGGACGACGATGATGATGATGATGATGATGGTGGGGTTGTTCCACAAAAACATTTTGAGGAGGCAAAGGAAAAACAGCGCCTCTACCTCAAAAAGTTCAACAATGTATGTCTGCAACTGAATGAAGCAAAAAAAAAATGTAAGGGAGTTTTGAATAGCCTAAACTAGATTCATGCTTTTCTGTCAAGGTGTTCTGATCTTATCTTTTGCTCAATGTTGGATTTAACCTGCTTATTTTCATAGCACCATAGCAAAACTAGATGGATATGTAGTATATTATTTCCAACGAAAATATGCTGTCTAGATTTGATTTAAAAAAAAAAAAAAAGAAAAAAAAATATATATATATATATATATGTATATATACTATAATAGCTTCTGAAAGTGATTATTGAGCCATGCAATTAGTATATACCCAAACTAATTGTGATTATATTCTTCTCTTCATTGTGTGATAAACAAACAATCATGGTGAGAAGAAGGTTTTCAATGAAAATGGCAAGATCACTAAATATGAATTGGTGTATCAATTAATTCATTTAATCACCCACCCATATTCCATAGCTGCTTCCTGTGCAGTGTTATGGGGGGATGGAGCATATCCCAGCATGAACAGGTTGCCAGTTTATCTCAGGCCCTGCACACAAATTATATAGACAAACACATCCAGTCTCACATTCACGTTTTCTGGCTATTTAGTTAATAGAAGATTACTGAACCTTTCCTCAACTCATACTATGCTAGCCACCAATACACTTTTTAGGAGGTGCATGTCATCTTCAGTGTTACCTCCAGTGGAGCAACGGAGACTGTATTACTGCACCCAGCAATACATTGACATCAAAGTCTAAATCATGTTTTAGATTAAGTAATAGCCTTTAAGTATTTACAAAGATATGATTCATCAGAGAAATTTCCAGGTGTCCTCAAGGATTTGGGGTATGACGGGCACCATTTTTAAAAAGGACATTATCAACATATTTTGTGTACTGTATTCCAAAATTGCATGGTACGAGGGTGCTACTTGTTTAGGTTACGTAAGTATCACATAGCATCCAGATTTGGTATTAATTGATTTATGAATATTGACAAACTGTGTGAAGGTGCACTACTACCTGTCTCAACTACAAGTAGATAGATGACTTCACCTAATATATTTCACTAAATAGTTTTGTTGTTTCTCATAATGTTAGTCATGATATATTTTCCTTTGGTTTTAGGCTGGAGGAGCAAGAGAAGAGCAGAGCAGCAGTTGAGGCTGAAAACAAAACATTGAGAGCTCTAAACATAGAGTTGCAGCAGCAACTACTGAAGATGCTGAACTCAACCTCAACAGAACAATGCAGTGGTGAGGACAGATTTTTGTGTAGCTTTGTGTTTCAGTGTCTCTGGAGCTTCGATGGTTTTAGTGCCTCATTTGACAGGATTTCACCACATTCAATACACTGTGCTTGGCACTGCCTGCCATTATGAATCCAAATTTAATGTATTCGGGTTCCATATTTCCTCACCACATGCTTTGGAGCTTTTACTGGCGCAGCTGTCTCCCACATCACTTTTTCATTTCAAAAAATGGTCAATTTTGTGTCATTTTATCTGAGGGAACGTTAGCTGGCTGACAGTGGCAAAGCACATTTGTCTCCACCTGGTGATGTGTCGTGATTGGCTGGTGATATTAAATGTAACTGGTCATTGAAATTATTCATTTTAATTTGAGGTTTTTAATTTATGTGAATTCTTGAGCACATTTAGATATAAAAAATAAAAATAACTAGCTTTGTAAATTACCCCAAAAAATGTTTTTAAATTTTTATCTAACCATTTGGCAGTACCACTGCCTCCATGCCTCCACTAGATGGCACTTTGAGGCCCACCATTGGGATTTTGCTGTACCTGTTGTAGGTGCTCCTTTCTTGAAAGCTGTTACCTCCAAACATGTTCTGATAGGATGTTACACCATTTTTAATGCATTATTTCAACAGTGCAAATGAAAAGAACAAAGCTGGCATCAATTAAGTTACATCTTGTGTCTGACTGACTATTCCTGTTCTAAGCATACTTAAACCTGTCTATGTCATGAAATTCATATAAAAAAGACTCTAATCAGTGTCAGTCAGTCTCCCCCATGTCCTCTGACCCACACTACCCCACAACGTAGCCATGAGGCCATGCCTCCTACAGGTATGGTTCCCTCACTCGTTGCATTTTTTAAATCAGCTGGGAGAGAGGGTTCTAGCTGAATTTGAGGGTGGAGTTACACTTTACTTGAGAGCTGCCCTTAAAGGTTACCTTTATATTTTGCTGTAAGTAAAAGTGAGTCATTTTATAAATGTGTTTTAGTCTTCACTTTTAGAGAAGAACATTTTTACTCCTAAATTGGCTTACATACAGTGTAATTCTCAGAATTCTCATAAGTATATGCCCTGATGCAAGTGTGTGAATTTAGGCAAAGTGTAGCTGTTGAGTATGTTTACATTATGCTCTATATAGTTGCAGAGTCTGGCACTGAAGTGGAACCTTCTGAATCTGCAAAAGGAGATGAGGTAAAATATTTGTCCCGTTTGCAATATATGTTGTCACTACATGTATAGCTCAAAAACCATAACATACATTATACAGAACTAAACAAGATCACTGCATCTGTGTGTTTTGGTTAATATAAGAACCTCAACCACACTTGAAGTGTTTCCGGCGTTTGTAAATGTCCAGTCTAATACCTTGATTATTTTTGTTTTGAATTTTTCTAAGATTCGCTTGGGAGAAGGAATCCATATTCGCAAAGAGGCCTGGTCCAAGATAACAAGGAACTCACGTGATTCCTTGTTTGTGAAGGAGTTGCCGGTTGCAATGTGGGGCACAAAAACTTTAGGGGAAAGAAGCCTAACAGGCAAAGAGTGCCCCATCACCAAAACCACCAGGCAGCCTTTGAGCCCATAGAAACTTGAAACATTGAAAGGTATGGCATTCTGGGCCGTAGCCGCATGCTCTTTGTGGGATGCCAAGGACTGGGTTATTTGATATGGACTATTGGAATTTTCTTTGTTCTTGTGTGACAGAAATGTCACTGCATTCACATGCAATAAAGAAACAGGGTTACTGTGTTCTGCAGAAACCTATTTATCAAACCGTTTAAAGTGGAAATTTAGACTTAAGTAAAAGATTAAGAATTATTCACTTTTACAAATACATACACACACGTAACAATTAAACCAATGTATCATATTTCCCTTGTATGAAGTCCTGGTCATGCTCATGTGGATGAATAAAAATATTGATACTCAGCTACTGTTTATCTGTACATTTCTTTTCAGTCTGCTTCAAGGAATGGCTTGGCAAGAAAAACTTGGAGGAGACAGAGTTGCAGGCCAGATGGGGAAAGGCTGGGAGATATATCACCGAGAAAATCATGGACATAAACAAACAAAGGAAAAAGAACACTTAAGTGAGAATGTGATGGTCTTTTTTTTCAAGTGTTGTTTTTTCAGTCGTTTCAGCTAATTCAGTTAATCTTCAAATTAAATACAATTGTTCTGGTAAGTTGTTGTTCATGTGTAAGTCTTTTATTGTTATTTGTTGTTTGCTTGCTTGTTAAATAATGTTGTTACTGTGTTACTATTTATTATGCTTCTTTATTAAATTAACTGTTATGAAAACCTTACAGTCTTTATTTAGTTAGCATACATGACACAAAAAGGCATTGTAATATTTGTGTGCGCTGGCTTCAATCATCATAACATTCAATGTGGTTGTCCAGCATATACCAGCATCCCCCCACATCACAGCATCTCATGCTGGTGACCAGCATG
Organism: Macquaria ambigua; assembly: GCA_008360985.2. NCBI lineage: Eukaryota > Metazoa > Chordata > Actinopteri > Centrarchiformes > Percichthyidae > Macquaria > Macquaria ambigua. The sequence goes on from VMKM01000145.1 coordinate 133,361, forward strand.
CCCAGCATGGTCATGCTGGTGAGGATGACCTGGTGAGCATGACCAGCACCAAAACACAACATATGCTGGTCACCAGCTAGGCTGGTGTATGCTGGTTTTTCTAGCAGGGTTCACAGCAAGAAATTCACAATAGTTAAAAATGCCCTCTTGTGTTGCCTACAACCGCATGAAGCGAACAGACAGGAGTGGATCCAGGGTTACTCTGTTCAGGTATGTGAAAATAGTTTTCACAGTAGTTTTTATTTTTATGTAATGCTAGCTAGCTGAATAACATACTAGCTAAAATTAGCTAGCTTTAACATTTGCTAATATGTGATAGGCAAGAGAATATTACTTACACAGAGTTTTATTTCATTTAGATAGATAGATAGATAGATAGATAGATAGATAGATAGATAGATAGATAGATGACTTTATTAATCTCCGAAGGGAAATTCAATCGTCATAGCAGCCAGATACAACAAAACGAAGAAGAACAAAATGAATAAACAGGGAGAGAGTGAATGGTGGGGTTATTGACTAATTGTAAAATGAAGGTATAAAGTGTTGGATATTTATAACTATTGTGTGAAGAGCAAAGGGATTAGAATAACAATGATAATAATGATAATACCAGTATGAATAAATAATAGTAGTAGTAATAGTAATAATAATAACAGAATTTGTTCCCAAAGTTGCAGGACCACATGTTCAAAACCACTGTTGAGGACAATCATGTACATCTACTGGTGAAAATGGCATCCTCCATATACTGTACAGTAAGGATGCACCACTTAGCCAGACGTGAAACAGAGAAAATGACTAAGGATATTGTCAGGCATAAATACACCAAGTTGGTCCATTTTCATCATCAGTAGTTGGTTACATTAATGAGGGTTGCTTGTCGTAATGTGTCGATTTATTTGTGTCCGTGTGTGTATTTCTGCATGTCCTTGTGCTCCTTATGATTGTTGTCATTTAACATCTTTCTTTTGTATTTTTATATATGTATGTATATGTATGTCATGTCATATACAGTTCTCTATTTATGTATTGATTTAGCAACCCAACACATGGTTTTCAACAGTGGAAAGATTTATGTGAATGTCAGCAGCCACATCCCAAGCTTCATGGAAAAACAAACATACAAAAAAAATGGTTAAATGAAGTTCCTTGTATATATAAGTTATTTATATGTATGTATTATGTTGTCAGAGTATGTCCTGTAAGTAATCGGTCGTGTCCCCACTCGATGCCTGCACCTTGACGTGGTGAGTGGGCTTTAAACTAAGACAGGCCTTTTGTGTTCGAAATGATCTGTTACTTAAGTTGTTTAACCACAGCCACCTCATGCTAACTGTCCTGGAAATGCAGAATTAAACAATACAGGTTAAAATGGTGAATTTATATGTTCGCATCTTGCTAACAACATTTTCTCTTCTCTTTCCACCTTGCCTGTCACATGGTCTCCTGTTTCAACTGCTGGCTCACCACTGTCCGCCAGCTTACCTCTCCCCATCAGACAAGTTCTCCATGTCCAGGAATCCTGTACTGCCATCTTCTGCAAGTCAATAGGAAGAACTGAGCCTCCTACACAGTCTGACTCACCAAACCTTCTGCCCAGACCTCATCCTCAACCTTCCTCAAACCATACCTTGCTTTTTTAGTGCTTTGGTGTGGATTATGTTTGATATTGGATTTATGAATAGAATCTTTTTAATCAATACAAACATTCTATACATTTTTTGTCATTAGCTTTTTTCATTTATGGCTCCTATGACATGCCCGGCATCAGAGGGATGAATGTTCACCATCACTTTGAATGTTTTGAATTTCTTCCCTGAAATGCTAATGCTTTTTGTTTAATTTTTGCTTATCTTCTTAGAGAGCTTGACTTGTTCACTTCAAGCAATTTTATTAGTCTTGATGATTTTGTTCAGTGTTGCCAGCTTCACTGTTGAGCTTTGTATTTTTCCCAGCAATCTCCTGTCCTGTGCAGAGGTCAGCTCAAAAAATATCAGCTGATCAACAGATGCTGAAGTTAAAAAAAAAAAACCTCAACAAACTGACAATTTTAAAATTTTACATGTGCTATAAACACTACAAATTGTTTGATTGGTGGTTTTGTGTTGTAAAAATATTACACTCCCATTTACTATTAAATGTGTATAAATGTGTGTGTTTGTATGTATTTATGTATGTAAATGTATGTATATTGTTTTCATATTCATTTTTTGCCATTTCTTAAATAAACCATGATGATGATGTTGTACCATCTTTGTTTAATACATTATTAATTATTACTATCGATGGTAAATTATCTGGTCTCACTTACCCTTAATACATCCATGGTTATAGAAACAAGTGTACATTGCAAACTCTCCGTTCACTGCCAAATATGTTCACGAAACGTGTTTTCATTGTTCATCATCGTTGTTTAAATGCTTGTTAAAATAAATTCATATAATCATTATGTTACTGAGGCAACTCAGCTCAAATAAGTGATGACTGCACCCTGCTACATAAAATAAATAACCACGACGAGATTACAATTAGCCTGCAAATGACAGTAGGGCTAAAACTATGGATGTATTAATGAGACACATGAACCAACTGATCACAAATCAACAACTTAACCCGGCGACATAATCAGTATCAGAAAAATAAACCGAATCAAAACGTGTTGTGTCCGTGGATGTAGTAACGCGTTAATTCAATTCAATTCAATTCAATTCAGTTTTATTTATATAGCGCCATATCATAACAAAGTTATCTCAGGGCACTTTTTCTAGTAGAGCAAGTCTAGACCGACTCTTTATATTTACAGAGACCCAACCTTTCCCACCATGAGCAAGCACTATGCGACAGTGGCAAGGAAAAACTCCCTTTTAACAGGTAGAAACCTCGAGCAGAATCAGGCTCTAGGTGGGCGGTCATCTGCCTCGACCGGCGTTAGTAAGTACACTACGACTAATACTACATTAAATTCCCTTTATTTCGTGCTACTAGCTGCCAGCCGATAGCCGGTTGTTTGGGAACAGAGACGTTAATACATCCATGGTACAGGATTTACAGCATACAGCCCATGGATGTATTATAAGATAATAAAAGTGATGAATTACAGCCAATACATCCATGGTTACGTATACGTATAGCTAGCAGGAAGCCGGCAGAGCCGAGCCGGATATGTCATACATGAGCGTGCAGGGCGGCGTAGTCCCGTGACTCTGATGCACGTTCACAGTGCCTAGGAAAATAACTCTGGATTCGGCTATTTTGGCATTTTACAAGTTTTAGGACATAATGATTTAAGTAAGGGCTATTTAAGTGTTCGTACTAGCTAGTTGTTGTATCTAAAAAGAAATTATCCGCTGATTTACAGACGTCTCTTTCACAATGTAAGTCTATGGGAAAAAGTCTCTTGGGGCCAGTGTGCATCACGTGACGGACCCAGAAGTTGTAATTACACAGTTTGGACACTATGTCAAATTGGCTTCAAAGCCCGGCGCACTTCCTGGGGGCTTGGTTTATATCTGGCCAATCACGGTGTGAAGTGGGTGTGAATGTTGGTTTCAGGAAGTTGCAGAAATTGGCGAACACATCCCCCGATTCTGACATCGGAGGGAGTTTCAGGTGCTGTTTGTACATTTGACAAGCACTTCTGTTGGAGTATACCATAGACTGTATATAAAGATGGACGACATGACAGCTCCCCAAAAGTGAAGCCAAAACATCTGCATCGCCCCCTGGTGGCTCGCTGCAGTATAGGTCATAAACCCCGCCCCCTCCATGTTAGCGGATGGGACATGGGCCACATAAATATAAATAAATATGTAATTTCAAAAATCTGCTCAAATGAGAATAAATGTTGAGCAGATACCCCAAAGGATGAGCCTTCAGTTCGGATTGGGCTTTTACCCATTACAAGTATGTTGGTGCACAACAATGCATGTTTTCTGAAGTTTAACTGATAATGAATGGCATCCTATTGTGTCTCAAGTGTTTGAGGGGATATATAGCTACATATAAGCAAAGTCAGTATGTTCTTTTTTTGTTTTGTCTAACACTTTTGGGGTGTAATGAGGAAGACTGCAGCCTATATGTGGAGCTAGCAGGGCTATAAAGTTTTATTCTTCATTCATTAAAATCTTTTAATTATACTTGACATGTTTTTTTTTAGAAATTACTAAACTGTTGTATTGCCAGGCATAAAAACAGATTTCCCTCAATACTGGGTGTTTAGAGGGGCAAATGGAAAAATATACATGAACTCTATATACAGTATGGTGATCAAGTGTTGGGTTTTACAGTCTATGACAGAGAGCAGAAACACTCACATTTGTTCCTATGAATTTTATGTCACATTGTTATGTTAATGCATTACATTTAACATCTTGGGATCTATAATGTAATATTTGAATCCTTACAGTAACAATTTATTTGCAGTAGTTCAATCAATAAAATATGTCTAATCCAGGATAAATACAGTGTAGTTTTCCTTTCAGTCCATCTTGTCTAGGTTTCATTTAGCACTTTATGTTATACAGATTGGTCCAAACACACAATCAGCTGGCAGACATACAGAGCTCCCTCTGCTCGTGGCTCAGCTATGAAAGGTGAGTGACATTAATTACTTGCCGTCAGCATTCGGTGCTGACTTGGATGGGTGCCCTGACTGCCTGTCAGTGAGCTGGTCGGCAGGCACTTTGATGTGACATGAGAGGAGAACACAGAGCCCACAGATCAGCTTTCTGCCCAGTGTGCTGTTCAAACATTACATCAGATACAACAGAGCTGACAACGCCACCCTGTCTGCATGTCACACATCCAAAGAATGAATTCCCTCATGAAAGATACCTCATTCTTTAATAAGCTTCAGAAGCATACTGTACTCATATCCACCTGTATACAGTAGGCCCAGGGTTCCAAAGGTAGTACTAGACTGTACACTAACCAGTACCAGGAACAAAAGTGCATGCAGCATCAGAAAAACTGCCATTTCTCACAGCAAATCTCCTCTTTCCTTTATAATATTATCATAACTGTATGTTTTGGTTGCCTAGCAGTTTTAGAATTGATTTTAAGTTAATTTTAAATTTTTAATAGTTTTTAAATCACGAATGGCCTGGCACCAGCCTATCTCTCAGAGATGCCTTTTAGATATACCTAGCAGGTCCCTCAGATCCTCTGCAGCTGACCTCCTAGTCGCCCCAAGGATTTCAACAAAAACACATGGGGGACAAAAGGGGACAAAATCCACACAGCTTGTTTGCTAACGCGGACGAATTGCTAGCTAGGTAACGTAGCAAAATACTCTCTTGAATGGATAAGCTATTAGTTCAGACTCCCAGGGCTGATCTGGCTGGGAAACTGGCTAGCTTGCGTTTGCAAATTACTTCATCAGCTAACGTTAAGAAGCAACCAACACCAGATCCATGCAACGTAGCTAAGTTACAGCTAGCAGGCTAACCTTAGCTTGCTTCCTCGCTAACATTATCACTAGCAAAATACTATCTGAGTGGATATGTTAGTTGGCTAGCTTGCCAAATTACTTCACCAGCTAACGTGATCCATGGTATTAATTTATGTATTATGACAAATGGTGTTGTAGCCAAAAATAAATTATGTAACAGTACAAAGCAAAGGTGTATAACTAATGATTGCTTTTTGCTATATGGGGCAGCCAACTAGGTAATCTAAGCCAAGTTTTATCCCTTGTGTTTATTTATTTGATTGACTTTTATTTATTTATTTTTAACATTTATTGTTTTATCATTGTAATTTGTAGTCATAGTAGAAAAATATTTAAAATATTTACTAATTTTAATCTGCCTTAAAATTATACTGGACAGTAATACATTTAGTGGAAGAGGTTACATTGATTTACATTTAACCAATTTTCATTCAACGGTAGCTGGGACAGGTAATGTGATCGATACAGTCACGTGATGCAGCTCAGACATATTGCTTGAGTACTTCAGTGTGAGCAGTCTGCTGGTAATGGCATGCTTAATCTTTAATTTAGTATGCAGTATGATTGAGTATGTAGTAGCTATGCAGTACGTTAGTATGTGATTTCAAACACACTCTCAGTCCTCAGAAGAAGTCTAATAAAGCAAAATAAGTAAAATCACCCATGTGGATGTGCCATGGGTGTGTAGGGATTTTAAGTTGGTTGAAAACAACAAACTATTATGGAGCCAGGACAGTGACTTTAGATTTTGTCATTGAAAATAAAATCTGTCATTGAAAACAAAACTTGAACTAAAAAAGGAAATACTGGCATTAAAACAAACAACTTGAAAAAGTTGGATTGGCACTAAAAAAAAATTTCAATGAAAAATAAAACACAGACATTAAAAAAATCCAAGCTTCCAATAAAGAATGAATGTAACACACTCGTTAATTTTTTGACCATGCACTTACAGTCTTTCGCCCTGTTCGCATGGGACTAGTATTACCAGGGGACCTCGTGATTTAGAAATGACCTCTTGACGTCTGTGTTTCCTGCGGTACATCCGTACGGGATGAGTGAAGTCTGTACTCGAATTTACTGACATTATCCCCCAGATATGGTGTCAAGGATCTGTGTAAAATCCGCTTCCTGAACGACAAGAGCTGCTAAGAAGAAAAACACTCATTGTACAGCGTGAAACACTTTGATCAAATGGTGCACCGATTGGGAGTGTCACAAAGACCTCTTGTAAATGTTTACTTTTATTTTCAAAGTATTTTAAGGCTCTGTGATATACAGCTTAAGGAAGCACACTCAGACTTTCTTAAGTGTTTGCCCTTTCTAGTCTGAAGTAAGCAATTTCTTCACTGAAAGGCAATTTAAGCAGCATTTTTCAGCCTTCCTGTTGAACAGGAGGTTGGGGTGAGACGAAATGCTGGCTGGGATAAAAAGTGCAAATCAAAAGTAGAGACCGGAATTTTTCTTTACACCTATTGATTTGGGAGGGGGTGTGATCATGAAAAAAAAAATTTCAAAGATAGGTGCAGCTTTCAGAAACTTGTACCGGTTGAATGCTCAGACTGAGCCTGACCTTGATCTCACAGGAAAACCCTATTCGTGGACAGCTTAGGGCTCAGGAGGGCAAACATTATTGTTAAGCATTAAGGGAATACTTTTGCTTAACATATGGACAGAAATGTGTGCTTTGGATGTCGTTTTAGGACCAGGGTGGTGACGGGGGGGGGGGGGCATGGGAAACTACACTGAACAAAAATATAAATGCAACACTTTTGTTTTTGCTCCAATTCTTCATGAGCTGACCTTCAGCATGAGCTAAAACTTTTTCTATGTACACAAAAGGCCTATTTCTTTCAAATATTGTTCACAAAATTGTCTAAATTCGTGTTAGTGAGAACTTCTCCTTTGCTGAGATAATCCATCCACCTCACGGGTGTGGCATATCAAGATGCTGATTAGACAGCATTTAGACAGCATGATTATTGCACAGGTGTGCCTTAGGCTGGCCACAATAAAAGGCCACTCTAAAATGTGCAGTTTTATCACACAGCACAATGCCACAGATGTCGCAAGTTTTGGGGGAGCGTGCAATTGGCATGCTGACTGCAGGAATGTCCACCAGAGCTGTTGCCCGTGAATTGAATGTTCATTTCTCTACCATAAGCCGTCTCCAAAGGCGTTTCAGAGAATTTGGCAGTACATCCAACCAGCCTCACAACCGCAGACCACGTGTAACCACACCAGCCCAGGACCTCCAAATCCAGCATCTTCACCTCCAAGATCGTCTGAGACCAGCCACCCGGACAGCTGCTGCAACAATCGGTTTGCATAACCAAAGAATTTCTGCACAAACTGTCAGAAACCGTCTCAGGGAAGCTCATCTGCATGCTCGTCATCCTCATCGGGGTCTCGACCTGACTGCAGTTCGTCGTCGTAACCGACTTGAGTGGGCAAATGCTCACATTCGATGGTGTCTGGCACTTTGGAGAGGTGTTCTCTTCACGGATGAATCCCGGTTTTCAATGTACAGGACAGATGGCAGACAGCATGTATGGCAAACTCTTATGTGTGCCACATTATGCATACAAGTGCCTTACACGCGCTCCTCCAGGAACAAGCGGTGCTCGTACACCAAATACCAGACGCTCGAGCTGGAGAAGGAGTTCCTGTTAAACATGTACCTCACGCAGGACCGGCAGCATGAGGTGGCGCACGTGCTTATCCTGACGGAGCGGCAGGTGAAGATCTGGTTCCAGAACCAGTGGATGAAAATGACGAAACAGAGCAAACAGAGAAACAGCGCACTACACTGCCACTTGTATCCGTAACGTGGCAAACATAAGAGTTTGCCGAAAAACCTAAGTCCGTTTTCTGACAACTTGCCAGACAATCATAGCTTATTCCAACCTTCTGCCCTGAAGGCGTATTAGGGCTAGTTAAAAACAATGCAAATATTAGAGTAAAGGTCAAAGGTTAATGCATGAACATGATTCATTTAGAATGTAAGAGAGCAAACCCATAGACAATGGAGTTACTGAATGTTTTAGAAAAAAAGAAAAAGCATATAAACAGTTGGCATATAGCTCTTTTTTGTATTTAGGGGATAGTTAACGGTGTTGTTGAATGAGTTGTGTGCATCTTTACACACGGTGGGTATACTTGGATTAAAATGTGCGCATGAATTAACCAAAACGTGGTAACGAAATGTATCTTGTTCGTGCGAATTAACCAAAACGTGGTAACGAATGAATCCTATCTTGTATCTTGTGTGCACGCAATAGCATTTCGAATGCTCGATGTAGTAAAACGTGGCCTTGACATATATTTTTTTCTCTCTATGACCACGCCGGGGCTCTGTATGAAAGCGCTCAGCCACAAAGTGGAAATAATTTGGATTACATCAAAAATTCATTCATAATGTGACCTGTAAGAGCTCATCTTGGTCAGCATGACATCTCCTATTCCCAACAAACAAATAATGTTACTGTAATAAATCTTAAGGGAATTCCATAGAAATATTACAGTGTGCTACTTCCTAGCTAGCTACTTATGGAATGCTATTTAAGTCAATACTAAATAAATAAATACATAAATAAATAAACGTGCCTATGAAATAAATAAATATGGCTATAAAATAAATCCTGAAATAAATAAATGAGGCAATACATTTATAAATAATATAAATATATAGGACTACTTTTATTAATTTCAGGGGACTTTTATAGTTCCACATTTATTTATTTTAGGGAACTTTTATTTCCTAATGCCACATTTATTTCCCAACTCTTTTTATTTCCATCTGTTATATTCAAATGAACGGGGTGTAGTTATCTCACAGATTCAGACCAAAGCAATATCACTGAATCACTGAATTGTATATTCAATGATTCAGCAGTGAATATACGAGAAGCCAGCGAAAATTTCTGGTGGATGGCAGGACAGTAGGCTACATGTACGAGCGACTGAGCTGAACATCGGGATTCCTGGGTTCACACCGGGAAACGGTGCCTAGAGAAGCTTAAAAATTTAAAACAAGATTACACGACGACAATCAGCGATCACACAAAAAAATGGAATAAGATTTACCCTAAACATAGACTATGTAAAATAACATTATTTTAATCCAACCCAAGATTTGCAATAAACACGTACTACTCCAATCCCACTTTTTTTATTTTTTTTATTTTTTTGTTATTTACTTTTTTTTTGTGTTTACTTGTGTCTGCTTGTTTTTGGTTTGGTTGATTTCATGTCTCTTATTTTCTGTTAGAAATTTAATTTAATTTGTATAAAAAGTACAGGAAATGTGCAATGGATATTTGAAGTAAACAATTCTCTGGAAAATGATGATGGAAACATTGCAATAAAGTTATAAAACAAAATTGATTTCTCCAGCTGTTGACAAATTTTAGTTCTCTTCTTGACTCGTACGGTGCAGTTGTAATGTTTAAAAATGGTCTTGGTTCTTTTCCTGGCACTCCCGGTGTGCGGGAGTTTACAAACAAAATAATATTCTTTGTGGGTTTCATCAATGATGATAAATCAGTGTTTTATTGTTTTTATTATTTCAAATGTCGAAATTCACTCTGTCAAAATCGATCAAATAAAGCAAGCTGTTGTATCTCGGCAGATCTGTTAATATATTTCATGTCATGTTCAGTGTTTCATGTCAAGTTAAACTCACTCACGGCTAGTCTCGTCTTGCACTTCCTGTTTTATTGTGTACTCACCTTGCCTCTCGTTTCAGACCCTGACTTCCTCCCTTTGTGTGATTTCCCGACGTTGTGATTGTCTACCCCGCCCCGATTGGTCTCACCTGTTTTCCCTATAAATAGTCCTTGTTTCCCTTTGTTCTGTGCCAGTTCGTCTTGTTCAGTCTACATGTGGGGTCGAGCCAAGCGTCCTAGCATTATCCATGCACCAGGTTATGATCACGTTTGTTCCTTTGTTTGTTTTTGTATTTTTTGGAATATCCTCCTTGAGAGCGCCTTTTGTTTGATGACCTTTTGTTTCAGTAAAGTTCTGTTTCTAAACCTATTGATTGAAGAGTCGTGCATTTGAGTCCTTCATTCTTGTGTCCAAGTTCGTGACGCAGGCTATGTGCCGATAACACCATTTGATTCCTATCACTGTTTGATTTGAAGTGTCCTTACTGAGTGCTAAGGGGTAGGCTAAATGCATTATTCAGTAGAACCTATTTTAGCTGCCAAGTAATCTATCCCCTGTTATTTCAGCTTAGGTCGTTATTAAAAGTATGAAAATCGCACCGTCGAGCCAAAATGGCCCAAAATATGTACTGATAACCGCATTTAATCTCAATATGTCTGAAAAGGAACTTATTCAGTAGAACAGATTTTGTACCTGCCGAGAATGTTGAACATTTTATTTGACATATACTTTGATCTTTCAGTTTGGCCCATGTCCCACCCACTAACAGGAGGGGGTGGGGTTTATGACCTATACTGCAGCCAGCCACCAGGGGGCGATCCAGATGTTTTGGCTTCACTTTTGGGGAGCTGTCATGTCGTCCATCTTTATATACAGTCTATGATCTACACCCTTGAGAATTCTTGTCCCAGATGGAATGCCTTCAGCAGGACTACTTTGAAATCTTCATATGATCTCATGTGTTGAACAGGGAAGGTGATGGTGCTGCTGCAACACATGGATAGCATATCCTGTGTTCCCTAAAATGTGTCTGGCAGTGATGATTGAACTTTACATTTACTTTTAAACGTCTCTTCTCTTCCTGCAGGACAGGAACATGGCCTTGGCCTGTTATCCACTGAAGAAATGATTTTGGCGACAATGAGGGAGGTGCAGCTTTCTCCATCCCTGATTCAGTTTTGTCTGAAATTGGAGACAATGAAGATATCATGTAACATTTTAAAATTGATTTTTCAGAGATTAGAAAAAGACAATAAAAATCACCTCCTGTAGTTTGTCATCATTTATCTCTTCATTTCAAAGTTGAAGTGTGTTTCATGGCCTTTGGTTGATATTCCTTTTGGGAAGAAGAAATTCTTTCCTTTTTCTAGGACAGTATCCCTGCCACATTCTACTCAAACAACTACTGTACATGTGCCCCCTTCCTTGTTTTGCTCTAAATTGCTTTACTTGTCCATTCACGCCGCCTATTTTAATTTTGCGATGACTTGCTCGCCCTCTCTTTTTTGCTGGGGTTGGAGATTCGTTGTTTTGCACTTGATCTTTCATTGTATTTGCATCAGCTTCCTTTGTCATCTGGAGCTTTTCCCAGAGCTTTTCGAAAAGGCCCATCTTTTGTTTCTGAAGTGGTGTTTGTTCATCAATGCCAGTCGATCCCCATATATGGATTTGCATTTGGCCAGATCTCCGTCTTCCATAAGAGGGATGACATCTTTGTGAATCTGTTGAATGAGAGCAACAAGTTTAATCAGTTTTTTTTCTTCCTTTAAAAGTTTACAAATAACTCACTGAAACAGAATATTTGATTTAGCTATTACAGAATAGATAGTATTAAGGTTAGCCTAGGCCAACTCTGTCCAACTGTCTAGGTCCATGTAGATACATTACCCTGGGCTAAGACTACGTGAAAAGCCCTTTCTAGTGTGTGAGTAAGAGAGAAATAAGATGCGCCTACCATTAATGGCAAATAACTTTTCATTTTTAGATTATGATATATCTAATTTCTAGTCAGTACATTCCTGATGTGCACTGCCCTATACTGCTTTTGTTTTATTGTTACTCTAAATGAGCATAGTTTGTACATGTTATCACTCACATTGTGAACACTCGGATTTCACAAACAGCTGACAAGTTTATGGTTTCCTAATATTAGCCTAATGAACTATATAGAAAGGACAGGTGTATAGCTTACCTATTACAAATTATAAATGGTATAAAGTTAAAACAGTCCACTAAATTAGGATTGCAGTAGGCGTTGTTGGAAACTAATCACGGCTAAAGTTGCCAACTGTCCCGCACACTAGCCTGTGTGATATTCTGTTTATCAAATGTTGGCAACTTACCGCAGCTCATTAGGTCCCCTTACATGGTAGATTCTACAACGAATGACGTTCGATTGGGTCTTTTTCTCATAGGACTTGGCGTCGTTTCAGACCCTCCAATGCTGAATACGTATTCCTCTGGAGCGAAGACTGCCGCAGACATGTTTCGTCAGCATTAGGTGTGTTGGCTAAAATTTGCCCAATGATTGACACCAAACACTCATTTGACAATGGTGTGTAATCCTGTGATGGGATGCTAAGATACTATGGTTCACCGATCCATCCCAAACAGTGAAGCCATTCCTTTCCAATTCCATCTTAAATCCAAACAATGGTTAATCTGATCTGCTGTCAAGTTGTACCTTGGACGACCAGAAGCGCCTCTTTGAGCTGTTGGTGGACTGACAATGCCTCCTTGGTGTGTCTGACTTCGAGGTTGCTGTATGATAAGAATTAGTTGTCTGTGTAATGACTCCATGCTACCCTTTGGATCTTCCTGTTCAGCTGTTGACAGGTTAGATTCATATAGAGTTTTATAATAAATTTCACAAACTTTAGCAATGTCTTTTGGATTGTCAACAACTGTGCCATTTAGGGAAAGTCGTGTTATGCAATTTTTGTTTCTGTTCCCCTTCTTCGATCCACTAAGCCCTTGAGCGTATAAAAGCTCCTTTGGCTTTGCTGATATGTAAGTGATCTAGTTTCAGTTGCAGTGTTTGTAATTGCGCTCTTTGGATCTCAGACATATTTTCAGGCAACATAGACGACAAGGAAATTAATTCAGCAATTAAACAATTTTCTTTTTTTTTTCATATCTCTCTTAATATTTGCAGCTATTTCCATTATAGCTGGTGAACATAGTGTGTGGCATTTAGAAGCTGAACAGCCAGATATAGACACCAAACCAGAATTAAAAGGAAAGTGAATATTGGACCTAGATTCATCAGGTGGAGACACACATGACTCCAGTTGAACGCTAATGTGGCTTTATGTCTGCTAAATGTATAGATAATAGTTAATTGCTAACATGTTTGCTATAACAACTTTCCAAGGTATGTCAGTGTTGCGTTTACAGCTTGTTCCGCTTCCCCCAAGTGGCAAAAAAAAACAAAAATGTAAAAAAACCCAACAATTCCTGCTACAGAAGCATAATGCATTGCAATCGAGAGAAAAAAAAGTTTGCCCTGTTTTTCTGAATTAACAGGATTATTATCTAAGAATTCAGAGAAAGGTTTTCATGGAAAAAAAATTCTGCTGTTTTTCTGAATTAATGAGATATCTCAAAATCCCAAGAGAAACTCATTTACTTGAGAGCTCGATTTCATGGAAGCAAACACATCCCGCCTGTTTAGTTTAATCCAGTTTTATTTTAGTTTGGGTTTGATGGTATTGTTATTGGTTTGTGCACTTGTAACATGTAACTAGTACTTTGGTTACCTTACCTGTATTGACCCTGTACTTGAAATCATACAGCACTGTTGGAGGGTCTGCAGCAACCGTACTCCATGCAGATGAGCGCTTCTTGCAGGATACTGAGGTATCTCGTTAATTCAGAAAAACAGGGCAAACATTTTTTCCTGAAGTGAATGCATTATGATTTTGTAGCCTGCTGAACAAAAGACAAGAAATAAATTCATCATAAACATACATTTGTCAAACAACTGACAAAATAATCTTACCTCAAGGTCAACTCAAGAGCGTTTTTTTGGAGCTTTCCAACACAGCATTTGAACAAGACTCAGAACAGTGGAGTGAACATCCTCATACAGCTGCATCCCAACACTCAAATTGTTCAGGTAATCAGAGGCAGTTTCATTTCATTCTTTTTTATTTCAAGGAACTTTGCTTCATACAAAATGTTTAATGTAGAAACAACTGCAGAATTCAAAGTCTGGCCAAGAAACATAAAATCAGGCAAACAAACATTTCACTGAATCCCAAGACCCAAATAAAGGAATGTTCCAGCTCTGCTGCACGGGGTGGAACTGTCAACAATGTTCAATACTGTTTTTAATAGAAATTTGTCTTTTCAACAAACCCCACAGTTTATATCAAATATTAAAAATCAACAACAAAATAACACATGGTATCTAAAAGTACTTTGTTTTCTACATGCACATACATTGTTAGAACATGCAAACGTTTCTATTTTCTCAAGAAAAAGCCACATCTACACTGCCAATGGTATACAGAAATAAAGGCGTTGGATCGCTTCTAATGTTTGGTGGCCAATTGATCCACACTTGGGCACAGGTATGTTTAAGAAGGTACAGGTATTTTGATGATTTTTTGCCATAGTGTGACAAACTTTTAAAACAATGAATGTATCTGCAGAAGAATGTGTTCCTGTCTTTGACAAAAGGAATCCCTTTGACAGTATTCAAGGGTGATTTATGAAAACCCTTTTATTGTGACCTAACAGGACACACCTCCTCCCATTTTGAGCCATGGGATTTCCATTTGACATCGTCGAAGTGGGTAAATGTTATGCATGCAAATATACGCATAAAGTTGCTGTAATCCTAAATATTCTATGTTTCTTGTTTACACTTTGTGCCTTTATGCATTTTAAGTCTTTTTTTGTTTGCATGTTTTTTTCCATAGCATTTTATATAAAACATTTGGTCACAATCATGCTGAAGCCTGAATCTGAGGAGACCAGCATGTAAAACTACAGAATGGATGAAGAAATGGGTTTGTCTTGTTGCATAGCCCTACTCTCTTGTCTTCAGCTTATATCCGACTCCTGTAGTGTGTGTGTCACTGTGGTTAAACAAGGCCCCTGTCTTTCCTCTTCTACCCGCTGAGGGGTCAGAGTCTCTCAAGAAATCCTCCACAAATACCTTCTATCCAATCAGCTGCTGCAAAGGTTAAAATTCCCCTAATGTTGCAAATCGCTGTGACGTAAAAGCACAGCAATAGATCAACATTTCACAAAAGACAATCTGATGTTGATGCCAGCAAGTTGCATATAACAAACATTGTTTGTGTGTAAATCAGTCTACATATCTGGTTTGGATATAGTTTCAGGCATCAACAGACATTCAGAGCTCTGTGACTGACAGATGTTGTGAAGTTGTATTTCTAGAAATGTGACAGCTGGAGAATTTCCTCCTTCAAATAAGAAGCAGAGATCAGTGAGGCAGCAGGGCAGGTGTTTAGTAATTAATGTTGTAATTTATCTTTTGGAGTGGAACTACATTCTTTCCAGTCTCACAGAGCCAGTCGCAAAATGACTATAGTGGCTATCATTTTGCGACAGAATTATGAACTTGGTTTACAGTCTCAGTATGTAACGCTGTTAATACAGCTGAGCCAGCAAGACAAGATTCCCTCAGTCTGTCTCATCTCATACTTCTACAGTACTTCAGTTCTAAAGGAATTTCCTACATTACCCAGAATGCATTTCAGCAAGCCCCATCGAAAAGGCATCAACTTCTTGCTTTTAATCTAAAGTGTGTATGTGGACATATTAGTTGTGTCCCAAGTCCTAACAACAAATTAATAGTTTACAGTTTGAGATAAATTTAGAGACTACATTTAACTAGTCCTCACCAAAAATGTTTCTATCTGCCGACATATCGTTTTCAGAATTTTTAAACTCAAATATCAACAATGGTACAAAATTCAGTGTCCAGCTATGTATTCTTTTTGCAAATAATATACAAAAAATCATAGTGCGTTACCATTTTGTACTAATAGGAAATGATGTAAGAATGCATCAATAGACGTTAGTCAAACTGCCAATTTGGAATGACACTGCCAATTAAATTAAACAAAAAGAAAGCAAAATGTGCTTGAGCAAAAATTCAATACTTCCAACATCCTCAACCTTCTTCAAGCCTCATCAGATCAGGCCTTCTAAACCCTCTAAAAAAGTTTCCCTGCACTGCATTGTCCATCAACACTGCACCAAAAAGTCATGCAGATTTAGTATGTACTGAAACGTGTAAAGTATACTTAATTTATTCCAGTGTGAACACACACTACATACACAAAACCTGCTCAGAGTCACTATGTGGTATGGAACTGGGACACAGCTAATGATGCTATTGTAAAGTGGTTTGTTTTCTGCTAATGTGGGTGGAGAAGTTAGTCACTCTGCCTCTTTTACAATCAGTTTCTTGCCTGTGTGAACTTAGTTCACACTAGTGTAAACTGGCAGCTCTAGAAAAAAAAAAAACCTTTCCATTCTGACACCAAAGCCTGATGTATAATATGA
The DNA here is from genome assembly GCA_008360985.2 of Macquaria ambigua. Taxonomy (NCBI): domain Eukaryota; kingdom Metazoa; phylum Chordata; class Actinopteri; order Centrarchiformes; family Percichthyidae; genus Macquaria; species Macquaria ambigua. Next base: position 150,024 of record VMKM01000145.1, read on the forward strand.
ACGAAGTAGAGCGCTATAACATTTCCTGCTGTCAAACTCCATGGTACAGTAGCTGCTGGAAATATCTTGGCATGACATTACAACATCAATTTTTTGCCAGTTATCCATGAGAGTATGAAAAAAAACACCACATAACAACAAACTGGACCCTGAAATGCAAATATAACAGCTGATGCTTACCAGTGCACGCACATACACACAGACTGGATCACCCTTTGCTATTCTGGGTCCTAAATCAGAAAGTGCACACTCTTTAACGCCCCCCCCCAGCCCTTCAGACTCCAGCAGACCAACACACACTCTGCAGTCCAAACATTACAGGAGCTTGCAAAGCTCACACTGACATCCTTACCAAAAAATACAAAAAAAGAAACTCTACAAGGTGGTCATAGCAAGTAGCTGACCAGGTCTACCATCTAAACATGCACAATGTTTGCATTAATGTAACTGGATTGATATATGTATGCAGTTTTCATAGTTGTTAAATGCTCGCATAGCATTTCCACAATGTTGATTCTTGCTCCCCCACCCATACATGACTTCATGGTTTATCAAAAACAAGAAAAACAATACACTTTCATAAGGTCATTTTTCCAGTCCTGTCTTTTAAGCGTACTGTAGGTATCGTTTCTCTGCTTGCAGATAAGGCTTTCTGTACAACATGTTTTCCTGCAGAGCTACATACAGAATGAACCAAACATCTACTCAAGTGTGGATGCATTAGAAAACAGTTGACATTGCATCTTTTTCTACAGTATATCTAAAAGGATAGGCACTTTGTCTTAAAACATAGCAAAGAACTCTGTAAGAAACATTAGACCTGAAACGATGGCAAACTGTAAGCAGTTCACATAAAACACACCTTTGTTTTTTTTTTCATGTCATACAAAAAATGCACACAATGAAAAGAGAACATCTACAAGGAAATCTTTATAGAAAACAAATCAGTCAGTCAGGTACTTCTCACTACCATGCGTTGCTTTTCTCTTGAAGTTTTCAAGAAAGGTTTAACAGACAAAACAATCATCGTTGTCTGCGTGACAGCACTTCATCTGTTCGACTGACAGGGAATGTCATAAAGGATTAGGCATCGTCATGGAATGGTAGAGTCTTAAACTAAACAACACAGCTGTTTGTACAGTGTCATAATGTCTTTGAGGTTTTCCAACGTTTTAAACTACCATTTCACTGAACTATTGACCTGCTGTTTGTCCTGACTTGCATTGCCATCACTTTCTGTTGAAACTGCCGTACTGACTCTCAAACACACTTCAAACCTTCAGCTACTGCTAGAATTAATAGCCAGCTTTACTTACAGCTTAAAAAATCAATGGCCTGTTATATAGTATGTTGTACTGTTGGCTGTAATAATAATGTGGAAGAAGGTGAAATGACTGTTAACCAGCTGATAAAGAGAGCACAACTCATCTTGAATGTGGTGTTGTCTTTAGCTGTATTCATATTATTGTGAAAAAACTTTCTTTTGCATGTGCCTCTTCATTGTTGTGTATGCGGTGTACAGAATGAAGCAGTGCTGCACCACACGGTCAAAAATGCTGTTTGGGTCTCGGCAGTGATCTGACTTCAGTAAGGAGAAATGGAGAAAATAAATATGTGTAATGTGAAATGTATAACCAACCCACAGAGAATTATCCCAAAATCTGCAGTCCCTTAGCCCAAGGAGCCTTTTAGCTTCTCTCAGCTCACTGTTTTGGCTTGATGGACCACAACTTTACTGTTTTGTTCTGTCTCAGCGCTCTCATTAGCCTGGTTTCCAGCAGGCAGCTGTTTTCTGTGAAATAGCTCTGATAAAGCCACTTTCCAGCCCTGCTCAGCACCAAACAGCAGACAGACACAGTTAAAGACTAGCTGGTGAACACAGTGGAGCATTTAGCAGCTAATAGTCAGATATTCTTCTCAGGAGTTGGTGGAGAACAAAACCAGAGCTAAAAGGAGAGTGAATATTGGACTTACATTCTCAGGTGGTCAGATACTCCAAATTAATGCTATTGTTGCTTTGTGTAATTAGGCTACTGTTTGCTAACATGTTAGCCTTATCAACTTTATAAGATGATAATATGTCATTGTTGTGTTTACAGCTTGTTGCACTGCCCCCAAATGGTAGAATAAAAACAATTATTGCAGCTTTAAGTTTTTGCAAATTGCTATTAACAAAATTAAGCCAAAAAGTTAGTTGCAGACTCCTCCACTCCCGTCGAAGAATCCTGTTTGGAGCAAAGCAGCAGGTGCAGCGCTTTAATGTTTTTTTGCTTTAATGTGAATAAAGCTTTACTGCTCAGTAATCAGAAACAAATAACCCTGAAGTGAAACAGCAAAATCATCAGCACATGTGCTTACTTGAATGGTTTCCCTGAAACTCAGACTGGAGTTATGAATGACACAGCAGGTCTGGTGGTTTATCTACATCATCATTCCTTTTCTTCCAGTCAGCAGATATTATCATCTTAATGTATAGCCTGTGTTTATAATGTAATGCTGTTTGAGTGTCAATATGGTGGTGTCAACAAAACACTGAAGTCAGAGCAAATCAAGGACAGCTACTGAAAGACATCTGATATTGGCAAAAAGCCTACTCTTCTGTTTCATAATGCTACGTGCCCTTTGATAAAGATGACACTTAATCACATTCAAATATTACAATTCAAGCTTCCTCCCTGTTCTCCCTAACCGTAGCTCTCCAGGTTAGGATTAAAATACAGCATTAAACACGCACAGTGACAATGCAAACTAAAGCCTTCAAAGAAGATGATAAAACTCATCACAATTCCTCAAAAACGCATTAAAAAGGTTGGTTTAAAGCCATGCTAGCACCATTCGTCCTCCTCTGCCTCCTGGTAATACCTGGCTGCCCTGACGCCAGAGCCTGGGCTGGTGCTGCCCCCGAAGCTAAAGTGGTACCCGTTGGGCACCCCAAGGTTCTGCTGCGGAGCAGGAGGCAGGGCTCCCATCATGCGAGGCAGTGCGGTCCGAGATGAGCGTCCGGCACGGGGGCTGGACTGTGACACCGCATCCTGGAAGACGTCCAGCTGGTCCCGGAGGCTGCCGTACAGGCTGCCCAGGAAGGGCTCGGAGCTAATACGAGTGACGGGGCAGGGGAAGTGGTGGGAGCCGCTGTGCCGGAGGGCGTTGTGCTCCGACAAGCCGCGGCTCAGCCGGCCGGGACTCAGAGAGGCCTGGCTGGACACAAAGTGCACGGGGGATGAATTGGCAGTCTTGTAGGCCACCCCGGGCCGTGGGGTGAGGGGGGTCTGGGGGAGCTGTCGACGTCCACGGCTTGGCGAACTAGAACTGGAGCTCAGTGTCACTGGGCTGCCTCTAACCCAACCACTGCCCTAGATGAAAATTGGACAAGCAATTTGAAACGATAGAACGATGAGGATAATATGTAAGAGAGGAAAGGAAACGGGAAGAAAACAGGGACAGGGTCGCCAGAGGGAGGAAAGGAAAGGAAAGACACCAAAATGTGATATGTGATGACGAGAGAGATGGCAGAGAACAAATGAGGGAGAGAACAGACACAGAAGACAGAGTGAAAGAACAAGCACTAATGGAAAGGTAACGACAGACAGACAAAATGGATGGAAAATGATGAAAAGAGAAAGTGGGAAAAGAAGTGAAAGGCCATGAGAGGCTGCACTGAAGGCAGACAGAGGAGAAAGTAGTAGTAAGAGCATGCAGAGGGATCGCAGTAATACTTCAACAGAGTCGGCATTCAATTTCCCTTTTAATTCCCTCTTTCTCCTAAACTGCCTCTCCTTGTTTGGGCAACAATGGAGCTCTATGGCACAGAGGAATAATGATTACATTTTTCTTGCAGTCTTGCTGAACAATATAATACATTTTCTTTAGTTTTAATGACTGGTTTACTGTTATTAACTATTCAAAAATTTAAATGAAATTCAGATCAATTAAATTAAAAATGATAAAGTATTTTGAATTGAATTGAATTCAATTAATAATCAATAACACATTTCAGGTTTAGGCTAGTTGTTATTTTTTATGCAAACAGAATTAGAATTGGTTACATAAGCCAAAATAGAATTCAAACATAGCGAACACTGTCAGATGAACTCCAAATTAAAAAAAAAAAAAAAACCCTTTAGAAATTCTCTTCAATGGTCTAAAGCCTTGTCTGGCCCTACTCTACACGCCTGTGCCCTCCCACCTGCTTGTTGCTGGTTTCCTGCCCCTCGCCAGGGGAGGCGGCACAGCTGGCGGTGGCAGATTTGGTGTGGCAGTGTTCCCGGCTGCAGTAGCGGTCGCAGGAGTAGTAGCGCTGCTTGTCCGCTGAGGAGTGGTGGTGTTTCCTCTCGTGGGAGCGTCCGCGGTCATGGGCTCGCTCTCTGGAGGCAGCTGGGTCAGACGCTGGCTCTCCTGGTGCACCTGTGGAGGAGGACAATATTGCAGGGTGAAAGTTTTCTCTATTCTAGATAGTCCTGGCTTTTGTATCTTTTGGTGTCTAGACTTTGGTTCATAAAGGCTTTGAGTGCAAGTCTTCTTGTCAAGGCATTTATTTCTGTTCAGTGAGAAACAAGAATCTATAGTCATTATTCACAGCAGTCATTTTGACTGCTTTATTCAAGTAAGCCATGACAGCGTGACATAATGCTGAGCCAGCATTTACAATACCAGGACCCTGAAACTGAAGCAGCTAAATGGAATTCAGCCATCATTCATTTTATTATTACACCTGTGCTCTTCCTACTGTGACATGGTCTGTTGGTGAGAATCCAGTGGATGAAGGTGTAAAGATCCAATTCGTTAGAGATTTTTGAAGTTGTACTGCATTATCGCCAACATCTCCATGACATAGATAATGGTGATCTTAACGTATTTTGTATTTAGATGATTTGAGAACAGAGAACATTCACAACTGCAGACTTGATGAATGAACCATTTACTAATGACTTAATGACATTCATAATTAGATGATTTACTAACTTTTGCTTTGTATTTACTGGAAAGCTGAAAACTCTTGACCCTTTATTACCCTATATAAATATTTACAACTGCAGACTTCATGGTTTATGACCGTTTATTATTGACTTATTAACATTTATAACTGTAGACTTCATGGTTTATGACCGTTTATTATTGACTTATTAACATTTATAACTGTAGACTTCATGGTTTATGACCGTTTATTATTGACTTATTAACATTTATAACTGTAGACTTCATGGTTTTTGACCATTGATTAATGACTTAACATTTATAACAGTAAACGTCATGGTTTATGATAATTTATTAATTACATATTAACATTTATAAAGGCAGATGGTTGTTACCCTTTACGAATTTTAAGCATTAGTAAATGATTTATTAACCATTCATGAAGTCATTAATTACAACTTAAAAACGCTTTAAAACGGGCAACTTGGTGAATTGGGCAGGTGAAAATGCGACTGTGAGCTCTTGCAGAAGGGAAGCCCTGACTACACGTGTACATGTACAGCCATCAGCCCGATAGCTTAGCTAAGAACAAAGACTGGAAACAGGGGAAACAGCTAGCCTGGCTCTGTCCAAAGGTAAAGAAATCTGCCTACCAGCACCTCTCAAGCTCACCACTTACTACACATTATATCTCGCTTGTTTAATCTGTACAAAAACCAAAGTGCAAAAACAACAATTTGCAGTTTATGGGTGCTATGTGCTGGACTATTTCTTGGTGCTTAGCAGTTGCCAGGCAACCAGGGGAGACTTCAGAAAGTTACTGCTCCCAACTCTCCACCAGAATGCAAATAAGCGGAAACAGATCAATTAAACAATACTATAGAATTAGTCCAAGCACATTATTACTCAATTCTAAATCAATTTAAATCTTTACACTGGCTTCCAGTTAGCCACAGAATAGATTTTAAAGTGGTGCTACTAGTCTATAAATCACTGAATGGATTAGGTCCTGAATATATTTCTGATATGCTAAAGGATTATAAACCGAGCAGGACCCTAAGATCCATGGACTCAGGTCAGCTAGTAGAACCCAGAGTCCAAACCAAACAGGGTGAATCTGCATTTAGTGATTTTGCTGCATGTAAATGGTATAAACTACCAGAAGATCTTAGATGTGCCCCAAATGTAGTAATTTTTAAATCCAGGTTAAAAACTTTTCTCTTTTCATGTGCCTACGATTGAGCTCTAAAAAACCCACAATCTATTCTCATTGCACTTTAATTCTGGAAGCAGACCTCTAGTCACCTCTAGCCCACCATGTTTCATTCTATTGTGCTTTTTAACTTCTTTTAATTATTTTATCTTTGTATTTTATTTCTTTTATTTTATTTATTACCCTCTTTTAAGTATGAATTTTAAGCATTTTGTATTTTTCCTTGAATTGCTACTATGTATGAATGTTTGTATAAATGTATATGTAAGAAAATACATTTTTATTGTATTTTATTTGCTAAACATTTGACTTCATTGGACTTCAAACTAAATACCTCCTCCAGGGGACAGTGAGGAATAAAGAAAAAGTCTAAAAGTCTAAACCAACTATTTTTAAGCTCTGAGTGCCCTGCTTTACAATGGACATGATGAGACAGTCCCAAGGGTTTTTTGGTTGAAATATCCAGCAAATGGGACTTCAGGATACAGTGTGTATTTGTATACTGTGCTTTCCAGACAGTGTGTGTGGAAGTGCTGACTAACCAGCAGAGCTGGGTGGTTGCCCACCCAGGGGTGTATCCAAAGACCTCTGTCTCTTCTCTCTGTCTCTGTCTTTGTCTCTCTCTCTGCGGTGGTGGCAGCGGTGGTGGTGGTGATGGTGGTGGGGTCGGTCCTGGCTGGGTTTCTCCAGGGTGTAGTCCCTCAGGTTGACCTCCTGGGGACGCTGTGGGGCCACAGTAGAGGCAGAGCGCTTCATAGGGCTGGCATCAGGGACAGACTGAAGGAGGAGGGAGAGAGACAAAGAAGCTCACTGAGAATCATGTCTGACACAAGGTTTTCATCCAGCAAGAAAGTACTTGGAGTTTTCATGTAACTGTGATTCTTACTATGACTACACCTGATTCTACACCTGGTTCCCTTCCTTGTATACTCACTTACAGTACTGCATGCACTGAGACACTCCAGTGAGCATGGCCTAACTGTTTTCACTCATGCAGATTGTATGTTGACACATTAAAATACCAGACCATTTTTTTTACTCTACCATGTGATTAAAAACACTGATAAAAGAAAAGGCATTACACCAGAAATGAAATGATTTGAACATGTATCAGGTTTTAGAAAAATTGACTGTCGTGCCACATGGAACAGCAAAGGGAATGAAAAAGCTTTTGTCAGATTTATATTAGGACTGCAGCAGTAGGAACACCTGGCCAGCGTGCACCTTCACCTCTGACTTAACCACATGTTCATTTTCTATTGAAGAATGAAGGACCAGGTGTTCCATCCAAAGCAGTTAATTAATTAAAGGTGAGCTCCCTGTATTTACAATCATCTGTTAGAAAAATATCTTAACTCACTTACCTCACAAGATATGGGTTTTTAGTAAATGTAATAGCTTATTGAAGAGGTTTATTTTTTAAATGTAATTGTATAGAAGTTGCCAAACTCTGAGGAAAAGGATAACAGAACTCTCCATGAGGGGTCTTTGGAGGTTTGCAGATTTATGAAATCTCAATTTTAATGATTAAAATTTGACCCGGACCAGGGCAGTAGCTACCACTGAGAACTCCACTGTCATGTCCTTGGTAATATTTCTGGAATTTTCTTTTCTTTTTTTTCCTTTTCACTGTACGATTACATACATATAATTTGAAGGCTGCTTCTGATCATTTTTTAACAATATATTTTAAAATGTGACTCTTTTAGGGAAGAAACAGCAAAATGAATTTGGTATTCTCTACCAGAATTGCACACCTGGTCAAAAATGACTTAGGTAAGATGGGGTTCTGTTGGGGAAGCTCATGACCTCAGTGTTTCTAAAAACCTGGCTACTGCCCTGCCTGGACCCTATGTATTTTACTATTGTGTTATCATACAAAGATGGAAATACACTAGTATCAAACATGCAGTATCAATTGATTTTTGAAATTTTTGAAATTTAGCCATTTGCTTAACTATACAGCACTGATTGCTCACACTGTAATAAGATATGCTGGTAAGAAACGTGCAGTGCAGTCTGATAAAGTGTCTTTTCTGATACTACCACTGGGGGCTGTCAAGGTTGGAAGGACTTAAAGGTGTAGGCCATACACAAATCAGGATCATGGTCCAGAATAACACTGCACCTAGTTGTATTGTGATATTAAGTCCATGTGATCATCTGACATTACCATCACGCATTACAATGACAGTGAATTTGGATTTGATCTTACAGTACTGGCACTGCGGATTTAAGAGTTCACACAGCTGGACTAGTTAAAACAAACCACAATGTCAAACCACAAAGAAGTATATATGTTGTGTGACAGCGTGTACATACAGCTAGATGGATCCCTGGAGAGTGGCGCGAGTGGCTCCGCTGTTATGCAGGGGAGGGATAAAAGCCAGACAAATAGAAAGAAAGAACAGCAGAGAAAGAGATATTAAGAAAGATACAGCAGCTATAGTTTGTGGTTATATAATTGTTCAAGTCTTTTACTCAAAGCCAGAAAAATGATACAATCATGTTGAAAACTGATGCTCTATAGGTGTTAAGTACAGTGGAGAGTTCATTATTCAGAAATATTTTATAAATCCAATATTTAAAAATATTTTTTCCAATTAAGGTCCTGCAAACTTCAGTAAAAGTAAAACTACACAAGTATTAGCAGCAAAATGTTTTTAAGCATCAATAATAAATGTACTGTGAATGTATTGTGAGTACCTCATTTCAGAGTGTTCCATTATTGATAAGCAAAGTAAGCAAGTAAGTAAGCAGGAGTAATTATTGTAGTAGAGGGTTTTTTGCATCCCTGTGACCCTGGGGGCTGTGTTGTCCGGGGCAATAGCTCCTGGCAGGATCTCCTAAGGCAAACTGGTCCAAGGAGAAGGGTCAGACTAAGAGCTAATCACAGACACGGATGGACCAAGAAGGAGTTGCAGCACCTCGCCCATAACAGGGAAACCGGGACCTGTAAGGGGAGCTCCCCAGCGAGCGGGTTCTAGGGATGTGGAACGTCACCTCTCTGGCAAGGAAGGAACCAGAGCTAGTGCAGGAGGTGGAGTGGTACCAACTAGATATAGTTGTGCTGACCTGACGGTGGGTTGCTCCCTCCGGGTTGGGCCTGAGTTGCATGCCCCAAGTAAATTAGTTCAAGTATCTCAGGGTCTTTTTCACAGCTGAGGGTAAAATGGAACGTGAAATCGACATGCAGATTGGTGCAGCGTCAGCAGTAATGCCGGCATTGTACCAGACTGTTGTGTTGAAGAGGGAGCTGAGCTGGAAACGTTCCAACCCTCACCTATGGTCATGAGCTTTGGGTAGTGACCGAAACAATGAGATCGCAGATACAAGTGGCCGAAATGAGTTTCCTCTATAGGGTGGCTGGGTTCACCCTTCCAGATGGGGTAAGGAACTCGAACATCCGGAGGGAGCTTGGAGTAGAGCCGCTGCTCCTTTGAGTCGAATGGAGAAAGTGATTCAGGCATCTGATCATAATGCCTCCTGGGCGCCTGTTTTTGGAGGTTTTCTGGGCATGTCCAACTGGTAGGACACCCAAGGGTAGACCCAGAACATGCTGGAGAGATTATATAATCCCATCTGGCATAGGAATGCCTCAGGATCCCCCAGGAGGAGCTGGAAAAGGTTGCTGGGAAGAGGGATGTCTGTACTACCTTGCTTAGCCCCGGCCCCAGCTGTCAGCTAAGCGTCATGGAGTAGACGTCATGCTGCATAACCTAGAAACTCTCAGGTACTTCAACACTGTACTTCCACTACATAAGAAAATGTACTTTGTATACAATAATCTTCAGTTGGATCCTGTACTGTTCTGTAATCTTTATTACATGTTTCATGAGCTGCCAATAAGACAAAATGATGCACTGCAAGATGCAATAGAGACATTTTTCTATGTGTTTCTGACCAGCACTCACTCCGTTTGCTTCTTTCAGCACATCCTGGAGTCTGGAGTCCTCTGTGACTCTCACAGATATCTCTAAGAACATATCAGCCTCAATTTCTCTGTTCTTGCCTGCCAGGCTTGTTATCTGGAGAGGGGCCGACATTAAAATGGGGTTCATTCTGCACATTCTGTATTAAAAGATGATGAAACTGCAAAATCAGGATCTAATGTCCCATATCAGTTGAGTTAAGGAACTGAGTGTGGGCTTTGCTTTCTGTTTCACTGTGAACAGAGCAGGAGGCCAGACTGACTGACTCATTGAGGTTTCCAATGTCACCACAGCACAAAGAAGGATCTTAAAGAGGAGAACAAGTCTTCACAGATGTCATCTCCTGAATCTGGCAAAGCTGAGCTTTGCAAGAGAAAAGCAATGTAGCAAGAGTGAAAGATAAACTGCTGTGCCTGAGACTGGAACCCCGGAGTTCAGACTGCATGATACAGTTCCCATCATACTCCAGCAGCAGGCAGTTTCCATAAGGCAAACATTAATTGAATTGGCTAAAGGATTTCCTGCCTTCTGTTCCAAAAGGTGAGAAAAATAAGATGGTAAGTCAACAAGGTAACCCCCCGCCCTCGTTCCTAACATCCTTTCATTAATCCCCCACTCCAGATTCTCTCTCTTCTAGTAACCCAATTACCGTCTTCCTCTCCCAGTGAATCTTGAGCCCATAGCCATTTGGAGCCACTATCATCTTTTCGGATGGCAGCAGGAGAAAAACAATACTGGACAAATAGCTGGCGGCCTGCCAGGATCTAATCAGATTACTGTAGACTTCTCTGCAGTGAGAGTAGGATCAACAACAGTTCTTCCAATTGGGCTGTGAAAGGAATGCACTTTAAATGCATGAATCGATCAACATCAACATCACTCAGGAAATGAGGAGCTTATTATATTTCTTAGGATTATATATATATATATATATATATATATAGTGAAAGATTCAGTCAGCCTTAACTGGATGAATAGTGAGTCCCAGTTCCTCCATGCTTTTTCAATAAACATATTCTATGTGACGGTTCACTACACTAATGTGAAAAAGCACTGACTTTGGTTTATTATCAGTAATGTGGGCACAGCAAACTTTTTCCCCACTCACTGAGAATGTTGAGCTGTGTTAACTCTCATGTTAAACAAAGTAAGTTCCAAACACAGTGGTACGTTTGTGCTTGCAAGTTGAAATCCGAGGTGTAGGTGTGGTGCAGTGTTAATTGTGTCCAACAAAAACTATGACAAAAAAAAATATTGACAACCCTTTTCCAAGACAAAAAACTGAAAAAAAGAATCTGGGTACGGATGAATGGACAAATGAACTATTCACTGTTTTAATGCAGTCTTATTCAATGACCTGCATGTATCTATGGAATCATACATTGTGTGCTCTTGATTAGTAAAACAGTATCCCCTGCTGCCCAAATAATCTATTTGATTTAGCTGCTGACCTGTTGCACTATTAAGCAGCATCTCACATTCAGTAAGACAACAGGTAGCTGTGATAATGCAATGTGAGCAAGAACAAGAGTGACTCAGTGGCTCTGTTCAGCCAGAGTTTGGGAATGACAACTGGATTTACTGAGGAGAGTAAATCTGTTGTATAACTGTAGAGCAGAATAACATGGGCACTGTGTGTGTGAACCATTACAGTCTGCTATAAAGGGGCACAGTGCCTTTTCTGCTAAACTCGCAATAGATGAGAACAACATGATGTCAAAATTAAAAATGTACGACAAAAATTAGACCAAAGTTTTACCAACGGAAACTAGTCTAAAAGGTCTTTAGTTGATTTAAACTATTATAATATTGAAATGACTGTGAATGTTACTAAAAATAACTTGCATTTTTGTCAGATGACTAAGACTAAAACTAAATCAAAATCAGGTTCCAAAATGATCACAGGTGTGGTGAAGTTGAGGTGTTACCTGCAGTTCAGCGTTGAGTCGAGGCATAGAAGCAGCTCTGCCCTGGTTCTCCAGACCTGAGCCAGGGACTGGGATTATACTGCTGGCACTGGTCTCCATCTTTCTCATCTCCAACGACTCCTGGACATACACACACACAAACACAATCGCATTAGCATCATTATGTGTGTGGGGGTCCACCCCAACACTTTTCCTCTTTACTTCTTCTTAAGCAACAGCATTCTTAGAGCTGTATTAAGCAATTTTGGACCGACTCTTTGAACACTCTTTGACTCCCAGAAACACAGGGCAATGATATACACCCTGCAAACTCCTGCACCCATACATTTTCAAATTAAAGCCAGTATTCAAATAATGGCAGAGTCTCAAATAATAGCCACCATGAACAAATAAAGGCTGGGTAATGGCTCACATGGTAAATTCAGTAAAATGTACCTTTCCACAGCACTAATTCTACCAGTACAACAATAGCGTAGAGGGAAACTCATGGAACTCTGTACATTCTACTAATGTACATTTCCAGAGCACTAACTCCATTACAGGAGCAGATCAGAAAACAGGGAGGCTTCTTACTAAAATAGGCTAAGACACACTTATAAAACAGGGGAAATAAGAAATAAAGGCCCGTCTCTAAGATAGGCCTGTTTCTAATAAAGGCCGGTTTTTCTCTGCAGGTGAGGTAAATAAAGGCCCTGGCCACTATCTGAAAATTCACACTACATGTATTCAGTGACATTTGAAATATTCAGTTACCCTGGCTTACACACAAGCAAAGCGCTGTGTTCATTCTTGCTTTAATTTATACTTTTACTTCATGGATGTTTACAATAACATTTATTTAATAACATTTTTTAAACAAACAGTATTCTAACAGTATTCTGTAGAACATTCTAGCACTGAACACGATTCAGCCTGTCAGAATTTGCAGTCTCTAGAGACACTAGAGATACAGTTTCACATACACAGCGTGTGTTGGAAATGTGTCTGTCTACAGTACCTGAATGATGTCAGTGTCCGGTGTGTCCTCTGATGGGCCCCTGGACATGGTTCTCTTAGTCTTAGCTCGGGGCGCTTCCTTGGGTTTCTCCATCACCCAGGAAGATGATGCCTTGATGTGGTCATGACCTGGCCTGTGTGTTATAGCAGTCACAGCTCAGCATAAGAATAATAGAGTCAATACATGTCAGAGTTACATTTTCACTCTGCAAGCGCCCAGATGTTGCTACATTTGATAACTTTGATTCCTAAAGATTTAGTGGTAAAGTGCATTAGTGCTGTATCCACACTGTGTGTGAGCACAGTTAAGTGGTTTGGGTGAAACCTTGACTTACTGTACAATAGTCATTGATACAAATTGTTCTGTAAGTATTATGTCTGGTAAATTAAACAGTGAAAAAACCTATTTTAGCATTGCACTGTAGGGGTCTCTTGACAGCATGTTACAGCATGTTACATTACAGATATAATCTGCCTGTGTCTGCAGAGATTTTCAGTCATCCAGGTCATAGGATATCTATAAATGCTAAGTCAAAGGCAAATGGACTTTTGGTAGGTTTCTCGGGGAGGTTTCAGCTCTCCTACAAGTAGCTTCTTTAGTTCTGACATGGTAAAATCAGGATAAACAATTCAGCACAATGAAATTAAATAAAATCAGGCCAATAAAAGTACAGAGAATGAAATAAAATAAAATACCCAACAATAAAATAATATAGTCAGTGATATCTGAGAGAGCCAATGTATGAACATCCCCAAAGAGGTGAAAGGCCTGGGACTCCACACCAGTCAGTCAGAGCTGAAGAAGATTCGGATGAGAGGCCAAATGTTTTTAAGAATCTAAAGTCCAGTTGCCTTTGACTTAGCACCTCTCTTTACCCATTATAAAATATGCTAATATAATGAGTTTAAGAAAAAATACTATGTGTACTGCCAGTGAGCAAAATACATACAGTATAGCAGACAAACTTAGAATCAACCCTCATATAGTAAACCTGCAACCTTGTGATTTGAGAAGGTATCCTTCCAGATTCCAGATCAGGGTGGGAAATCGCCACTGGCTACAAGTTAAGAGTACATCTACTTTGCAACAAAAGGCAGACTTATGCTTCTCTTTCAAGGTGTTCTGGTGGTCCCACTGTAGAGGCCTCCAACGTTCAGACTGATTCATAGTTCAGAGTAGAATTTAACCTGTTGATTGTTGTTGCACCGAAGCAACACTACATATATGAGTCATGAATTATCAGTGTTCATTATACTGATATATTGCTTATACTATAAGCAATCATGAGCCATGGACTTTGTGCTAGAGAGCGACGATCATGGTGAGGAGAAGGTTGGGTTTTGGTAGATCACAAAATATTAAACTGAAGAAGAAAAGATCACTGAGCCTTCACACACTGATATCACTGAAAACATGTTGGACAAAACACAAGCAGGTCACGCAGTACAGTCACAGCTGTGGTTATCATGTAGTAGCCCTAACATGTTGTAACAGTTTTGAGGAAGTGCACATTAGCTACAGCAATGCCCTCTACTTAGCTACGGAGTCTAACCACAAGAAGCATAAATCTGCCTTTAGTTCCAAATCATTATTAAAAAAAGATTCATTTCTGGCCTTGATATGGTGAATTTGATCTTAATTTTCTGTCTCTTTTCTTTACACCTGACCATGTTCTTGATGCTGTAAACTTGACCTACGTTCCTGGTAAACCAGCTAATAGCAGTTGTAGATGTCTTTATTGTCAGTCTTGACACAGTAAATATAATCTTAGATTTTAGTTTGTATGTTGCCAAGTTGTCGTACTCATGTGTAAATTACATCATAGTGTTCGGTCTTAATGTGATAATCCTGACCTTAGCTTTTTGTATTGTAAACCCAGTCTTAGTCTTAGGGCCAGATTTACTGCAGCTTTTGCACCAGCTTGTCAGGCCCAGATGTGGGGCATTCTGCCCCAAACACATGCACTGTATTTATCAAACAGATGCAGCAGAATGGAGTCCCAGTTTGTGTGTCAGTTGTGCGAGTGTTTGCAGGGTGGGTCTCCCTCCTCATTGCAAATACTTTTAAGGGAGAGTGCGTAAATAATAGGTGAAAATATGTTAAGAAAGGCTGATTATATATTCTGCTGGATTTACTAAGGTCACACAATTTGCAACGGTCAGTTTTGTGGGGAAAATTCTCCACCTGGATTTACAAGAGCGACAAGCAAGGCTGTGGTGATAAAAAGAAACAGGAATCAAATATAAAACTATGTATAAACAACTAACCTTTCCTTTCTTTTGTTACATTTAAGTGAGAGTTTGGCTGCATTAGTATTAACATCCATATCAACACCACCTCCACCTCCACCTTCACCTGCTCCTTCCTCTCTCTCTCAATTCAATTCAATTTCAATTCAGTATGCTTTATTGGCATGAATGTCAGGTGAACAATATTGCCAAAGCGTCAAGGATAATACAAATACCTCTCTCTCTCTCTCTCTCCATGGGTTGCAGAAGATTTTGTGTATTTTGTGTCTTTGATTTGTATTACTATATTTTTCCATGATCATGTTTATTACCTCCTAATGAATAGTTAGACATATGCTAAATACTGTCATCATTTTATGAGTAATATTCTGAGTAACAGCCTTACAGTTTTTCTCAGGTGGAGTTGAATCGCGGCCAAAGTAAATATTTTGTAGTCTGAGTTCTGGGTGATCTGCTGAACTGCACCTATGAGCTCTCATTTACTCACACAGCGCACATATGCACAAAGCCATTTTCTTAGTAAATCTGGCCCTCAGTCTTAGTCTTTATGTTTTTTATGGCAAGTCAGTTCTTAACTTTTAGGCTGCAGGCAGTAAACTACACCTACACCTAGTGTAGTGTGAAAGTGTTGATGTTGTGAAGTCACACTTGGTTTTTACTCTGGATGTAGTTTTTAGTCTTGATGTGATAACTTAGGTTTTAGTTCCTGAAGCGTTGAACTTACAGCGTGCCTCCATTGTTGAGGGAGTTGGAGCTAGGTCTGGTCTGTGGCTGGGACTTGGCATGGGATTTGGGCTGGGGCTGAAGCATGCTGGGAGGCTCCACACTGTTTAACATCATAGGCAGATCTTTCTCCTGCATGTGAGTCAGAGGCAGCAATGGCTTAAACAGAGCCCCGACCTTGCACTGTGGAGGAGAGACGGATGGCAACATGCTGAAGACAGAGAGGCAGCAGGCAGAATATTACTGGTACCAGGTCTGACAGTGGGGGCTCAGTGCCACCCAGATATGGAGTCTTGGGCCAGAATATTCATTTCTCGCAGTCATGCTTGTATATGGTACATCTGTGTGTATCTGTGTTTTCTTTGTGTGTGCGGAAACAAACATGCACCTGTACAGGAGTTGTGCAAGGTTGCAAATAACCAGCAGCCAAATGCAGGTACATCTTTAGCTGTGGCTGGTACGTGTGCCTTTATTACAAGCTATTTTAGCAGGTAACCAATCAATGGGTGCTTTTACACTGAAAACATTAAATTGGTAAAGCGGTTCATCGATTTTGTAATCTATCAACCGCTATTAACCTGCTTTTGTACCTACCAGCCATTCGCTGGTGGATACAAAAGCAGCTTCTTTGCATGTGTGTATGCATGCAGGCATACAGTGAAAGTGTGTATCAGTGTGTGCAAGCGTAATATATGTGGGCGCATGCACATAGGTTTGCACTACTGCATCCAATGTTTATGTGTTTCAGTGCATGTCTGCGTGTGTGTGTGTGTTTGTGTGTGTGCGTGTGTGCGTGTGTGTGTGTGTGTGTGTGCGTGTGTGCGTGTGTGTGTGTGTGTGTAGTATGCAGGCATGTGTGGTGTAGATGTTGTACCTGGGAGCCTGATGTGCTCTGTTGCTGCTGCTGCTGCAGCTGCAGCCTCCTTGCTCGATTCTGCTTATAGTAGTCGAAGATCATCAGGGCCGCATAAACCTTCCCTACTGTGAGTTCATTGGCTGAGGAGATGAGGAGAGAAGAAATGATGTGAGGAAGGAGGAAAGTACAGGAGAGGAGAGGAGAGGATAGGGGAGGAGAATAGAGAAAAGGAAAGGAGAGGAGAAGAGAGGAGAGAAAATTCGGCTGACTCATTCCTCCCTCCTTTATTTGCCTGCCTGTCTCCCTAATGGTTTAGTTTAAAGGACAGGACCTTCCTACAATGATTGATTTAAATAAATTCACAGTAAGTGATTAAAATAGATTTTTAAGGCAACAAAACAAGATTCCCGACAGATCTGACTGGAAATGCCTTTGTGTAGTTAGGTAGTGAACTCTGAAAGTCTGAAAGTCCTGTCTTTGTCATGCACACGTCGATGGACACATACACACAGGTATTCACACACTGAGTCAAGAAACAGTTCTGCATTTATTTTGTCACTGCCCTCCTCATCTGTGTTTTGGAGGGACAAGAGAAGTTTGTTTAAGACTGGATATTCTATAACAATTATGCCTCAAGACATTATTACTACATTTTAATCTAATAATAAACCTTTGAGTTACATGGCAAATCTTATACTCGTAGTTGGTCAATTTCACACACATAAGACAAGAAGTCCTTCCCAAGCCTTAATATTTTTCTGGTTGAATTCAGTTTGTACATGAATACACTAACCCTTATGACAAACAAAAAAAGTGAACGCACACTGTTATACTATATTATGTATAAATACTTCATTTTTTTATAATTAATTTAATATCTTTACCTTTTCCTATTTCATTTGATTGATATATATTTTCTTTCACACACTGGAATCTTGAATTGTACAAGAATGTTCATTTCATGTCCACCAGCTGAATGTCTGTATGTTTAGAATGTTCAGTTCAAGACAGAGAAAAAAAAACAATCATGGCAGCTGTTGTTTTTTCTGTGCTCACAAGGTAATCGTTGTTTAACTTTGTTAAACTCACCAAGGTTTCAATTTCTAATTGCAGCAGCTGTGGTGGATGCCAATTTGTCTTAGAACAGTGGACAGTAAACCCCAGGAACATGCTTCATCTATTCAGAAAGACTGATGAAAGAAATGCTAAATGAGAGATTGCACTGAGCTACAGAAGCTACAGAGGCTAGCCCGGACGTGATGTCATGACTTCTATGTCTTCTTCTCTGCATTGTGTCTTGGCACTACTGTGTTGGCTATCACAGTCATTTGATATGATCGGGAAAAAAAGTTGTTTTAGTTCTTTTTCTGATTGAGGTGATCAGTCAATTGCTCTGACAGATGATTAAGAGGTGGCTGAGGATTGCAGCTCCAAGGCACCACAACGCTTCATTACCTATTGTCACCATGGTAATAACCCTGAGACATTCAGGCAAAGTACTTAATGATGTACAGTCCTTTACGAACATGAGAAAGGGATTAGGTAAGGTGTGACAATTTACAGTTGAAGTTTCACATGAAGACAACTTTGTTTAGTTAGTGAGTTAGAGTTCAGTGAATAAGAGGCATTATTTATAGTGAAGGAAGCTGTAAACACACTGTAAAACCAGTGCCATGATTATTAAAAAAATGTCCCCACAGATATATCCTACATTATAAAGAACTTCTCTTTAGGAGTGTGGTGACCCCTGCTGTTTCCTGTTCAGCAGTGTTATAATTCACCTTGTTTGGTTGGCTATAAAATCTAGGCTCTCTTATTCATACTCACCCTCTCTCTCCCTGCAGGCACCCCTTTGGTTATGTGGCAGCGTTAGTTCCTCCTCACCTCCCTTTTGTTTATTTCATGCACATTCACACACCATTCTCACCCCCCGTGCACAGCCTACAATACTGCCACCATTGATGTACACTTCCCATGCCTTTTGATGTTCTGCTATGTACATAACTGAGTTACTTTTATGAAATAAATGACTTTATCTAATCTTTGAAACGGTGTGCCTACCACTTAGTCATGGCCGTAAGAGCCAGGTTGTGACAAGGAGATAGAGCCATTTCAGCTCGGCCAAGCTCAAAATGTAGATAATGGTGAAATCCTTACGTTTATGTGGCGTCACCAACAGGTCCATGGTCTTCTGAGAGAGGTTGGGCCACACTGTGGACAACTCCTTCTTTAACTCAGCATCAGATAGTCGCTGGGCTACCATGCCTGGAAATCAGCAGAGAGATAGAGAGACTTTTAACCTTGTTTATTAAAACATGCAGATCAACTGCCAGTCACAGCACCATATACAGTGTTTTTAAATACAAAAAGGGAAAATTGAGAGAGAAAAAGTGACAAAAAGCTCTTCTAACTAGTTCATTCTAAATATACAACGCAAAGCAGTAAATGAGTTGTTCCTGAGATGAGCCATAATGAGAAATCCTCATTAAAAGTGCAGATAGAGGCAGTGAAGCCAGGAGAGAGAATCCAACAGACGTGCCCAGCACAGCACAAAGCCTCCTAATGAGTCCAAATGGGAGCCAGCTCTGAGAACAATAAATAGCGGCTGGCTCTTGAACACATCTGTCACTCTGGTTGGGACTGGCATGAAGGTGGCATTTTACATAACATAACAGTGAGGAGGGTTTTGGAGTTTGAAGACATCATTTAAGACAGTTTTCATCTGTCTTTTGCTTTTATTGTATCAGTTATTTTAAATGCATTGCAAAAACTGGCTTTACTTGTTAAAGTTGCAATTTCAAATGAACCTTTTTCAGTTGTCCATGTGATGTCAATCATACAGACATCAGATGGATGACATAAAAAAGGATGGATTTCAGGTTTAAGTTTGGTCAGGGAAGCATTACCATTGTTTTAATGTTAATGTTGTAAGCTTACATTTTGTCATACATGAACTACACTATATATCCAACCCCCTGTATCATTTGCATATCATGTTAATTTAGTTTAGTTTATCAGACAGTAGAAGAAAAAGGACATTAAACCACATGCCACTTTCAATGTTCAGTACATATTAAAAAAGCACAAAATCATCTTTAATTAGTCTGAAATGAGAAGACAACACAATTTTAGCATCCCTTTATTGGCTTCACATTTCTTTAAGAATACAGTTTAACAATCTATTAATCACTTGTAAGGTGTAAGGCTACAAGCCTGACCTGCTAAGCCCTTACGTACAAGGGTGCACCAATGGTCAGTGCTGAAAATGCTCCGTAGGTCTAGATTTGTAACCAAGGGTTACAGTGTATTTGCTGTCATGGCACCGAAACTCTGAAATAGTTAAACTACCATTCACAATTCTCATCGCTACTTCTGTATTTTCTTTTAAATGTCAGCTAAAACACACCTTTTTCAACTGTCTTTTAACTGACTTGTATGATATTATATCTTCTGCAGGCAATATTGTATTTCACTTATTTTATGTATTATTTTATCTCATTTTACTGTATAATTTTATTATGGTCTCTCTTATTCTTTGTTTAAGCACTTTGAAACTATGTTAAGAAAAGAGCTATACAAATCACATTATTATTACTTTTATTATTATTATAAGTAGTACTATGTATTCTGAGTTGTAGTAGTAGTATGACCTTCAAGGGTAACCATTTGACCTGCTATTTGTCAACATGGGCTGGGTTCAAACTCAACACAACTCTGACTGACTTGTTCTGGTAGATCTATGATTTATTTTATATTCAATTTAATTCAGTTTTATTTATATAGCGTCAAATCATAACTGAAGTTATCTCAAGGCACTTTTCATATAGAGCAGGTCTAGACCGTACAGATGACCGCCCCATCTGCCTCACCCAGTTTGGTTGTTAGAGTGTTGTTTTTTTCTCAAATCTTCAAATAATTAACAAATTGAATAGTCACAACGAGTCAAAACAAGAGACTTGGCTAACAGAAACTGACTTTCTATATCAATTAAACTAGCTTTTCTAGCCAAAAACCTAGTTCTGTTGTTCACTTTCCAAGGGACCAAGGGTCATGATATCTCCACCCAGATGACTAACCAACATCCAACTTACTAGCTTAGCTTAGGCAAAATCCAGATCATTTTCTGATTATAACAATTATCATGCACTTACAATGTGTTTCTAACCCTCTTATGATGCCTATTAGTCACCACTTCCAGTGTCAGTGTAAGTAGATATTTATTTATTCCTGCGATTCATGACCCTTTAGCCTGTGAATCCTCATTCACGCTGACTAATATTCAATTTAATGTTACTTGAGGCAAGGCAAGGTTAACATTATTCATATAGTGTTGTCTTTTCTTAGGATGGAAAGCCAGAGAGAAGGCCTTTACTTTAGTCTGTTCTACTCATTCTTATTCTCTTCTATTCTAATGATGTGCAGTGTGTTTCTCTGACCTGAGGCCAGTTTGATCTCCAGGGCAGTGCGAATCAGGGCCATCAGGGTGGAGGTGAAGTGGACGGTGTTGTCATCAGCGATGGGCATGTTCATTTTGACGAGGCGCTAAGGAGAGGAGATGAGTGGTGACAGAGAGATGTTACATCACTGAGTGATAGCCAACAGCCCGATCAGAACATTCAGTTCACCCAGAGAAATCAATCTGTGTGCTACTGTGATCCAATCCCCTCCATGGATTCACTCTCTCAGCAAGAAGGACCTTGGCGGTGCTTTGCTAAATTTTGTTAAATACGTGCAAGTTTGGCCATATTGGTAAAATGTTATGGAGACTCAGTTCAGCACACAAAAAGCCTTCTCCACAAGTACGTACAGAGGAGACAAACTAGACATTCACATTCACTGCTATTTGCTACAGTATGCACTACGCTGCAAGTCAAAGTGCACTGGTGCAAGACTGACATTGACCGAAAAAAAGGTGAGAGAAGGCATGTAACGCATAACCATGAAGGTGCCTCGACAGTCGCAGGAGCTCGACTCTGTGGTTGCCATCCTAGCAATAATTAACTTGGGGTTGAGGAGGGTTGGGTATGCTCTACATGTACAGTGGCAGCTAACAATAAAGAGTGTCCATTCCACCAAGCTTGGGCAGCCTTAGCAGGAAGACTTGGTTCACATGGGACTAATGGCACCACTAGATGCATACAGTATGCAGTGGGATTGTTGCTATAAGAGTTGAGCTCCCCTGAACACAAAAAGCATTCACCTACATGTGCTATCAGTGGCAGTGCAGAAAGTAAGAAAGACCAGAGTCAGAATGAGACGGGGATGAAGAGCTGAGGGGCAAACACACATACACACACACATATATGTACAACCACACTAATTTGCATGTGGTCACACACTCACATACATACACACACAACCACAGGCTGCACAATCATTTAGAGAGACAGCTATCAAAAAATGTTTGTGAAGGAGCGCTTCCTGGACTCAAAATGAACTTGTTTTGTTGGTTTAACATGACCATGCCATAACAATAAAGGCATTTTCATTGTTAAGAAGAGAGTGCCTTGGAGTTTTCTTGTGATTTTTAGAAAGACAGCAATATTGACAGATAGTAATTTCAAAAGACAATTGCAGTAGCTGATTTCGACAGAATGCTTGTCTAAAACTTGAATGAGAGGGTGAATGAGATCTCATATTTTACTTAAAGAAAACCTTAACCAGGTCTTATCTGTAAACATTTTAAAATTGTGGATACGCCACATGGACTTCATACAACCCCATTCACACCTGATATAAACATGCAATCGCATAACACTGGCCAAAAAACTAATTTCCATATCCAATCATTATAACAAGAAAGGATGTAAGACAATGAATTTTTCTGAATGTCACAAACAAATGACTCTTTGTAACATCAGAATGTATTATTCATTCAATTACTTTCATGGCATTCAAATGGTCATAGTCTATGGTCCCAAAAAAGTGGAAGCCCAAGGAAGCCTGGAGACTTTTTTGGTCATATACTGTATATATAATACATCCATGGAAGGCATCTCTAGACTACTTTTCTGTAGCCTTGCTAACTAGGTTAACATTACTTATACTGTAAGAAGCTAATCAGAGCCAGTGGAGGAGTTGCTAGGACTGCTGCTAGCTCGACTTCCCCTGTCAGTCACGTGACCCTCATCTTGCATGTTATAGCTGTCCCTCAAGAGTCTCCCAAGATGATGCTGCTGTAAGAACTAGTTTTTCATTTCCTGAGGAAGAAGTAGTCTGTATCTTTTTGATGGGAAGCTTGAGATGGCAGGAAGCGGTGGAGTTAGGTGACCTTTCAACTTGATGAACAGATTTTGATCACACTGTACAAATGCAATTTACTCCTGGTTGCGATCTGATAATAATGTGAGCCAGACCACTGCCAGATGTTGATGATTATATGCAATGCGTTCTGTGTGAATTTACACCTGCATTAACATGAGCTTTTCCTGATTCGGATAAAATATCCAGATACAGATCACATGTTAATGTCAGGAGGAAATGTGGTCTGTCATTTATCTCAATCAATATTCAGCAAAGAAATAAATAAAAATATTAAAATGACATTGACATATTTTTGTCAATGCTGTGCAGCACTAACATTCTGACATACAGACAAACACGCACACACCAATATTTCCAACAGTGGACAGACTGAGATGAGGGAAAGAATGAGAGGGAATGGGCAGCAAAGACAGAACCACAAAGTGAAAAAGCACACATAGAAAGTATTACTCCCACAGAAAAGCAACAGAAGCTACACACACACCTGCACGCACACACACAGACACGCACACACTGCTCCACAAAATAAAACCCTAACTAGGGCGTACCAGAGGAAATAGTGACATAAGGGAGCAAATTTCCTCCATAAACATAATACTGTATATCTTAATTAACATGACTTTTAAGTCTTAGTTAAGCTCGATGTTATTCTCATTAGTGATGGGTATTAGCCCACACAGCTATGCTCAAAGAAACAGTAAAGACAGTAAAGATGAGGTAGGGCCATTCACCAAAAATATCAGAGCGCTAGCAAAACAAAGTGAAGAAAAGAAGGAACACTGCAGAGCACAGACATTGGCTTGAGTTCACGCCAATGGGAGAAAGGTTGTCGAGCACAGGGAAGAAGGTGGAGGAAGAGGAGGGTCTACCTTGTAGGCGACTCTTGGCGGACATTTCTTTCCCAAACCTAAGGGTGGGGACATGTGGAGCAGCATCTGATACATATCGAGGTACTTGATTCTGCCACTTCACAGGGTAGGAAATCAAAAATAAACAAAACGCAAACAGAGAAGGATGGGGAGTTAGAGAAGGAGGAGAGGAACAAAGGGAAGAAATAAAAAAAACAAGAGAATAATGGAAAGGAAAAACAGAAATCTGTTGTTAATAGATTTCCTAGGGTGAGATGTAAGGTGGATGTCATCCCCAGCCGCTGTGTTGGGGCACGGGGATGCATCGGTGTGGAGCTCAGGATCCCTGACAGGAAACATGAGATGGTAAAGAGTGAGTTTGGAGGGAGAGGGGAGGAGGGGAGAGAAGAAGGGAGAATGGGTTGACCCAACACACAGGATGCTGATGGGAGGAAAGAGAAATGACAGCATTGTAACGGGGATGTCTGCCTCTGCATGCTAGCAGACATCCCACTGGTACTTCAACCAGGGTGCACGGAGACAAAGGTTTCAATGCCAGCCCGAGCTTTGGTTTGGGGTTTTCACTCATAGCCTGGCTTCATCTGGGAGACGTCCTCATGAAAAGATCGTATCACATTCTTCATAAGGCTTTTGATCTGATTCAGATGTTTTAAAGATCTGAATGTAATGATCAGATTTCTTTCAAGACTTTTGAGGGTTTCATCTTATAGAAATGGGGAGTAAAACGTGTCTGCTGTCTAAACATGACAGACAGGAGAAAGTAGGCATGGCAGGTGGCATGTTGGGACAATGCTGCACAATGGCTTTGAAAGCTTTGTTTCCACTCTGGCATCATCAACCAAAGCCAGTCAGTTTGGAGGGGCGGGTGCTAGTGTAAAGGCGATTTCATTGGTGCACAGCCATTCAGTTAAAAGTCTCTTGGCATAGAGGTACACAAAGCACCCTAGTGACGGAAATGTCTGGTATTTGCAAACCTTGTATGCTACCCTATTAGGGCAGTTCTTCCCTAAGCCAAGGGGGGGTGAGATAACGCGTAACAAATTGTACATATCCTTATAGGAAATCCGTCCGCTGTGGAAAAGAACAAGCACATAAATAAACAAACGTTCAAGACAGCTTAAAATAAAACAATGATCATCAGTGGGCTGACTGCATACTATAAGGTATAGAAACAAGGCCTGTGTTTGAGGCCTCATTCAGTCACCTCAGTCACAAGTGGGGAAGAGAGCAGTAAAGTTAGGGTGTCTATTCCCTCCACTTTACTTTGTATGCTATTCTCTGGGGCCCAGAGGGAGGCTTGAACATACCATGCAGCTGGGTCGTACTCGGCCCAAACCCGGATGAACTCATCTAGGTGATGAGGCCCCAGGATGGAGGAGTCTCTGGTTAGGTACTCAAAGTTATCCATTATGACAGCCACAAACAGGTTCAGCATCTGGAATGCAGACATTAGGTTGAGTTCACACCTGTGTTTAAGCCACGTTGCACCAGCATTTCAAACAGCATAATAATTGGAGCATAATCAATTCATCTCAATGGCACTGGCATTATCAACCGCACAAATCTTTCGTGTCAAGTTCTTTTTGGTGAACTCTGACATGCGAATTTGTGCCGCTGACCAATAGCAACAGTCTTGTCAGTGCTGACCTTTGAGGGAACGCAGAGCTGGAGTGTCCACAGCTATAGTATGAGAGCATTTTAGCTGTGCTGCACCATCCACTTATATATAACCCTGCTCTGCCAGAGTACAAACTGCTTCACAACAGAGGCATGGTTTGAAAGAAGAGTTTATGATACCAGTGCATCACTTCAATAAAGTGAATAAACTAGCAACCAAGCTTTAGTAAGCCATTTAACTCTCCAGGCTGGCTAAGTGAGCCAGCTAGCTTCAAGAGCTATTGTGACTGACTAGTGCTAGCATGTTCCTGGTTGGCTAGCTTGTTAGCGGTTAACTGGCCAGCTACAGTAGTTCACCACTTAGCCTTGCAAGTAGTCACTATGTGACCAGAGCTTCCGACATTATCATTATGAAGTAGCAGAATGAAGGGCTTCACATTAGGATGCTCCTGACTTTTTCAGCTAACTTCTCAATACAGCAATGTAGGCCATAATTAACTGACTTTGAAATAACATTGATATAGTGGGAAAAGACCACCTTTCTTGGCAGTGAGGTGAGTAAAAAAAAAAGATTTTCATTTTTCTTTCAAAATGTAATGTTTTAAAAAAGTAAACTTAACAAGAACTTAGAAAAACTATATTTCTGGCCACTGTACTTTGTTCATGCAATATAAAAACCACACACTTAAATATACAGTGATGACCTAAAAATGATTGGACATATCCAATGAGTCGAATTACACCTATTTACACTCCAACAAAATCAAATGATCTGAGCTGTTCTGCAAGGCCACTGTGAGCCAACAGTCACATCTGAAAGAATAAATCACAGGCCAACAGTTACAGTGTTTCAGTACTGACCAGGAAAGAGCAGAGGAAGATAAAGGAGACAAAGTAGAAGTAGGCAAAATCACTCCCGCACTCTTTTCCATGGGACCCTGATCGCTCGTCACAGGCTCTGTGACTCAAACATGATAACATGATCTCGTGCCAGGCCTCACCAGTTGCACTCCTGATAACACATCAAAACACAGACAGACAGAGAGAAAGAGAGAAGCTTTGATGGAAGAGAAATAAAGGGCTGGCAGCATTTTGCAGGTCTGCAGTTCAGCACCAACAACACTAAACAGACAAGGTTGAATTCTGTGCTGTTTTTAATGGTGAAATAATCATTTATTACATCTGACTGATGTCACATTAATGCTAAATTGATTTGTTCTATGTAAATAAGAAACAATCAATGTTAAAGTTGGAAAAAAACATTATTTAACACTCTGAGACTCATCTAATCTGCTTCATCAGCACTGTGTGGGTGTGGTTTATATATATATATATATATATATATACACTATATATATATATATATATATATATATATATATATATATATATATATATATATATATATATATATATAACTATATATATATATATATACACTGTATATATTTGTATATATGTAAAATCTAGTTTTTCATTTTCCTACACACTGATCCACTGGGGTCT
Organism: Macquaria ambigua; assembly: GCA_008360985.2. NCBI lineage: Eukaryota > Metazoa > Chordata > Actinopteri > Centrarchiformes > Percichthyidae > Macquaria > Macquaria ambigua. The sequence continues at coordinate 177,092 of VMKM01000145.1, forward strand.
CCAACCTGCAAGTTGCTCTTTAAATACTCTCTTTCCATGTCTGTAATATTTTTGAGATGAGATGTTTGTGATATTTGTGCTGCCGTAGGTGAGGACCATAGACTCTATGATGGTGAGGATCAGTGGTAGCACCCCTACACACTACCACGTTTGCCTCTAATATCCAGTTTCTAGTGTCATAAAGAATGTCCATGTATCTTCCTCCCCTGCTCCCTCAGTTTTGAAGTGTCTTACAGTTAAGTTGGATTATCTGACTGTGTGTTCATGCACAGAATGTTTTCCATCCAGAGTGGAATAATTTTCGTTTTGGAAAGAGCTGGTATTGTTCATGTTTGCTGAACCCCATACCTCTGCCTGACTGACCCAAGCACGTGTTTATGTCCTTCGCTATAATCACTGTAACAGCTATGATATCATCTATCTAGATGAGGTCCAACTTCATATTTAAAATGCACTATGGTTTTGGTGCAGTTGCTCATTACCTACTGGCCTGCCTGCCCATCTGGAAGTCCAAGTGGTAGAAAACTGTACACTGTCTTTGTCAATACCTGAACAGCAGCATGAGAGCTTGGAGGAAAGTGCGGAAGTTGTTGTGGTGATTGATAGCTGTGTCCTCATTCAGCTCAATGTTGCCGAACACCTACAGCAGAGACATAGTAAGGGAAATGAATTTGTACTGCCCTAGCAACTCATGTTTTTCACAAGTTGCACATTGCTAAGACAACATTTTAATCGTAAACTACAATATTTTAATTATAAACCACTATAGGAATATCATGGCCTTTGTGACCACAGCAGAGCTGCATCACCCACCTGCATCCCAATGATGGCATAAATGAAGAACAGCATAGCAATCAGCAGGCAAACATAAGGCAGGGCCTAAAGGGAACAATAGGAAACCAAAACACATTTAATTATTAATATCAACTCTGAATTATTCCAACCAGGATGTTTGAGTTTGTGTGTGCAGGTAGTTACTGTGTGTGGGTGGCTCAAAGTAAACTAGCACGTGTGCATGTGGAGATGGATGCTAGTATAGATGCATTATGTGTGTGAGCACCTTGAAGGACTGGACGAAGGTCCACAGCAGGATGCGGATGGTGTAGCCCTGCCTCAGCAGCTTGATGAGCCGAGCAGCTCTGAACAGCCTCAGGAAGCTCAGGTTCAGCAGCCTGTCCTGTTAACACAGATGGGACATCAAGCACTTACCAACCAAATACCCTTATCACTCACTGATAAACACACCCTATCAAAGCTGGATTGTTTTAAAAGTCACTACAGTGGATTACAAATGATCACAGTGGTGACACGCTGACCCCCTTTAACAAGCATGCTTGAGCAAAAACATACAAGGCCCAGGTGTAAATATATTCAAGATGCATTAAAGATCCAATCCCCAAACTCAGGTGAATGTGCTCACATTCAAAAACAAAGTGAAAAACCCCCCAACTGATTTCACTGTGTTGATGTTTTAGTCATCTATTTATTTCAAAATTCTTTTTCCATTTATTTATTGATGACTTTAGTCATTTATTGAATTCATTCCCAGGTTTTTCAACATTTGTAAATTTAGTGACATATTTATACATCAGGAATACGATTCTTCAGTAATCTGGGTCCTGGTTTAATGTGTAAAGAAGGCATTCTCTTTCTTCTAGAGCAGGGGTGATCTGCTAAAGTCTACAGATTTCAGGCAGCTAATAAAAATCTGGATCATCTCTCATGTGAGAGAGAATGTGACAACGTACACTGGTGTTATACCCAAATTGATGTGTCGGCATCTGAAATGTCTGCATCAGAGATTCACGCATTAACGTACATTCACATTTTTTTTAAAGTCTGTCTTCAAACAACACTGACATGCCCATATGTACATTGAAAGACTTTTTGGTGTCCTGCCCATACTGGCTGCAAAGAGATTGCTTCAAAAAGCAATTTCAATGTAAGTGATGGGGGACACAATCCACAGTCCTCATTCTGTGTAAAAATGCATTCTAATGTTCAGCTGAAGCTGGTATAAGGTTTCAGCAGTCTGAGTTAGACAAATCAAGTAGGGAGCTTCCACAGTGCTTGTAGTACAAATTTCCTGCTTGGTGTTACTATCCCTTCGTTGTAGCTCAGCAAGGAACCACTGACCGTGGAAACACAAAGAGAGAATTCTGTACCAAAAATGTGAACCTACATCTGCTGCTCCCATGCATCTAACTCTATACACACACACACACACACACACACACACACACACATCAAGCATTTCATCCACTCTGGGTTAAAGGCATCATTCTGTAAACGGTGCTTGGTTAGAAAGACAACCTGTAGACTGTTGGCCCATCACTAAACATGAGTGCCAGCCCCTGCTCTGAAACATTCTACACACTCCAGAAGAAGTAAATGTTCCTGCTATGAGCTAAGCTCATTTAAATATGCTGTGATGACCCACCAGAAACAAAGCCATCTCCTGCTTTGGGCGTTAAAGGGCCACTCAACATCAGAAAACAGCTGTGTGTGACTCTGCAGGAGCTTTGTCAAGTAGGAGAAAGTTACCTAAGTAAGGTGATGTCTAGACATGGGTGTTTCCAATGCAGTGAGGGTCTGACAAAAGACATTATCACACTGCATTATGGGAAGTGTAGGATCCATTACAACCATACGTGTATAATGTTGACCCATCATAGGGAATAAAGCCCTTTCAGACATGGAATCTGTAACATTTCTATCTTTATCTTTCTGTTAGAGAGATGGCTTTTTGTCATTCAGACATGGGTTATGTAACTGGTTTTAATGGTTTTATTCAGACATGACAGGGCAGAGCCACAACGTTCGAGCAATATTTGACACCTGTTGCATGAGAAGCAGCGGTGTCACAGCTGTGAGTTGAACAAGGCTTCATCATAGAACATAAAATGACAAGACATTAAGTTGAGACTAATTTAAAACCCATTTGATCACATGCTGCATGTAAAGTGTGTTGCTGCATATTTATAATTTTATTCATGCAGCAGGCATGGATTATATAAAGATTTAGAGATGGAGTGCTGGTCTCATGGTTATTGTGGCTGTATGTATACAATGTTTTTAAACCTCTTTTTTCCCACACCACAAGGGGGGGGGAATCATTTTTTATAGACTGATCTGACATCAGAAGAATCTCCTTTAAAAATGAAAATAGGCTCATACACACTATTTTGTGTTGTATTAAACTGATTTCCTTTTCTTTGTGCATACAGAATGATAGTTACGTGATACATTTATTACAGTGCTCTTGACACGGCAGAGCAAGATGTGGATTTAATTTATCTGTGTGTATTGAACCTTGTGCTCCTGCAGCTTTTATGTTAATGTGACAGCATTCAGACTTGTGCACTGTTACACGTTACAAAAATGGTACAGGTCCGACTTAGTCAGATTGCCATTGTGACTTTTATATAAAGTGACTCTGGAACTTGTGCAGACATGTAAGGTTGCCATCACATTTACAGTATGTAACAGGGTACATGTTTGAAAGGGACTAAAGTCAGGATATCTGGGCATCTGCTGCATCCATTTTTACCATTCTTTTTTTGTGTGTCTCTCACAAGTTCCCCAACTTTATGGAAGTGCAATACTAAATTAATGCATTACTCTTTTAACTCAAGAGACCAGAACATTTTATGTATTAAATAAAACACTAGGCGAGCTAAAAGCAGAGAATGGCAACAGAAAGTCACTCACCGTAGTCTAGTGATGTTTGGGACCAGGGCATGGCAACACCAGTGATGACAATCAACAAGATGAAAATGCAGAGGGAGGGAGAGAGAGACAGAGAGGAGAAAGGAAGACAGAGGAGGGAGAGGCGAGAAAATAGGAACAGTCATATTACACAACATAAACTGATACAACTCAACAAATACACACATGTAAATCAGTCAAAGGCAACTTCACAATACACACATGTATACAGGTAAGTGCACAGAAAGGAACTGTCTGGAATGAATAAACAACACAAAAAGCACAGCAGAGTAGTGGTCCACTGTTACTCTCTGAGGTGGATTCAAAGAAGCTGTCCATCTTCATCTCCTGTTCCAGCCCTCTATGATAAATTGATCCAATCAACAAAAGACTCGGTCACAATCCTCCCTACTCTCTTCCTCCAAAGCTGTCAGGCTCTCTGGACTGCTGCCATGTGATTGTCTTTGCTGATATAGCTAGTTAGCTTGTTTCCACAAAGCTTGCTGTACAGGCTGTCCCTGCATGCCCCAGCTCATTACCATGACAGCTGTGTTGTTTGGATACAATGCATTCAGCGTTGTTGAAGTGAGTGTGGAGTGGGTGGGGAAGAGTACTCTTACATTGATTTCAGTCACCAGGATGTCAGTGATGCTGCCCAACACTGTCACAAAGTCAAACACGTTCCAGGCATCCTTTAGGTAGTTCTGAGAAACAGTCAAAAATGATTAGTCATTGATGCATCAGTTTTAAAAATTTAGACATTCTCAAAATTGTCCTACATTTCCAAAATTCTTGAGAAACTTTTCATTGTGTGCTTGTATTGTTGCTCGTGTTTTTCTTTTATATTTGTGATTGTTTTTATGCTGTCTATGGAAAGTTCCTATCTTGAAAAGTGCTATACAAATAAAATTATTATTATTATTATTATTCAAGACATTTAACATTGCTTTATAAATGTTACCCACCAGTGGACCAAAAGCAATAATCTTGAGGATACACTCAAGAGAGAAGAGAGTGGTGAAGACTATGTTAAGGTTCTTCAGCATCGCTTCATAGAAGTCTGGAGCTCCATGGAACTGAAAGACAAGTTTCAAGGTGTTGATGAAGTCTTCCATGCTGGCATGTGGGTGTAGCACTGTTAAAGGAATAGTTTGACATTTTGGAAAATACTCTTATTCACTTTCTTGCTGAGAGTTACATGATAAGATCAATACCACTCTCACATCTGTTTGTTAAATATGAAACTACAGCAAGTAGCGGGTTAGCTTAGCTTAGCTCCCGGCCAACATAACCACCCATAAAACTATAAATTATTGGTTTTACAATTTGGTTTTTGAACTTAATAAACAAACGAGATATAACGTGAGCTTCAGAGGTGCTGTTTGGCAGATTGTGTTACCTTTGGACAGAGCCAGGGTAGCTGTTTCTCCCTGTCTTTATGCTAAGCTAAGCTAACCAGCAGCTTCATATTTACTGTACAGACGTGAGAGTGGTGTCAATCTAACTCTCTGCAAGAAAGGGAATAAGCTTGTCTCAAAATGACAAGCTATTCCTTTCCTGAGCTAATGAATCCAGGACTGATTATTAATATCCTCTATTAATAAGTTCTTACCTTCATCATAAGTACCACTGTGTTGAGAGCGATCATGATCATGATGGAGTACTCAAACGGAGGTGAGACCACAAACTTCCACATCCTATACTGGAAGGACTGCGTGTTCTTGGGCATGTAGCGTGTCAGAGGTTTGGCATTTAAGGCAAAGTCAATACAAGCCCTCTGTAACAAAGAAACCACACATATGCTTCACTGTCTTCATTATTTAAAAGGAACTGCTCTCAAACCTCAGTCTTCAGAGGATGAAAGCATACATTTACTATTGATCATTCAAAATCTGCACTGGCGTGAGCAGCTGGCTTCTTAGAACTGATCAATTTAGAGAGCAACAGTACACAATTTCAGTTTTTTATAACTGTGGATAACTGATAACCATTAGTGAACCGAGGTGCTAATTATAGTTGAAAAACTGTGGATGACACTACTTGTTAAGTATTAAATGAACATGCAGCTCGGAGAGTTGATAAGCCAGGAAAAGACTTGTACAAAGAAGATTATTGACACCTTGAAAGACTAGACACCCCATACATCATGACAACATATGCAGATATGTTAGCCTTGGAAGACAAAAAAGCAGCACATATTGAACAACTACTTAAATACAGAGACAACACACTGCGCAATAGATAGGTTATGATTATAGTCTTGTCACTAGACAACAATCGAAATCCTGTGAGAACATGAATTCTTGTGTGTTGCTGTACCAAAACAGAACCAGACACTCATCAGAAAGAAATCAAAAATGTTTGCACTTCCTGGACTCAAAATTAGTTTGTTTGAGGTGCTCTTTGGATAGGGATACATGTAGACTAAAAATCACAAGAAAACTCTTATTTAAACAATTAAAATGCCTTTATTGTTATGGCACATATCTCATGGAACAAAGGGCCCTTATAGAGAGGTATTCCACCATAAAATGGCCCTTTGTTCCATGAGATCTGTTTGACTCCCTGACGAAGGCTTGATGCCGAAATACATCAGAGTTTGTTTTAAGGTTTAACATGACCATGCCATAACAATAAAGGCATTTTAATTGTTTAAAAGAGAGTGCCTTGGAGTTTTCTTTAGATTACTCATCAGAAAGAGTTGAGCCTTGCTAATTACACTGCAATATTACAAGTTACAGAAATGGAGGGATAATTGGGCTAAAATTGATTGACTTGGTGGATGGAAAGATGAGGGCAACATGAACGGTAAACTGGCTGGAGGAGAGAGAACTATATCAGAGTGAGGTGAATGTCATCTGAGCTGTGGTTCTGCACTAAAACCTGATGAAGTGGATTATACAATACTCTTGCACTCACAGCACGTGTGCTCGCTGCTTTCGGCCAGTTCTGTTTTCATCAGTATTTTGCCTGCTGGCATACGGGATGTCAATGTAATACCAGTAGTAAATATCAAATGTGTTTAAAACAATCTTAATGAGAAGGACACGGAGCATTACAATCCTTCATCATCAACCACTGTATGATTTTATTTCACTGACCCAGACTGGAACAGACTCTCTCCAGCTTGGTCCAATCAGTTGCCACACCTAAATTATATTTAGAATATGCTCACCAATTGCATTGTGTGTCCCCACCTTTATCTGTGATTGCCTGTGCTTGTATCTTTACTCAGACTTGTTAGACGTCCTTTGTTCAGTCTTTATACAGATGGGTGACAAATGTCTCAGTGAGGTGTTGTTCCACCATTAGTCTCCAGAACATCTTCAGTGCATATGGAACTCTACTGGAGGGATGAACAGCATTCTTCTAAAAGATGTCCCCTCATTTGGGATTTTGATGATGGTGGTGGAGAGCGCTGTCTAACTAATGACTGTGACGGCACAACATATGATTCACATGATTTTCATACTCATCAGTGACCTGTATGGAAGCATCTGCATTTGTGATGGTTCTCCGCTCATTTATTCCGGTTTTTCCTTTAATCTGCCACTAACCAGTATATTTACTGTAGCTGTGAGAGCTGTTTGACTATTCTGAGGAAGGTTCTTTGACCAAAACACCAAACACTAGCCTTATTCAAGGGGTAACAAGTATTGTATAGCAGGCAATCATATTTTTCCTAATATATGCTTCAACTTTTTTATTTGGTAATGTGTCTGTTCAGACCCTACTTTGGTGAAAAGACATATTCAGTGCAGGTCTACAATCATTCATTCAAAGTGTAGCCCCATGTAAGCATTTTATCCAACTTTCACAGCGCCACATGACCAATCGGGACAGCATTTGTTTGGAAAAAGTGACAGATTGGTTATTTCTCAGAAAATGAGCTCCTCATTCTCCTGTGTCTCCTACCATGAAAGGTTCTTCAGCAACAGGACAAACCTTCCCTAAATGTTTCATGCAAATCCATTCATCATCTTTTGAGAATATCCAGTAAACAAAAAGGAGAAATGAGGTAAAACTGTTATTGGAGATAATGATGACAGCCTTGTGTAAAAAGATTCTGACTGTCAACATAACATGAAGCTCAGAGTTGTTTGCCATGTCTATGCTTTACCTCGTTCTTTTCTAAGCTGCACTCAGACAAGGCCTTGTCTCCCTGCTCCTGGAAGGTGATGATGATCAGAGCGACAAAGATGTTGACAAAGAAGAAAGGGAAGACCACAAAGTAGACCACATAGAAGATGGACATTTCTATCCGGTAGCCTGGACTGGGCCCCTGGTCTTCAAAGGTAGCATCCACAGAGTGTTTCAAGACACTGCAAAGAGAGTAGAGCACAACACAACAGCCAGGAGGTGAGATACAGTAACATATCAGTCTGTAATATTATTCTGCAAGGTGGTAATACTTACTCAGTAATAAAACACAAATCTTAAAAAAGAATTATTTTTAACCAGTGCCACAGACAGACCCAAAATTGACATGGTCAGAAACATTATGAATTATAAACTATATACAACTCAACTCATGAAAAAAGATGACACAGCAAAAGTTTTTTTTTTTTTACCTAAAAACAGAAATTAAAAGTCTTTTGTAAATGTGTACAGGTATGAGATTAATATTCAGCATTACAGATATGAAGGCTTATTTTCATTAACAGAGTTAATATACATATACATATATCATTCATCAGCAAATTACTCACAGAATATCAGAACATTGTGAAAACAAGTGCAAAGACACAAGCAGGTTTTTAATAAGCGTATCATCATGGACAGGTGACCATCCAGAGACTGTCCTGTGACTGAAAGGTAACAGGTCACTGTGTTCCATTCAACATAACTCTTTCCTTTTACAGCTCAGCCCCAAAAAACATGCTTCATGAAGCAGTATTTCAGTGCCTGCAAACAATGTGCGATTTCTGCACACATTTGAAAAGCATGGAAAATTAACAAAAGGATTCCCTCCCTCCATTGTATGATTCTGCCATTGAAAGGACGCATATCTATACCTGCAGGAAATGTTACTGGTAGCCTTAACGTAGCGATACACAAGGCAATGTATTAGTTATCTGATGAAAAACTGCAAGGACATGCCTCACTGCTGGTCTTTAAATTTGCCTGGCACAATATTTGAGTCTGTGCCTCACTTGTCACTGTTACATTGATCTTAACTCCAAGGCTTTCCTCTTGGAGTTTTGAGAGACAGTTTAAAAAGAGAATGGCCAAAATCAATACAGTAGAGGCCAAGATATCCTTATTTTTTTGTCTCTAGTATGGGTCAATCTAAAAAACACTGGATCCTACACTTCCCATAATGCAACACAATAACATCTTTCCTATGACCCTCCATACCTGGTAAATGCCCACATCTATCAAACTGTTCACAGCTCTTAATGCAGCCTTTCTGTTATAAATGTAAAGTCTCAAGCCCAATTTGATATCACTTTGATGACATCATCAGGGTTATTTTCTTTCTTCTATTTTTTGACAAAGCTCCATCAGAGCCACAGAAGACATTATACAACTGTTTTCACATGCTGAGTAGTACTTCTTGTGACGACAAAACTGATTGTCATGTATAAAATCGATATAGCTGCATTAATCAATATTTTCATATTAACAATGGATGAAATGACTGTGTAATGTGTACTTCGCCTCGTTACCTCAGTAATCTGGAAATGCCAGTAAGTGGACTTTGAGTTGAAGCGATTTTGTCAAACTACTGTTTCTAAGGTCAAGAATGAAATTTTCATGCCTTTTTTCTGTCATAAGCTGGAGTTTGCATGATGACTGCTGAGTCTCCTACAGTGATCCACTTGAAACTTAAGCACCTGTATTTGTGGTGGAGTACTTCGAGTACAAGACCTTGTCCATTCACCTTCTAAAGCAACTCATTGATGCTGATGATCTTCAGTAAAGCACAAAGCCAGTGCATAAGGATCTATCAATTTCCAAGCTTGCAGATCCTAATTAGGCTCTTAATTAGTGCTTAATTAATGACAGGTGCACTTAAAAGGCTACCAGTTAAGTTTCAGCGTCTAGCAGATCATTGTTTTGGTTTCATGGCCCACAGCTTTACTGTTTTGGTTCAATCTCACCACTCACATTAACATTGTTTCCAGCAGCAGCAGGCAGCTGTTTTCAGCTGTTTTCTCAGGAGTTGGTGAAGCCCAAACCAGAGCTCAAAGCAGAGTGAATATTGGACATACATTCATCAGGTGGACACAAACACGACTCCAAATAAATGCTAAAGTTGTGTGCCAACTGTTTGTTAACACCTACTTGCATATCCAATGATCCAATTTTCCCCCAAGAACCATTTAAGTTACATTTATGAATCACGAACAAATCCTGTTTTATTAGGTGTCAAATCCATCACAGATGGGCATAGTTTAAACTATGACAGCATTACACATGTCTAAACCTTAAAGAGGGAATCAAGTCAGCTGCACTTACGTTGGCCAGCCCTCCCCAGTGGAGACAGTGAAGAGGGTCAGGAAGGCCCACAGCACATTGTCATAATGGAACTCATATTTCTTCCACTCTCTGGGCATGGCGGCTACCTCGTCTTTGTCGTAGTCTAGGAACTGTCCTCTGGAAGACATGAAGGCATAATAAAGCTGAGTGGGGTTAGACAGGTATAGGGTCTGGTTTTGACAACATCAACGTTTGACATTTTACAATTTAAAAGTTTCTGAGATAAGAAATGAGGAAGCAGGGGATTTTAGACCAACTTGCAGTCCTTCTCCAGGCCCTTGGACTCGTCTGTGCAGTAGAAGAATTTTCCCTTGAAGAGCTGAACTGCGATGACAGCAAAGATGAACATGAAGAGGATGTAAACTATGAGGATGTTCAGCACATTCTTCAAAGAGTTGACCACACAGTCGAACACCGCCTGAGGAGACACAGAAGCACAAACACATTTCATTTGGGGATGAAGTGGAACATTATTTCTGAATATAGTTGGAAACTATTACCAATGAACTCTGTTCATCAGGATGCTGCATTCTTAACCAGAACTGTCTTTAAAATGCTACTCTTCATCTGAGTCTAAATCTGAGTCTATAGTAATCTGAGTGGGACTAACCTGCAGGCCCAGCTTGGCCACTGGGAATACTGAGAATTCCCGGTGGCCTGGCCTGCTGGTGGGTCCAGACAGTGAGATACATCAGCATGTAATTAATAAGGCACTCAGCGAATAATGAATATGCTTACATCACTTTGCAGCAATTCAAACACAGGATGGGGCTCCCTGTAGTTACACAAGCCTGCAGCAATATATTATTAACAGTTACACAAAGCAAAACAATGTAAACACTAAACTGCCCCAATGTGAGAAAATAACAAAATAATGACGGAAATTGAGAGCAATATATTCTGTGTAGGGTGCAGGCACTGCTACTGTCAGTCCTTCAAAGGGAGACAGATAAACAAACCCTCATCTGGTTTAAAATCTGCCGTTTGCCTTCTTTTGTTACTGTACAGACAACAGATTTGGACATTTTGCAAGTCTGCTTAACAGCTGATGTGGTTTCTGCTGAGCACATTTAAGTTATATTGACTTAGTTTCTAAGTTTTATTGTTGTGCCTTATGGAACAGAGCACCACAGAGATGTAAAATATCACAGTTATATTATTAAATGTATAATTAAAAAATAAGGCTGATGATACCTTCCTGTCAACAAATCTCATGAAAAGACCCAAACCAACAATGAGTGTATCCTACTAACAAGTATTGTGTGTGTATCCAAAGGATGATATATCTTATTCCTCTGCACCATAGAGCTCCATGGTTGTCCAAAAACTATTAAAAACACATCAATGAGCCATAAATACTCACTAGAGCAACTACTGTGTATTAATACACCACTGATAATAACAACATAACATAACAAATTTCCACAGACAGGGCAGGGAAGTTAGAATGTATTCATAGACAGACGAACACGTTGTACGTACGTTGAGTTTTAAGTAATAGCTGTGCTGATTATGGTGCTATCATACTAAGCACAATCATATAGTATAGCATAGGGCAAAAAACTAGCGCAACCCGTGGCAATAACGTTTCCTGCCTTAATCACAATTAAGCCCTGCTAACTTGGCTAAATGAATCAAAATAAACCAAAACACTGGAGCAGAACCTTGAGTTTTGGCAGACGCTTGATGGTCTTGAGAGGCCTGAGCACTCGGAGAACCCTCAGTGACTTGATAGTGCTGATGTCTTTGCCTTTGGTCCCCCTGTGGAAAACAAACACAATTAGACCACACAGAATTATCTACAAACAACATGTAGTTCATCAGATCTTTTTCCGTATTACAAATTTTACTAATAAACAGCACACGTAGGAGTTATTGGTTTTCAGATATTCATTTTGTCACGCTAATTTTGAAATGTGGCATGATGCAACTCAGGTGTGTTTAGATCAGCTGGGTTAATGAGGCACACATCAATAGGCTTTCTGGATATCAACAAAAATACATCCATGAGAAAAATGGGAAGTGTGTTGGAAACATTGTTATGTAAGGTATCCTGGGACATGCATGATGCAATAACACTTGTGTTAGACAGGGTAGACGTCTAAGGGTCATGTGTGAGGGAAACAGGGTTTATGCTCAGCCACCAGGCTCTGTGGTAGAAGTCAAACTTCAACCAGTGTCCCTGAACAGGATTAGTGGGGATAGATAATGGAGCAGGAAGCTCCACTTGGTGACTAGCTTCCTATATATCATACTGTCACACACATTGTCTTTGGTAACTAAATACAGCTGCTTACTAATGATGTTAAACATTTGATATCAACAAATGTAGTTGTCACTACTCTAATTTCTGAGACACAGACTCATACATGGAGGAAAATGTTGAGTATGACATTTCTAGAAGCCCATGGTGGAGAGATATGTTATACTTATATAGGAACAGTTCAACCTTTTTGGAAATACACTTGTACACATTCTTTCAAAGAGCGAGATGAAAAGATTGAAGTCAATCTCATGTTTGTGTGATAAATACAGAGCTGTATATCAGGGTTCATCAACTGGCGGCCCCCGGACCACATCTGACCCGCCAAAGCTTCCCATCCGTCCCGCAGAATATAAATTAATTCAGAAAATGCGAGGAGGAAAAAAATGCGCTACAGAATTTAGGATAGCGGCACGGTGCTGCAGTGATTAGCACTGTCTCAGCCAGAGGTTCTCGGTTCGAACCCACCGGCCGGCAGCAAGCAGTGCTTGCTTCACTGGTTGTGCACTGCATAGAGCTGGATAAGTGAAGCTAAAATGAAATCTTTTATGAATGGAATGTGGCTTGTGCCATATTTTCACATAAGAATGGGGACAAACTTATAGCTTTCATTTAACATTTCCTTTTGTTTTTTTTCCACATGCTCTTATTTAACATTTCGTTTAATTTAATTTTTTCTACATACTTTTTTCGTGTCTGACAAACAATTCAAAAGGCTTTTCTTCCTGCTTCTTGCAAGCATTTTCCACCAATCAGGACATTGATAGCACCAAAACCAATTAATATGTCCTGCCAATCAGGACTGCACTCTGCAACTGGTTTCATATGTTAAGTGTCTAGTTATCTTTATGGATATCCCATGTTTTTTAGAAATCTGTTCACACTGATAGGCTAACAAAAATAACATTAATTTAGTGAAAATATTAAACAATAGGCTAATTAGGACTCATATATATATATATATATACACACATACACACACACACACACACACATATATATACACATTTGAAAGTCCGGCACCCACATTCCCATCCAGTCTTTATGCTAAGCTAGGCTAACCATGTCCTGACTCCAGCTCCGTAGTTAACAGATAAATATGAGACTGATATCGGTCTTCTCATCTCACTCTCAGAAAAAAAGGGGAATAAGCCTGTTTCTAAGAACTATTCCTTTTATTTTTTACAATAGCCAAAACCAATTTAGAATTATTATGCAGTGACATTTTAGCCATTTATTACACCACTGAGTGCCCAGCCAAATCATTATTTATTTTTCTTGCCAAATGTGTTTCCACTGTTATTTATCTATCACTTAAACTGACTTCAGGCAAACAAAAATAGGCTAAGTTCAGCAGAATATTCACACAGCAACACCGAGAACATTTCAGTGACACTAATTGGGGTATGTAGGACTTGTTGTTGTCATGTTATTCCTGAGTAGTACACACTCCACAATACAGACAACTTCACAACCCTTGGACATGCATCTCCTAACCATTTAGCTGTGTGTATCATGTAATCCTGGTTTACATGTACAAGTCAGTCTGAAATCTCTATTTGAACACATGCAATCAATCAGTTAATTCACAGAATGACTTCCTTTGTCCTTTTGTTGAAGGAAGACTCCATTTCAACACATTGTGGCCACACTTAAGACTGTACATCAGGGATCTTAATCAACAAGATGTCTTGAGTGGGCATTTCAGTGATTAAGATCTTAGTGATAAAGATCTGAGATTAATTTGCCACCCAAGAGAAAACACAGAAAAAATACTCTTTTATCAGTCATTGTCTGAGATGAGTAAACCTCTGTGAGTTGCCCTGTACAGTTTGTACTTCTTTTCTTCTCTGTTTTTCTATTGTTCTTATGTGCACACAAGACTCATGACTTTGTGTCTTCAACACAGAAACACATGACGGGCAAAGGGTTTGCTACAAGCTGATCAACTTACCACTGTGCTTACTGTACAAGTAAGAATAGTTTGTTCTCTTACTGTATGTGTCTAAGATTTATTTTTCATTCTTTTCACTAGTGCATTGCCAACACATGCTAACACTTTTTGAGATTGATGAAAACTGAGAATAGTATACCTGATTGGCTTATAAGTATTCTCCCTACAACATTCTTATGACAGTTTAAGGGCCTTGAAACCCAGTTTTTTGCCTTTTTACTATGAGTGATGGGATCCTACATGAACAAATAATCTTCTGCCAAAGTTAGGACAGTTTTGGTTATTTCACATGACATTTTTCTGTATTTGTGTTTTTGTCTGTGCTCCTTTTACTGGTTTGAAGTGAGCTGGGCCCAGTTGGAAAAACATGATGTCATATCACAGCACCAATCAGGATTTAGCAATATTTGAATCAAGACTTTATGACAGTTGTGGGGTTGTATTACCTATTGAATCTTATCAAACCACACCCACACAGTCCTGACAGACAGATTAGCTGAGTGTTACACTCTTAATAAATAAAACCTTTTTTCTCAACTTCAACTCTAACTGTTGCTAATTTATTCATGAATATACAGAAATACTAAAAAATTGAAAACAAGTTTTCAGGGGCTTTAAACCCAGACCAAAATTCAGGCTTCCCACACATTTTGCAAAAAACTAAATCCACGCTCTTTGGGCTCTCTCAACAACTTAGATGCACCAGAAACGTTTTAATAGTTTCAGAGATGTGGTTAATATCTACAAGCACGTCTTCTTGGATATATACTTAAGGCAATCAGCAAAGGCATTTGTAAACAGGACAGTCCTTACCAATACACCCTTCTCTGTATGCACTTACAATACTGTGGAACAGGTTGGCTCCCAAAACTACTGCAGTGTAATGTCAAGATTAGACTACACAATATCAGTCCGGTAAAAGCCAGAACACATCAAATGTGGAGCATCGGGTACAAAAGTGAGGGCGGGACAATTTATCCCACGTAGTGAGTCATAGTGGAGGACTACGACACAGCATCTGTGACACCTCACGATGTCCTGAGAAAAGACATCACAGAATGGTTTTGCATTCTCTTGGCTAGTTTGATAACTTCTACAACAGGTTCCTTGGCACTGACCCATACGACATAGGACTTACGTGAACACCCATAAACATAGCAACCTGCCTTCCCCTACCACCATCCATGACAGAACTGTATATGTGGACTCCACCACCAGCAGCAAAGGCTTTCGAAAGGTAGGCTTCACATCGTTTAGAAATCCCCGTAGCCATAAATGTTGTGTTCAAGAGCAGCCTTTCTTTGTCATAGAAAGTGGCAAGATGCAATGAATCATGCAAATGGGGATAACGTCGCACACTTTGCTTGAAGGCACTTATGATATTGCACTAATTTCTATACACATAAAGTGACGGAGGTAGTTGTGTGAAGAATGAAAAAAGACAATTAGAAAGAGATGTTCAAACCCTGCCTACTTTCTCATCACCACACACCACAATCACTTTGTAAAGTGCGTGTGCTTGCTGGATTGTCAGTAAGCAACCCAATTCTGACATAAGGTGTGGGGGGAAGGTTTTTTGGATGCTGTTCAGTTATGCTGTTTAACGACCCGCCTACATTTGAAGCATTCTGACCCCTTCATGGTGCCACTGTACCAGAGTTCATGGTCCATCCATCCACTTTCCACCACTAATCCAGGGCCAGGTCACAGTGGCAGCATGCTTAGCAAGGTAGTCCAGACATCCCTCTCCCCAGCAAAGTCTTCCAGCTCCTCCAGGGGGAGCGTGAGGCATTCCCAAGCCAGATAAGATATATAATCCCTCTAGCATGTACAGGAGGCATCCTTATCAACTGCTTGAACCACCTCAACTGGCTCCTTTTGACGTGAAGGAACAATGGCTCTACTCCAAGCTCCTTCATGATGTCCAAGCCCCTTACCCTATTTCTAATGGTTAGCCCAGCCACCCTATGCAGGAAAGTCATTGAATCCGCAATCTAATTCTTTAGGTCAATGCCCAATTTTGCGGCAGTAGGTGAGGATTGGAAGGTAGATCGACTGGTGAATTGAGAACTTCACAGCTCCTTCTTCACCACAACGCTTGCATTACTGCCAATGCCGCATCAATTAGTCTGCCAACATCAAGCTCCATTTTACCCTCACTCGTGGACAAGACCCAGAGATACTTTAACTCTTTCACTTGGACAGCAACTCAGTTCCCAGAGCAATCCACCGTTTCCATCAGAGAACAATGGCCTCAGACTCGGAGGTGCTGAATCTCATCCCAACCGCTTCACACTCAGCTGCAAACCGTCCCAGTGCATGGTGGAGGTCACATTTGATGAAGCCAAGCAGCGTTTACCAGGGGAGGAGAACCGCTGCCCTTGACTGTGGATATTGTTGGGCAGTGGAAAGAGCACTTTAAGGGACTCCTGAACCAGACCAACATGTCCTCTGAGAAGCCTTACCCATATCCCTGGCAGAGGTCTCTCAGGTAGTTAAGAATCTCTTTAGCTGCAAGACACCAGGTGTGGATGAGATTCATCCTGAGATGCTGGAGGTTCTGCATATTGTTGAGCTGTCTCTGGCTTACATGCCTCTTCAATGTGGCATGGAGGTGGCAGACTGGAGGTGGTGGGAGGGGTGTGCTCTAATTATTGGGGTATTACACTGCTCAGCCTCCCTGGGAAAGCTTATGCCAGGAGGCGCTGACTGATTGGCGAACCTCAGATCCAGGAGCAATGCAGATTTCATCCATAGTTCATTGGGCTTGGCCTAAACTTTAATGAAGGTCTGTTCATATTGCTGGAAGACTATAATAGTAAAAGTCAAACCTATGACTCTAGTGCCTACTCTTTAATGTCTCCTACTAGGATATGTCAAAATTTATATTCTGACCAGTTCCAAATGTTGCCACAGGCACTCTAGAAGCCCCCAAAGAACCCTGGACTCCACTCTGAGAACTACTGCACTGAGGGTGACAAACAGCATGGCATCCATGTGGTATAGTGACGTAGCTTTTGTCTTTCCATGTGCCATTATGAGGTCCCTTTACTCCAATCAACACCACATGCAACAACTTCCATGCTCTGATGCACATTAGTCTAGCATGCGTTCACAGTGACATAGGGCTGGAGGGTTTTTAGACACTCACACAGTTACAATGAGGGCTAAGAGAACAACCACATAAGATATTCTGATAGCTTTCAAAGAATACCCCTCAGCACCCAGATATACAGTATATATATAGTGAGGAAGTAGAACAGAAAGTGAGATTGGACTCGTTACAGGGGCTAAAATGTGACAAAAGTCTGTCAGACGCTTAGGGGGATGTGAAGGTTCAAATGATAATGAGGACATCTGGCTCAGATTTGGCTGAGGTCACAACTGTTCATCATTTCCCTGGAACGAGAACAGAGAGCTGGGCTCTGAAAACAAAATCCCTCTTCCAGCTGTCTCAACACTGTTCTATTTTTACCTCCATTTTACCAGTCTCTCTCCCTCTCCCTCTCTCTCTCTCTCTCTCTCTCTCTCTCTCTCTCTCTCTCTCTCTCTCTCTCTCTCTCTCTCTCTCTCTCTCTCTCTCTCTCCCATGTATGGATTACATTCCTCAGCAAACCAGCTGGATGACAAAACAATTTAAAGGATGGGTTCAGATTTCTTTCAGGTCTATCTTCATACAATAACCACATGCCATATGTACATTGAAACAGTTAGCTAGCTATGAATCATTATTTTTGTAGAACAGTTTGGGGGCAGAGCAAATGCAAATAATGTCAATTCAAAGACATTCACCAACGCTGGCCAGAGCAAATTGAGGCAAAGACATGCCCGTGCAAGTTGAGTGTACAATGTATGACACACATCGGTTACATTGTTTAGTGTCTCCTCATTTGACACTTGTCAATAGACACTAGTACCACACACTCCAGACGCACCATACAGACAAAAGTACTGAGGGAACAGTAGCCAGAATGTGCCAATTCAGGGAGTCCACAACCCTCATTTTGTGTAAAAAGGCATTCTAAAGTTCTACCTGTGACTATCCTAAGCCGTGTATCAGCAAGGAAACACAAAGAGAGATTTTTGTACTTAAAAAACTGTAACTTTGTAAGATACCCACTTGACTTGTGTAACACAGAATAGAATCCCTTAAAGAAGTGTCAGCTGATCTTTAGAGCACACTTTTGCACAGACTGGATTTTGTTCCTCATCTCTTTCAACATTGGAGTTATGTAAGAAGGGATCACTTCACTGCCAGTATGGAGATGAGGAATGATTACAGTGACTAATAACTTTCTCAACGTACACATGATATGTGAGTACTGTATTAATTTAAATAAAGTTTTAAAATAATCTGAACCTATCCTTTTAAATAGTTTTCTTTTTATGTTTTCATGACACCATTTGTTTTTTTTTACCAAAGTGGCAGAAACGCCAAATTGATCCTCATGGTCTTGTAATGGAGATGGAACGTGAATAAACTCATTTGCTACTCCCATTTTCCACAATAATAATGCCCATGTTCATACTATTGATATCTTAAACTGCAATAAGTAGCCCAGCTTTTTCCGCAGCTTCATTTATCACACACATGGCTACACATGGCTGAACTTTAATTTAAAGTAGCCCCCCCCCCAACAAGTGAAGGATTTCCTTCTGTCCACTACACATAGTTTATGATGAATTGTGAAAGCAGCACAATGAGTACTGAAGGCTATTCGCATTCTTAAAGCAACAGGCACTAGGCAATTCACAGTCAAAAATTATAAACACAAAGTAAATTTGTGCATAGAAATCTGTTTTTATAACCTGTTTTGAGTAAATAATCCTCATTCATTCACCCCCCAGTAACCTTGTACTTGCTGCCTGTCCCCAGGCTGTGTGTGTACTGTGAGGGCTGGAAGGCTTTACATGCTATTACTGCAGTACTTCATATTACTCAGGTAGAAAAGTGGGAATTTCAGTGCAAACAGGCCTGAGTTTGCTGAAGGTGGCTGTTGTGAGGAAAGATAGACTGACCAACACAAACGGAGACATACTTTTTTTTAAGACACACTTCTAAATGACAGGTTTCATTCCAAAATGCAATATAAAGAATTTGTTTTAACTATCTAAAACCTTTTGATTATTAATAAAATGTACTATTATTAACTAGGTAATTTAAAGAACTCTTATTTATTGTTCATTGACATTATGACCTAGAAAATAAAATGTGCCAAGTTTGATTTTCACCCGAAAGGGTAACATAACATTTTGGAATGAAACTGCTTAAACCATCAGGGGGTTTGCTAGGCAGAGGAAGGTTTCAATTGAAAGCTGTCAGACAAAGGTTACTGCTGTGTTAAAATTACACTTGATCCACTAGATTATGGGTTTAATTGCTTTATACATGAAACTGATCTAAGCATAAGAAGAATGGTAGTTAGAGAGTGTTGGATTTGGGGGAGAAGGGTTAGGGTAAGGTATGGGTATAGGGTGGCATAAGGAGGTTCCCCACCTGGTCACACCTTGTTGCGATCTACTTGGGGGAAAACAGTGGTAAAACAAGGTACATCACATTTATGGATGCTTCACACACAGACAAAATAAAGCATATGTTTGCATCAAATAACAACACCATAGTTTCTATTAATGAAAACAAATGTAAAATCTTATTTTGGTTGGTAGCAGACAACTGGGTGAGTAAATCCCAGTAATGGATTAGCTCCAGAATGGATTCAGCTACAGTATATCAGACCATATGAGGAGAAAATAGCAGGTGTGATTGGATGCTGAATGTGCCTGTATTTTTGGAGGTAGCCTATCACTGAAGTAAGACACAAATCATGACTGCTGGTGATTATGACAGGCTCAGCGTTTGTTCTGTAATTGCATGCTGCTACAACTTCTCAGTCTCAACCAAAACATCAATTAGTAATAAGTAATAATACTAATAATTATAATAAAACAAATGGAGATATCATCCCAGCCCTAAAACCTGGGTTATCACTAGCATCTGAAGATGACATTAAAAGGCAGTATTGCAGTTTGCAGCAACAAATGTGAAATGAACCAAGAAGCTGCAGACTGGGCTCAACCCTTGAGTGGTTCCAGTAGGTGAGATGACAGATTCACAGATTTGGCTTTGATGGAGATGCTATGGTTCTTTGTCCTTGCCACAGGCAGTTGATCAAATGGATTGCAGGCAGAACAAGCTCCAGAAACATGCAGTGAATGACAGTTGTCTATCAAACAGGACTTTCTATCTGTAACTGCCAATATGGGAGTGACTTGGAACCAAATAGCCTTTGCAAATAATTTGAGTTTGATTTGACCTACTAAAGCATCAGATATGTGGGACTTAATGCATATGAACAAGATAAAATCATAGCTACGGAGATATAAAGTCAATATAAAATGAATAGATCAGACATCATGAAATAAATATTTACATGAGTAAATACACTAAAAAGTGTAATATAACCATGAAATCGGACACATACAATACATTTTTAAAACTCAGCTCATTATCATGAAATTATATTTCATCCTGCTTCCTATCACAATCACAGAGATTACTGCAGGTCAGTTTAATTCAAGGCCATTATTTTAAAATGCCCCTTTCCAAAGTCTGTTTTCATTTCACAACACAGCTTTTCATTACAAAATCTTTGTCTGTCAATGAAAACAGAGAGGGCAGAGCCAGTTATGTGATTGGTTGTTGCTTTTGGTCTGAATGAGCCAACAGCATGTCATAATTGATAACACTTTGTCATGAAAAGGACATTTTGAAATAAAAACTGTTGGAATTGACTGTTTGCTAAGCCCAGTCTCCTTCAGGTACTGTTGCTATGCCTGTCAAGCTTTCCGTTCTTGCATGGCACATATGCAATGTGCAGTGATAACGGTAGCAGATTTAACACTCAAAATTCTTAGTAACAATGGATTATTGATTTCAGACAGAGGTAGACAATAGCAGGCTCCTCATTTCCATTCCTGAAATGACAACTTTCGTGGTAGATTTTATTAGCTCTACCTACTTAGCTAATTAAGCTAACATTAGCTCCATGAGGTGGTTGAAAAGCTGTCTCTGGCTGGCTTTTTAATGTTTCAATCTGACTTGTTTTAAAACAAGAACATTGTAAAAGGATCTTAAGGTCTCATGCTACATACATGATATCATGCTAAAAGACTGAGGTTAAAGCTGCATGTCCCAGGGAGAAAATCCTCACCATTTGATGATCCATGTAGAAGACATGGAAATAAAGACACAGGATTGTTCTTCTATTGCAGGGTAGAGCTAGTATTATGTATGATAAGTATGATAAGGAAAAACTGAACTGACATAACCAAACTAATGCAGTTTGTTAATGATATGCTAACTCTTGACCTTGTAATTAGCGCTAGGTTACCACTGTAGATAGTAAGTTAGTAAGCATTATTTCATGATGTCTTATTTCTTTAATAATGAACATTGGATCTCCATATTATACAGGTTGTCAGTCACTAAAAAGTACTGTATGTGAGTTCCACCTATGAAAGTATTCACAAATGCTATTCAGCACAGGTGTGGAACCAAACCATATAAATATATCCCCATCTACAGCATGATGCTGAGTCGGACAGATATGGGTTGAGTAGGGTAGTGTAGAACAAACTGCATGTAACTGGAAATGATGTGACAGTATGGTCATAGGGCAGTCATTAAAAAACTATAGCTAACAGCATACATGTCATGCAGTCTATCTAATGTGCATGCTAAGATCACAGAGAAGATCGATATTCCCTGAGACATACTCATGCCCTCCTGCAGCAGCTTGTTTGTTACATTAGCGAGCCTCTGGTGAATTAATAATAGAGAATGTGAAATTGATGGTATCATTCCAGTCCAAGCAGAGCTGTGGCGAGGAAAACACCTCCCATCTGAGGCTTGTGGAAGATAAGGATGATGAACACGCAGGTGACATGCCCCTCTACAGCAGAGGAGAGCATGGAGGAAGGACCTTTAGCCAAGCACATGAGGGCCGAGTACAGGAAGATCTTAGATGGACGACGAGATGGGAGTGTGTCTAAGGCACAACAGTGCACACTGCAAAAAACACCCATCTCACAAGCAATTTCGCTTCTTATACTGCATGTCTTACAGTCTTTTAAAGGAAAAAAACTCCTCAACAGCTCATGGTGATACATCTTGTAATTCTGAGCTGACTTTGCTGTTTGTCTCATATAATCACCATTTTGCAGAGAGAAATTCAGTGAAGATGAGATGATTTTCCACTGACCATAGCCTTAAGACCAGAATTGTTTTGAGAAAAAAAGCCTTGTTCAATGTAGGAAACCACTGAAGTACAAGTATATGGCATTATGTTTGTGTTTCAGTTCTGAGTGATGGGACATTTTGAACAGAGAAAGATTTTTTGCATGCACGTAAATTATATTATGAGCACAGAAGGGATATTTGTTTGTTTAAATTCTTCTTTGCTTATAATTTCTCTGCAAAATTTAAATTATGTGCGCGCAAAATGTTCATATCTGTGCTCGAAATGTCCAACCACCCTCTCAGAATTGAGGTGCAGATATAATTCCTTACAGTACACAGTAGAAAGAGGTTAGCTCATCATCACAAAATAACTACTGGAATTCACTAAACAACTGAGAGAATAGGTTGGATAGGTGGATTTTGTTTTCATTTTAATGGATTTTTAATTCAGATTTACTTTGACTGAAACAGCATTCCTCATCCTATGACAGGACTTCAAAGAAATCCTGGATATGTTTCAAGAAGTAAGACTGAATACGTGAGGAAATTACTTGTTTTTGCAGTGCAAGCCATGTATGTTTTCTCTCTCACATACATACACACACACAGATAATGACACAGACAGGCAAGATGAGAGAGGTAGAGGAGGCATTACCCCATGAAGCTCCTTCAAAACGATCCCGGCACAGGAACAGGGAGAGGATCATGTCAATAAACACACTGAACAACACCACAACACTCTCACACACACACACTGCTCTTCCAGGAGTTGTTCAGGATTTTAGTTCCACCTCTCATCTGCTTCTGTTAGAAGATTAGTGATTTGCTGCAATTTTCCTGCTTGTTGTGCTGATGTTCACATCCCTGATTTGTATATCTATTTACCATTATTAACAACACAATATAATTAAAGTGATTAGCAGACTTAGACTAACGCTGTGACCAGCAGTAAAGGCCAAACTGTTGAGTTAATAGCTTACAGTACATATAATAGCCTTCATCCCTAAAATAGTGTTCAAGCTTATAACAACCAAAGTCATCTCATCACATTCATACACATTTGAAAGAACATGAAATTACATTGTAAAATCCAAGACTAAAAATATCAAAGATATTAACAGAAGTGTTAAAATGGTAGAAATGACTGTAAAAGACAGCTGGATTACTGAGTTATAAATATAATGCAACAATTGAACTGTCACATAAAAACACCATATTGATGATTATGTATTATAATTCTAGCTCTATGAACACAGGCAGAGCCTTCTTACAGGACTCTATGGATTCACACTTTCATCTTGGTGGATCCATAAAATGACATTTGCATAATGCATGCTCAGCCATCCAACCTGGGATGAGTCCATCAATATGAGTACCATAAGGGTCGGGCGCTCACTAACTACGGGATCCACTGAAGTTAGCATATAGTGGATTGGCAGGGTAGCAGAGTGACAGGGTTTCACATTTGTTCACAGAACTGAATTATAAGACATAATCATTGTTGTATTTGGCACTGGCTTAGAGCCCCAGCAATCTTTACCAGAAGATGAGCTCATCTTCTTCTACTGTTGAAGTACCTCCCGGACATGGACTAGATGCTGCAAGGCAGGTTCCTGCCCCCAACAGTCCACATTATATGACATTTTGAATTGAAGTTTGGTATATACATTACACCTCACACACCAGATTAGACCACCAGTCACCAGATTTATCCACCAAATCTGATGATCAGGATAAACTATTTACAAATTGGAGACATCTTATTTTATGACAAAAAGGTAGGAGTTACTGAACTTACGAAAATGCAAAAGCCACCAGCGCCCCACTGACCACAATGAAGTCCAGAATGTTCCACAGATCTCTGAAGTAGGATCCAGGATGAAGCAGCAGGCCAAGGTCCACCATCTAAACCACAGACATCACTGTCATGTCTTTTTTATTTATTTAATTTTACTTTCTTCTGTTTTATTTTGTTTTATTTGATACATATTTATTTCAAATTAACTTAAATTTGATAAGGAACTATGTCATTAGGCGTGTAATTGTAATTGTTAATTTTGATGTAGAAATGGATTTAAGTGAAAGACAGCAAAAGACATTGATTTATATGAAAATACAGTGGATTATTAATAAAAAGGCACAGTGATGCAGCCTGAGTACAGCGTAGTGGTCACAGTGAGGTGAGGTCCTGGCATTGACTGCCTCAATGTTCTCTCCACATTCATCACTTAAGTACATTCAGTGTACTTACTAGTGTTTTAAATGTGTATTTATCTACATGCTTACCTTGATCACCATTTCAAAAGTGAAAACACCAGTGAAGGCGTAGTCCAGATATTTGAGCACCTGCAAAAGAGAGAGAAATGAAGAAACTTATCATCCTCATGGCAAATAACGCTGTGCGTGTAATAATCACGTATATCATGTCAGTCTGTAGTCTTTGTGTTCCTAGGTTTAGGCACTGCATGTTAATTTGTTAGCACTGAACACCAGAGTCAATGATTTACTAAGGGAAGATATAGTATCTATGTTCTCATTACTTAACAGGTTAATTAACGTAACTCCACACTAACAAGAAAATAATTCCCAGGGTTCATACAGCTTTTTGAGAGTAAAATCCAAGCACTTTTCAAGCACTTTCAAGGTACCTAAACCAAAAATGTCCAGACTCTCGAAGCCTTTATCATCACATCTAAATTGTTACTATAAATGCCAGGAGACAACAAACAAATATGACAACGGGATCGTTTCATTTCAACCATTAAAACATTTTCGGTTTACATGAGTGATTGTGTAGATGATGAAACACCAGATTATGTTAATGTTAAAAAAATCAAGCATTTTTCAAGGAGTTTATATTCGAATTCAAGCATATTCCTAACCTTGAAAACATAATGGTTAAAATTAAGCATTTTCCAAACTTTCAAGACTTTGTACGAACCCTGAATTCCAGATAAAACACCTTTTTAAAACACAGTTTTGTACACGTGAATGTAGTGAATATTATAATATTTGCGTGCATGTGTAAAGCTCATGAGTGTCTCACATTGTTGCGAGGGGCATTCGTCCAGACAGGGTCTTCTGCTGCCAAAGCTATACTGCTCATAGCAATGACAACCAGGATGGACATCTCAAAATAACGCAGAGTCACAATGTAGTGACATAACCGCCTCACCCTAAGGAGAGAGAGGGATAGAGAGGTAGAGAAACAGTAAGCAGAAGACACAGATATAACAAAGGTTATACACACATAGTTCTAAAGCCAGGCTCTCAGGCTCTAGACCTTCATCTGGGAAAATGTTTAACCAAGACAAATCTTAAAGCTTAAAACGACACCAAATAGTGCACCTATCTTGCACCTTAGCAGGGTGTCAAGAGTGCGGTCTTCTCAGAACAAACAACTAGAAAAGCAAAGCAAAAGTAGAACATAATGGTAGAAATAAAGCAACAGGGTAAATGTAAACAGACAATAAACTGCATGCATCGAAAACAATTACAGCAGAAATCTCAAAGAAAATAACATGAATTACTACATATTGTACAAAAAATAAGTTGTCAAATACACTGAGTGACAAAATACCACAATATATGCAATAGACAGGCATTAGAAGAATATAGGAGGGAAACCATTATTGTTATTTAAATGCTATCCAGAATACATATGAATCAAATGTATATATACAGGCTTACTAGAGGCTATGTATGAAACCTATCTTACTATGTAGATTTAATTAGATACTGTAGACACACATTGTTTCTACTGTGTGCTGCAGCCAAACATACTCTGACCTCATAAGCAGAGTTCATCTCATCAGCACACAGGTCAGTGGAGAGCCTTAACCTAAAATCACCAGCGTCCATGTAAATGTCTGACATATAGACCAGCTACCACTGTCTACTGTGTGTGTGTGTTGGCATAGTTAATTGACAGTGTGTTTATGTGAAGGTTTACGAGTACACTGGGGAGATGGACACTGGTAGTGAGAGGCACTAGTCTCTTAAGGAGGTGCACTTTACTGCTTTTATTAGGAGGAAGAGCAGAGAGGGGAGGTGGACTGATAGTACCAACACACACAGGCTTGCTAGACCTTAGACTCATTTTGGTGTAGGACTGGGTGATTGCTGGTACTGATATGATGATATGCTAGTTTATAGATATGACATAAAGGAGCTGAAGGGGGGTCCTACAGTGGGGTGAAGAGGTGAACGAAGGAGGTTGAGGTGACTCACGGATTGGTCTGTCCAAAGATGAACATGGAACTGTAAGGCAGGATGGGTTTGGGTCCACTTTGACCTAGATCCTCCAGGGTCTTCTCATTCATGGGCATTGTCTCACAGTCAATACTGTTCACTGGGAAGACAGATAGTTTGATTACAGCAGTGCAGGCAAGGGTCATCACACTCACACTTGACTACTAAGCGGCCTCACCATTACCACCTTTGTCAGCATATGTTTTGATCATGTCCCTGTTTACACAACTATTGTTTTTTTTTGCTCTGCCATTTTATTTTATATAAC
This sequence comes from Macquaria ambigua, assembly GCA_008360985.2. Lineage (NCBI taxonomy): Eukaryota > Metazoa > Chordata > Actinopteri > Centrarchiformes > Percichthyidae > Macquaria > Macquaria ambigua. Next base: position 204,258 of record VMKM01000145.1, read on the forward strand.
CTTTTTTATTCTATTTCTGTATTACTATTATTTATTTTATCTGTTTTTATAGTTAACTCACTACATTCACTTTTATTTTTGCTTGTGTCAAGTGTATTGCAGAGAACGGTACCTATAGTGGGATTCAACACTCATGAATGAGGCAAAAAAGAGAAACGTTTTGGCGCAGAGTCTGACTCCACAGCCCTTATGGTCCAAAGCTGGAGCAGATCCTGACACTGTGCGCTTCAGGAAGGTGTCTCAATCATAGACTCTATATAAAGATGGATGACATGACAGCTCCCCAAAAGTGAAGCCAAAACATCTGGATCGCCCCCTGGTGGCTGGCTGCAGTATAGGTCATAAACTCTGCCCCCTCCATGTTAGTGGATGGGACATGGGCCAAACTGAAAGATCAAAGTACACGTCATCTTTATATACAGTCTATGGTCTCAACCTTTCCAGACGTTGTTTAACGTGTGAAGTTGTTTAATACGCTATTCAGCGATGGTCTCAGCATGCTGGTTGCCCAGAGATGGTGTTCCTTTGGTTCCAAGTTGTGTTGTGTGCTTGTACCCCTGTATCCCTGTATACCTGCTTGCAGGTAGGTTGTTTTTGCTTTGTTTTTTTTTACATGTTCTCTCCCTTATCTGCTTTATGTCTTATGTCCTTCAAACTTGAATTGAGTAAACAGAGTTCAGAAAAAAACTGAAAAATTATAAGGTATAAGGGGTAATAAGGTAATATTCGTCCCTTGTGACCTGATGAACATCTACATCTGACATCTGAAATACATTTTGTTTTGTCTCCTGGGGTGATCATGGTACTAATAATGTCAGACTTCACCACACCATGGGCACCTATACAAAACTGCATGAAAAAGACCTCCAATGTAATGGCTGCCATGGAAGTAATCTTAGTCATATTATGTGTGCGTCCTGTAGGCCTGTAGTACTGACTTTGTATAAGGGTGGTCTCTCCAGGTGGGGAGGTGATAGTCACAGGAGGAATATGGATGGAGCCCTGGCCAGTTCGTCTGACGTTCCTCTGGTTGTCTGAGTCCTCTGGTCGGTTAGGAGGCCAGTTGCCCCCCCCAGGACCCTGCTGGGGTGAGATAGCTAGGGACTCCCCCTCTGAGTCACCAAACCCGTCCCTAGAACAGAGATAACATCTTAGATATTAATATACAGTATATTCTCAAATAATATCTCACACTGATGGCCTGAGAGGTAAACAATGACTGTGCTACTTGCCACCACCGTCAGTGACATTTCATTTGACTTAACAAAGGCTGATGGATCTGGATAAACATTTATAGATCAGTAGAAACACCACTCACAGGGTTACTGTAATAATACTCAATGTCAGAAATGTATCGTAAATCCAAATCCAAAATCTTTAATGATGGACAGGGTGGATATGTCAGAACCATGGAAAGCATCAGGAGGAGAAGGGCGAGAGAGAAAGAGAGGCTTTATTAGGCTATCACCGCCTCTTACTATTACCAAATATTAAAAAGAAGAAAACACAGATATTAAATCAAGCTAACCACAAATGTAAGCTTGTGTCTTCACAACTAATCTGTCATAGTATGGAATGATTGATGTCAATGACAGATGGAGGGTGTTTCTTACATCCACTCTATTCTGTAATTGTGTTTTTGTGGCTGACACAGTGGAGAAAGCTGCTTCACAAGAGAGAGGCTGATGAACTGGCTACGCATTTGAGCACATTGTCATTACAAATGTGTAGATCATTTATATGTATTATTGACTGATAAAAGATAAAGTCAGCCCTTTTTTTAACTTGATTTTTATTTATTATATTATTTTGTAGAATTGCAGAATTAGAAATGCTATAACATTATGGTGGACTATATATCAATTTTAGGTGACCTCCCCAAACTCAAACTTTGAGCTCAGGACTCTTTTAATAGCCCTGAGCCCCCCGACACATTCATCTGGCCAAGTCAGTCATCTGACCTCAATCTAACTGAGCATATGTTTCACTGCATAAGACTGACTGTGTGTCTGCTGATGTCAGTGGGTTATATACTTCAGATAGTCATTACTACAAAGACTAAATATGATGACTTATTGAAGTTTGTTAACTTAGTAGTAATCCAATGTACCTGAGTACAGAGCAAAAGTGTCACTGTTCTAATTCTTTCTCACTGCGCAGTATTATTAAACTGAATCTGTAGTTGGCCACTGTTGGTGTAACTCGAGTCCTGTAAAGTCACTGTGCAGAGAAAAGAGTACCGACCATGCAGTAGTTTTACCTGTGACTGTGGGTCTTCTCTCTCTCGTTGGACTCCTCTCCTTCAACTGTGGATTGGCCCCTGGATCCATGAGTCCGATGTCTCCTCCTCTCTCCATTGGCACCACTGTCACCTCTGGAATTTCTATCCCCATCCCTGTTAGACGAACGTCCATCTTTGTGGCGGGATCTTCGCTCTCCCCTCCCTCCACTGTTCACTGTCCCGTTGCCCCCTCGGGACTGCCGGTGTGAATGATGATGGCGATGCTCTCTTTCACTTGTGACTCCTGCACCTGCGCTGTCATCCACTGAGCTCTGATGGTGATGCCTCCTGCCTCCCTCTCGGCTGCGGGACCTCTCGCTCTTCCCCTCTTTGTCCCGGCTGCCGTCGTGGTCTTTGAAGCGGCTGTGATGGACGTGGTGCCCCCCGTCTTTACTGGTGTCACCGTTATCATTTGTTTCCTCTCTCATTCTGGCACGGTCCCTGTCTCTGTGGCGGTGGTGGCGGCGGGGCTGGTGAGGAACAGGAGGAGGAGGGTCGGTGGTAGTCTCGGCCTCCTCTGGCATGCAGGGTTTGTGATGGTGGTGCTGGTGGCCGCCCAGCAAAGGCCCGTCGCGAGGTTCAACAACCAGCGGCCGGTCGAGGTGTGTCTTCATGTCGGGCCGGATGTGGAGGGCCGAGGACAGGCGGAGACGCTCCTCAGGCTCCAGCTCACTGTAGAGGGCCTCGCAGCTCGCCCGGTTCTGCCTCCTCAGCTGGTTGGCCCTCTGCTCCCACACTGACATCGTCTTCACTGACTTCTGCTGCTCCTTACTAGGGGAGGGGCAGAAAAAACAGACAAATCAAAACAACTGAGAGATTAATATTACAATATAAAATACTCTGTTAATCATTTTCTAAACCCTCTACTTTTAGCGACACAGTTTTGTCACAACAGTTTATAATTTCTACAAAGAATACAAACATTTCCAATGGATACACTGACAAGCATGGTTTCCTTTTAGGTGTGACACATTCAGTATGTATGTACTTTACCTTTCATGGCACATAAAACCAGCAGTATGTTTCATATCATATGTTTGCATCTCATGATGGCACACATAGTCCCTACATGTTGAATGACTTACAGTATGACCATGGTGCAATGGAGTTTTGGAACACAGCAAACCACTGCATCAATGTATCACAGTCCACTGTGGAGAGAGCTCATCTATGGATTTGCCTGAACAAAGGCCAAGCATGGTCGCATTACCATGCTTTGACATGCTACTTTTTTCTGTCAATGTGTGTAATACAGTACTTTGAAATGGCTGAATGCATGTACTTTCGATACTGTGTGAACTAAAAACAGTGCTATCTCTTATCCTGTCTCTTAGTGTGGCATTTCATCAGAGAAGTCAATCTGTTCATTACACAGATTAGGAACAGAAAATAACTTTTATCCCATGTTCTCAATGTTCCATCATCCTGAAGTTAACTTCTTCATACTCACCTTCTACATATGTAAAACTTTGAGAACAAGCACACTGCACTACAATCTTTAAGAACTCCTGCTAAGAAGATGCACCACATGGGACTGGACTCACTGAATTAACAAAAAAGCCTATAACATGGCATGCATGGCAAGAATGCAGACCAGCTCTGTTATTTATGTGGACTTGCTTTCAAGAATGTAATTAATGAGAACAAGATTATGTATGTTTTTATGCATGTAAACATCATCATTGACCACCTTGCTAGTAGGCGGTTGGGTTTACCTCAGATAGTGATGGCTTGGGGTGCAGACATAACTCCTACAAACACATAAAGGGAGCAACATTGAAACAAACAGAGGGAGAGAAGGTTACAGACGAAAGCACAGAGGGGGAAAATAAACTTCAGGAAACTGACAAGGGGACAAACATGTATAGTAGAAATGCAAAATTATACAAAAAACCCAAAAGAAACTGTTTTTGCTGAGAAGAAGCAGGGAAATAATGGGGACAGGAGACAAAGATACTGAACACTGAATACACACCTGTACTACTACAGTGTTAAAGAGCTGTGGAATGTTTGGCTTGCCTGATAGTTGTCTTTCATAGCATTCGTTTCAATGTTTCACTACAGGATCGCATAGTTCGACATCTCACTGATTCTACTCAGAGAACAGGTGTATTATAGCATTTCTTTCCATATCTCACTACATGCAGGGGCGGGAGTGGGTTATCTCATACTGAGATGTCTCACTCATACTACTCAGCGAACTGGGGTTACACAAGTAACTAAAGAAACATTTACCTATTACAGGTGACATCTGTGTGATTGGTGTGTGTATGTCTGCTACTGAAATATACACATCCATCCAGTGTCAAGCAGTGGACTTACAGCAAATTGTTATTATTACTAATTCTATGTTTAGCCTTGGTTTCAGTGGAGAGTGTAAAACTGAATTGCAAAATCTACCCAATCTGTTCATCTCAGTTGTTTGAGCTACGACGTACGAGTTTTTATTTCTTGAAAATGAAAGAAATCCTCAAAATAGTACAAAAACAGTTTCACTGCCAGATAAAACCACAAATTCTGTCTTTTAGGCAGTTAGAACTACAGTCTCTGCCAAGCAACAATATGCCCTAATGCTGCTTTATAATTGGATAATTGGAGAGTGATGATGTGTGATATGATCTGAGACTAGGATGGTAAACGCCCTCTTGCTTGATGGTAATAAAGCCTGCATATTACAGAGATTGTAGCAGCCGCAATAAGCAAACTCTTATTAAAGATGTTACAACAATTTTGGATGTAGTGTGATAAAGTGTGCTGTTATTATTGTTATTAGGTAATCAGTGTACTTACACCTGACACTCATTTGATGAACAACTGAAAAGCTACTCAACAGCTTTCTACTAAGTCATCATGGTTATTAAGTTAGTATGACTTCTTTTAGTGTTTGTGTTGCATGGAAGATTGTTACATTTAAAGATATTGAATATGGGAACTAAGCTGGCATTATTCTATATTTTTCATACTGTCAACAAATCCAATGAAAGTACCAGTTAGTTTGTCTCTCACTACTTTTTCACTTCACTACCCTGTCTCTGTTTCTCAGTTCCAAGCCCATTGGTTGCTACTGAAGACGTAAATCTTTAAAAACGGCTCATAAATATAAAGCTAACATGGCAGCAATAACATACAATACATATTTAAAACCAGCCTATGAAAATGAGTCACAGCTGCAAATATACATAATAAACACATAAAGAATGAACAATGATATCTTGAAATCTACAGAAGGAGAGGTGCAGATACTGAAAACAATCATTCTCATTCACAGAAGGATGTCGATCACAAACAGTCAGATACAATGATCACTAACACAGACACTTGTGACACCTGTGGATCACAGAGAAATAATAAAGACAGAACACAGGAATAGAAATATTGAAACACAATTGGATGATAAATGGACAATTCACACATAAGAATTACATAATGATGACACCAGAAGAAGACAGGGTTTGGCAGCAGAAGAAGAGGGATGAGAGAAGGGTAATGGGAGGATTTAAAAATTGTAACAGAGAGGTAATAACTCACAGTGAGTTAACGCTGCAGATGGATGAGCTGCTAGAGTGCGCGTTACCTCGACTGCGTGTTAGAAAACTGCACATGCACAAAACAAAAATGGGGGAGGGGGAACATCATATAGGATGAAGTCAGAGAAACAGCCAGACACTATTCCAAATTTCTCTGTCTTCTCTGTGTCCTTTAGTCTCCCATCACATTTCAATGCAATGGCCCGTCAAAGCTCAGAAACACAAGACTGAGACAGAACCAGAAAGGAAATGTCAGACAAATGGACCATCAGGGACATTCTGACTGCCAGAGTTGGGTTATACTGAAATCTATAAACAAGCAAAATTTCACTACAACTACTGATGCGAAAGCAAATTAAATTTTACTGATAGAAACAGGGTTCTCCGCAGGGATCTCCAAGCAATATGCAGCTGAATCAGGTGCTTCTCAGTTTGAGGACAGTTTTCCCTTGAATCATACTGATATTTGTAGACAATGAGCTGCTCTGGATATAAGAATAATGTCATGGGTGGAGCTGAACCCCCCCTTCAACATATGCTATTTGGTTAAATATTGAGGTCAGTACCAAAATCATGGTAATGTTGGAGCTCCATTGCGGCAGCTACTAAATGTCAGTTTGTGTGGTGACACAGAGAATATTGTGCTGCTACGGGCAATCATGTCAAGTCCATGGATATGGTCAAATCTATTGATGAGAGATCAGGTGAACTTGGCATCCTAGTGTGGCTTTACTGATGGCAAAATGGCCTGCTATGTTTCTGGGTATAACAGAACTTTTAGATTTAGAGTTAATTTAACTGGCCAAACCTTCTTCTTTGCCATTCAGCTTTGCCACATAGCTACCATGTGCACCAAAAGTTCTCAAGATGTCTTTTTGACTCCACTCCTGAGGTTCTCCACCAATGAGATTATTTATGCCTCCAGAGCAGCACTCTTATGTTAGTGTTACACAAACTCTATGTATACAAATGAGCCTTAGCAGCTAATGCATGATAACAGAGTGTCACAGAATACAGAACAGTAAACAGAACAGTATCTTTCAATCATTAAGAAAGGTAAAGGAAAGTATATGCAACAAGAATAACACAATACATATTCAATCCCAGTTGGAGCTACCTGGTTAAATAACTGGACCAAAAAATATATGAAATATACTGCCTGGAGAATCTACAGTGAGTCCATAATCAGCCTTGTGAATGGTTAAATAGAATGTGAAATGCTGGGATCTGTATATGCCAATATCATATATGCTGTATGTGTGTGGTGTGTGCCCATTGTGGTTGCATGTCAAAAATATAATGGGATATCATGGACATACTGTCTGTTTAAGAGGGTGTAAAATATCTGTCACTTCAGTTGTGAGTAGCATTTTGTCTGTTGATGTTGTGATTTTTTCTTAGGGACCCTGTAGAAATCTACAGCAGAGTTGATTTTGAGACCATGCATGAAAATATCAATGAAAGAAAATTCTGTCTAGGTTGTCTATGTTTGTGTAAATACAGACAAACAGGGCTTCACAGAAATAAACAGGAAAAATAACAACTATGTAGAGATTCTATATATTTAGGCTATATATGCAGAATGTAACTGCTATTAGCTACAGCCCTTGATTGCTCTGTGTTAAATCATTGAATTATTCAGTGCGTAGTGCAAAGGTACCCAGAATTCCTGTGTGGTTTCTGTGGGTGCGTGTTGAGTGAGAAAAAAAAAGAACAGAGATTTCAGAAAGCCAGACCAAACATTAGAAGAGGTTGACTTACGCTGTGATAGAAATGTTAGCGGCCGACATGGGGCTGACCTCCTTTACCTCCTTGGCCTTCTGGAGGGCAAGCTTCTTATTGATGGCCTCCTCTTGCTCCTCTTCATCCTGGACAGTATGTGTGAACAAACATACATACATACATACAGTACATACAGCAAGTCCTTTTAAAGATTGCAGCCTTAACGTAACATTATGATGACCTTTATCTGTGGAGTACTGTTGGTTCTTTACATCCACACTGTCATCAATACAGAATGCCCATTAGATTTGAGCAACAAGGAGAGTTCACCTGATGTGTGGACACTTAACAAGCATGCCGGATAAGAAAAAAGTGAACACAGCTGAACTATTTTTGGTGATCCACCAGCCAAACCCTGAAGGGGTAGAACCCTATTGAGTTTGTTCCGGTTTATTAGGGTTCAAACATCGAAAGGGTAGAAGGGTGTTGTTTTGTCATCTTATGCCGTCATCAATTTACTGTGAGCTGGAATAAGCTACAGACATGAAACTTTGCCCCATAACTGGACATGATGTGCAGATGTGGAAATTCGAAATTTGACCTGAATCGGCCTGATGGCTTGAAAAGCTGGCCCACACATGTCCAACTCAATTTGCTATACAAAAAAAGCCTCTTGGACCAGAAAATTCCGCCATGGTGGATTTTTGTTTTTGCTAATTTGCCTAATCTGAAAAACAGTAATATGACATCTACTTTTAGGATTTCGACTGTATCATCACCAATTTTGGTATACAGCCTTACGGGAGTTACTCAAACACATTATAATTGGGCAAGATAGGTCTAAAATCATGTCTGCCATCAATCAAAAGGCTTTGCAATGGGCGGGGCTTAGCAGGTTATTGGCCATAACTCATTGACCATTTGTCCAGTCATCATAAACCTTGACAGATATTTTCACTCATGGTTTGGGAATAGGCATCCCAAAGCATTTTGAGCTCGAGCCATAGGGGGTGCCACAATGCCAAGAACATGTATATCAAAACCCGGTGGACAGAATTTCACCAATTTTGGTGCACATGCTCTGGGGACAAGTATTAACCAAAATGGGTGCTATGGGTAAGATAGAGGCAGTAGCACTATCTCCTACTGTCAACTGCTAAAAAGCCAGGATATCTCAAGCTATAAAGAAATAAAGTACCTTGGTGAGCTCCTGGGCATTTGCGAGGTTGTCGACAGCAATGGCCAAGAACACATTGAGGAGTGTGTCTGGTTATTTGTGGTCTCAGGAAAAGATCAAATGATTGATAAACACAGAATCAATATTTACAATTGCAGCTGTTCTTCAAATCAATGAGAATTATTTCACAGTGCTATAAGGCTGCCTGACAGCCACAAAGTGAATCGATTTGGATCAATTGGGCAGGATACAGTTTCCAAAGAGAGTGAGGACGATGAAATAAATGGAGGAGAACATTCCCCCATGAACGCCCCCCTGTGATTCGATCCCATGGTACATGACTGCGTTCCAGTCCTCTCCAGTTAAGATCTGCAGGGGAGACACAGGCTCGTTTTTAGAGTCCAGTTCAGTGGTACAAGCGGAGCAGGGAAAAAAAGCATGATGGAGTTGACCTTTACCTGGAAAACGGTGAGAATCGCTGCTGGGAATGTGTCAAAGTTGGTTGTCGGCGTTTCATCTTCAAAATTAAACCTGCAGGAAGAAAACAGTCTTTGAATGTAATCAAGCTCCAAAGCCACAGCACAGTCACAGTCAGTCCTCCACCAACTGGAGGATGGAGCAGCTTATTGTCCTCTCCATTAGGCTGCTGCACATTATTCCAGCACAATATATGCCTATTACATTTGAGTCGTCTGAGTGCCGAGTCTGTGTGACCTTATGGCTGATCTCGGAGTGTTTATTCTTCTCAGATGGATGAGTTGTTCTAATGCTGACATTTTGTATCTCTGTCTGTCTACTGGGACCTAATTACATCTCCCCCCAATGTGAGGGATGCAGATAGACGAGGTTGGAATGACAGCAGAATTAATCTTGTGCCTTCTCAAAATCCATGAGAGCTTTTCTTTTGTCTGGATCTCATTAAAAGACAACCACAGAAAGTAGAGAGGGAAAACTGCATTTGTTTCAGGAGCCTGAGAAATGGGTTTTTATTTTCATTCTGTTGGGGATTTTTCTCCCACTTTTTAAATTTTAGACCCCTATAAGTATCCTAGGTTTTAAAGGTTTAAGTAATCACTGTTATATTCAGCACTTGACTGTTAACTTACAGTATGCATATGGCCCACTATCTCTAAGTGCAATGAGACGTTGATAGTGGCTGAGGGCTGCATCGTGTTGCTACATCCATGTTTCTAGAATAAATGGCAATATATTAATTTATTTATTCCTCTTTAACCCTTTAAACTCTTGGCTGTTTTGCTCAGTATTCACACCTTTTATGAATACATCAGAGTAAGTTCAAATCTACTCAGAACAACTGGCCTGTCAGTGGTACTTCACATGTTCTGACACAGTTATCATTTTAAAAAGTTTTATGCAATTTGATTTTTGCCTGTATATCCACAGATTTTCAACTCACAGTAAATATCTGTATATGACTGGATAGAGGAGAGTGTCTGTGTTCCAGGGATACAATAACCATGTTGATGGGACATTCTGAGCCTCAGTAAAGTCAAAAACAAGAAAGTATTGACAGTGTAAAAATATATTTTTTTCCAATTTTCATTGATTTTGTCATTTCTGTTGGTTTTCCTTTTCTTATCAAATGAATATATTTGGAGATTTTGCTACCAGGGTTTCAATTGTGCTTTGGGTGATGTGAACATCGTGATATTGATATCATACACGTTTGATATTGCCATGGAGACAGTGAGCACAGTTTGCGTGGCCCGGTTTTTTTAAGCCTGTATTACTTTACATTAGCTACTGGCAGTTCCTGTTTGCACTGTAACCATAGATGTAAAGACAGCAATTAGCTGGTCTACTGAAGAAAAAGATTACTAGGCAAGTGTGGCAGTGGGACTGTATGAAACTGTGAAACTGTACCTCTTTTCTGCATTTTCAAAGCTGGTTTAAGGACTGCTTTCACTGGAGTACATACTATTGATTACAAGAGAGTTATAACTCTGAGAGGAAAGTGTGCAATTTTGCGTCAATCAGGTTCAAAGCGAAATTAAGAGCCACTCGAACTCCCTCAAGAACTCCGGGTGATCACTACACCCCACCTTGGGAGCCAATGATCTTGTCAATAGCAGATTTATTTCTTCACAACGAGCAGCAACAGTAGAAACAAATTACTCACTGGCCACCAAACAGCTGCATGCCCAGCAGAGCGAAGACCACGATGAAGAGGAAGAGGAGGAACAACAGGCTGATGATAGACTTCATGGAGTTGAGCAGGGATACCACAAGGTTCCTCAAAGAGTTCCAGTACCTACACACACAGACATATGAATATATACATAAATATTATGGCATAACCAGTGTTCAAATCACACAGACAATCATTTCTGATGACTCACTTGGTGACTTTGAAGATCCTGAGCAGTCTCAGAGCCCGCAGGACACTGATCCCAAATGAGGCCCCAGGTTTGATGGCAGCCCAGATCACCTCAAAAATACTGCCAATAATCACCTGTGAACACAATCTGATTAATGCAACAGGCCTCCACAGTTTTCATTTCCAAATACTCACTACGCAATCATTACATCTGTCAAATACATCACATCAATACAATTATTTTTTGCTATTCTATTCTACTTTGTTACTAATTCAACTTCTTCCCGTAGTTGTGTGCTTTCTCTCCCCTTTCTCTCTCCTTCTGTTGCTTTCTGCAGGTATTTCTGCCTCCGGAGCTGTAGAGTCTGGATCTATGGTTGCAGGCCACCGGCTGACCCCGTGTTCCTCCACCCACTGCTGCTATTACTGCTTTTGTTCTTATTATTAGTATTACTATTATAATATTGCTATTAGTATTATTTCTATTAATATTAACATCAATACCATTACCACAACTATTACTTCACATTTCTATGTGGAACTGTATTGTGCTGCTGTATGTTCTCTTTCCTCCTGCTCTCTCTCTCCCGCTCCCCCCCTCCCCCTCCCCCTTCAACCCAACCGGTCGAGGCAGATGATCGCCCACCTAGAACCTGGTTCTGCTCGAGGTTTCTACCTGTTAAAAGGGAGTTTTTCCTTGCCACTGTCGCAATAGTGCTGCTTATGGTGGGAACTGTTGGGTCTCTGTAAATATAAAGAGTCGGTCTAGACCTGCTCTATACGAAAAAGTGCCCTGAGATAACCTTGTTATGATATGGCGCTATATAAATAAAACTGAATTGAAAAACTGAATTGAGGATAATTAAAACATTACAGCACCAGTCCTGACTCATCTGAATTACTCAACACAGGCTCATATTCCCAAACCCACTGTGGACTGATTGAACTCCCAGCTGAGCAGGACAACTCACCCCAAAGTCAAAGCAGTTGAAAGAGGAGTGGAAGTAGTTCTGGGGTCCGAGGCCATACATTTTCATGGACATCTCTGCCAGAAACAGGCCCAGGAATACAAACTCGGCCAGGTCTGTCCAGGGACAATAAGAAAACACACAGATCAGTGCCCCGGGTTAAAAAGGGCCTCCCTGCTGATTTCCATAATTCAATAGAGCTGGGCAACTGCTGCCTGTTCAGCTGTGCCCACAGCAAATAAGACACAGAAAGAGTCTATTGTTTGAGGAAATAATTGCTGTATTCTCCCATGATGGTGTGTGATATGTATGTTTGCTCACGTGTGTGTTTGTGAAATGTACAATGGTACTTGCGTGATGTATGTTTGTGCATGGGTTTCTAGAGTAGCAGTTACAAAGAAAGCAGGTGCATATAACATCAGTATGCAGGCAAGGTCACGTTAACTGAAGTATCTTACAATAGTTAGGATGTATAAAGATTGGTCTAAATCTAAACTTTTACACAAGTGAATAGATACAAGATGAAGAGCTGCACGTGTTTGATCCAGTTCTTTGGAACCTCAAACCTCAAGCACCACCTTTGTAGGGTTGGGGGAAGTCATGCCCACCAGACTAGAACTAGTTTAATATCAACAAGGTAATATTAGTCTTAGTATCAACATAGGCATCTATTCTTTTACATTTTGTGGTGTCAGAAAGGTCAAATTTGAAAGAGTACTCTGGTCATACTGGTTAAACTTTATGGGTGTGTTCTTTTCTTTGTATTTATTCATTTATCTGTTTATTTTTTGGTTTTGTTGTTCGGCTTTGATAAACCTTGGACTTTATTTTGTTATCCTTGACATTTTTTGTGTGTGATTCAAATCAATTGAACAAGATACACTTGATTTTCTGGTGTAGAGTAAAGCGAAGGAGGCACCTCAGTCACATTCTGATCAGGTTCTAAACAGATTTATTGGAACTACTGGCTGTAACTTAAATAATCTTATAACTCTGTATATTTCATATACTGTAATTCTGTTGTGATATTATGTCTACTGTAAAACCTTACTCATTTACCATGTCTTCTTAGTAATGTGAATTATGCCCTCTAATGGCCAGCACTAATTAGCTAGCATTGTCTCCTACTACTGTCACATAGCACCATGCTAAAATGATCTAATTGCAATTACAGTATTTGAGCTGCCAACTTTAAAGCAAGACTGTAACTTTTGCTGGACAGCGGCCACTGTGGTCACAAGTGGCAATTTTAGGCTAATGATAAAATGTTATCTAGCAGTAGCACCAGTAAGAGCAGTCGTCAAAGTGGCTCAGTAAAATCAGTTACACAGCAATCTTTATTTGAAGTTTGCTAACATTAGCCACCATGAGCTACTAGTAAGGCAGTAATAGTAAAACCCATGAGTGTTTTGAATTGAGCAAGTGTGTGCTATTGATTATGAATTCAACGTATTATCTATGCAGTAAAAACCATGTCAGTGGTTGAAGCCACTGGGTGAAACTGAATAATTTTTTGGAAATATTTTAATGTATAAATGTTCACATATAATATTATTGGTAAGATAAATAGTGACACAATACAGCCATACATGGTTTACATGACAATTATTCACTATGTATACAACTGCTGGTACTCACATAGTGCATAGGTGAGCCACTCAGGCTGGTCATAGTGTACTATGGCTACACATAATGTGTTGAGGCCAACCAGACACAACACAGTCCAGTAGAAGCTCTGCGACTTGACCAGACGGCGGATGGTGAAGCGAATCCTCTTCTCTTTCCTCCTGAAGTAAGACGAGCTCTCGTTCTTGCTCTTCACGCTGGCCCGGGCGAACGGCGACCCTGGGGGGGCAGTTGGACCAAAACATACAAAATGGCAATAAAGTTACCAAGTCTTAAACTGAGGTAGTCTTACCAAAGCAAGACTGTTTGAGTGTAGTTACTTTCAGCCTGCATATTACATTATTTCACTGCAGAGCAATGTACGTGTCACTTTGAAGTTGGCACTCTCCAGTACAATCCAGTCCTTTTTTATAGAGGTGAGTTCCACAGGCACAATATAAATTACGGGAAAAACCACAAGGACAAATTGACTAAATGTGATATAATTAACTTATACATTCTCAGCAGAAGCTATTTCATATTCTGACGAGATTTAACTGTGATGTAAGCAAAGTGAAGACCTTGGCTCTTTTAGATCACAGTGCTATGGTCTTCACCACTCCCCTCCCTACTCCCATTTAGCCCATACTATATTAAACCCTCTGTAACTTAAATTAAGCCCAAATGTCAAGTGGGACTGGACACAAAGAGAAAAATGGTTCAATTAGAATTTCATTACTAGCACAGGAAGACTAGTGGGCTCATCATTTCCTGATCTATTTTAATACAGACATCTGACTCATACTGTATCACCTGATTACCCATACTAACCCTGTCTGTCTGTCTGTCTGTCTGTCTGTCTGTCCGTCCATCTATCCATCCATCCATCCGACAATATCTACAACTGTATTTCATAATCAACATCAAATTAAGATTCTTATTCCTGGGTCACATCTAATTCAATCTTGTTCACTGTACAGGTGCATTTGTCTTATTGAGGTCCTGCAGTAATTTTGACTTCTATCACTGAGCACCATAGTGAAGGACAGAAGAACCAGACAGATACAATGGATGGTAAGGAATTTACATGTATATGATGCCTGTAGTGTCCCTACTCGGTTGGTAACATGCCTAAGAATGGTATCCTCAATCTGCAATCTCAGGTCAACTTTGGTGACATTTGGATCTAGCCACCTGGTAAATACTAACCCAACACCATAGTAATATATACCCCGATCAGCCATAACATTATGACCGCCTGCCTAATATTGTGTATTTTGCCACCAAAACAGCCCTGACCCGTCGAGGCATGGACTCCGCTAGACCTCTGAAGGTGTGCTGTGGTATCTGGCACCAAGATGTTAGCAGCAGATCCTTTAAGTCCTGTAAGTTGCGAGGTGGGGCCTCCATGGATCGGACTTGTTTGTCCAGCACATCCCACAGATGCTTGATTGGATTGAGATCTGGGGAATTTGGAGGCCAAGTCAACACCTTGAACTCGTTGTTGTGTTCCTCAAACCATTCCTGAACCATTTCTGCAGTGTGGCAGGGCGCATTATCCTGCTGAAAGAGGCCACTGCCATTAGGGAATACAGTTTCCATGAAGGGGTGTACTTGGTCTGCAACAATGTTTAGGTAGGTGGTACGTGTCAAAGTAACATCCACATGAACGGCAGGACCCAAGGTTTCCCAGCAGAACATTGCCCAAGGCATCACACTGCCTCTGCCGGCTTGCCTTCTTCCCATAGTGCATCCTGGTGCCATGTCTTCCCCAGGTAAGTGATGCACATGCACCCGGCCATCCACATGATGTAAAAGAAAACGTGATTCATCAGACCAGGCCACCTTCTTCCATTGCTCCGTGGTCCAGTTCTGATGCTCACGTGCCCATTGTAGGCGCTTTCGGCGGTGGACAGGGGTCAGCATGGGCACCCTGACCGGTCTGCGGCTACGCAGCCCCATACGCAACAAACTGTGATGCACTGTGTGTTCTGACACCTTTCTATCAGAACCAGCATTAACTTTTTCAGCAGTTTGAGCTACAGTAGCTCTTCTGTTGGATCAGACCACATGGGCCAGCCTTCGCTCCCCACGTGCCTCATTGAGCCTTGGCCGTCCATGACCCTGTCACCGGTTCACCGGTTTTCCTTCCTTTGACCACTTTTGGTAGGTACTGAGCACTGCAGACCGGGAACACCCCACAAGAGCTGCAGTTTTGGAGATGCTCTGACCCAGTCGTCTAGCCATCACAATTTGGCCCTTGTCAAAGTCGCTCACATCCTTACGCTTGCCCATTTCTCCTGCTTCCAACACATCAACTTCGAGGACAAAATGTTCACTTGCTGCCTAATATATCCCACCCACTGACAGGTGCCATTGTAACGAGATAATCAATGTTCTTCACTTCACCTGTCAGTGGTCATAATGTTATGGCTGATCGGTGTGTATATATATATATATATATATATATAAAAAGCACAGCTACTGATGTGTCCACACTTCTTGTCCATACCAATGTGAGTTCAGGTTCAACCCACACAATACGAGGCTTTTCTGTTGTTTAATTAGCGTGCTTATGCTAGTAATGTTAATGCAAACATCACATACTGCTGCAGGCTTCATATGAACATAACATGACTTAAGCAACAATTGCTGGCACAATAACAAATACAAATTTTTCAAAAAATTGTTAAAATAGTTAACTTTAAAGAATCAAAGTCACCACATATTCACTGCAAAGCTTTGAGCTTGGCCCTTTATGTTGTATTGTATTTCTGCACCACTGGCTGACATAAATCTCAGTTTATTGAAAGGCATATGATGACTTCTTTTAAGAGCATGTTTTGGCATTTTGCCTTTATTCAGTCAGTGTAGAGAGAGACATGAAACGTGGGGAAAGAGAGGGGTGTGACGCAACAAAGATCTGCAGCTGGGAATCAAACCATGAACGTTGCAGTCATGTGGCATGAATCTGATGAAATTTAAATTTATGTTTTGTACTCCTTCTGTTTGTGAAGTTTGTTTTACACATAGTGTAAACTGGTGGACATCTTCTTTAATGCGATCTCATGTGAAACTAGCTACCTCAGTATTGATGGATCTACATGCAAGAAGGACTGAGAATGGCATATTTTCTACCCACCAGTATGACAGCTGGTAGATTCCATCATGTCAACTGCAGGACCTCTATTGGACCTAAAACTGATGAAAAATTGCTGAAAGCTTCAGTGCAATATTCTGATCTCAATATCTTCTTCTTTCCCATGAAATCGTTAGTTTGGATTTGTTGTTTGTTAAATTACTGCAATACAACCACAGTAAGAAGCTCAACATTGCAGGAATTTGACCTTGCAGCACAGTTAACAGAAAAAGGATATTCATTGTGTTGGCTAACTCCAGTGATTCACTTCGGAGTCACAAGATAAATCCGAGGGGTCACCAGATGATCAGCAAAACAGGAAAGCAGAAAAAAACAGTTTCTTCTATATAAAATGATGTTTGTATGTGTCTAATGTAATCTTTGGTTTTATTTATGAATTATGGGATACTAGATTGGGATAGATTGGGAAAATCAATCTCCAGTTGACTTTCCAAGGGGCTGCATTTTGGACCAACTGAAGACAATTTAGTGCTGATGTTGTTTCATGAACTGCAATATTCTTTATAACAAGTGAAAAGTGAAGTGTGTTTGGAGAAAGAGTGAATTCACCGATGAACTACACTTAGATGACTCTAATTTATATTACTCTAAATTCATTTTTAATGTTGCCTATTTAGCGCTTGGTGCTAAAGTATTTTCACCCAACAACTATTAGAGTCCATTCTGTGCCAGTGACAATCTGTGACGATAGAGCAATGCATCAGCCAAGCTGCTTCCAGTGTGAACAAGCATTTTGTGTGTTGCCTTCAACATACAGAACCAACACAGTTTGAAGTTGGGACAGGATGGAGACTTTCAGTAATATGGCAGATATTGTGCCTGAAGTATCATCCTCACCAACAGACGAGATGTCAGTGAAGTGGTCCTCGCCTTCCTCTGCATTGATGAGGTCATTCTTACTCTTCTTGGTCCTTTTCAGCACTGCAAACACAATATGGGAAAAAATACATCACACGAGTCATAAAGCAGCTAATCTGGTTTAACTCTTTAACTCTAAAGCTTTTGTTAAAGTTCAATAAGGAAGATCCTTTCTCTCACAATTCCTCTTTTATTCTGCTTGTGATGAATTTTTTAACAACTCTTTCCCACTCTGCTATGTGTCAGTCTTCATTCATAAACTTTCAGCTTCTCGACCATTTCTGCTTTTACCATGCTGTCAAATGTTGTCTCACTTACAAGTTTCATATATCTCTATATCGGACTAGTTCACTTCATTCATTATCCATTTATTTATTATTCAGTTATTGATATTAAATTAATCTTTCCTTCTTGGATATATGGTACCAGTTCTCAAAACAAAATACAGAGGTGAAATCAATCTTTCAAAAATGACCCAGTAAGGTAAAAACTACCATAAAAAGGAAGCTAAAAGATTTTTAAGGTGAATGGGTATGTTTATTGTATCATCTGATATAGTTATATATATGGATCATAAAACAACCAAGAGGAACCTGTTGTTTATATTCTCAAAAGGATCCTGAACATGTGGTTATAGAAACTGGAAGCACGGCTGGAGGTTTTGGTTCTTATATTTAAGGCTGAAAGATTAAGCGATGAACAGAAGGCGATTACTTGTTTAAGCAAAAATGGCCCAAATTCACTGGTTCTCAAATGCAATATTTGCTGTTTTTCTTAACTTTTTATAATACTAAACTTTAGGTTTTAATCTTTAGATTTTGGTCAACAAAACGAGACAAATGAATATGTTAGCTTGGGCTCTGGGATCCTGTGATAGACATTTGTTATTACTGGCATTTTATGAGCCAAACAATTGATTGAGAAAATAATTGTTAGATTAATAGGTCATCAAAACGTTGCCAGCTGACTGTCAGGGAGAGTATAAAACTACAGAGAAGAGAAGAGCTTTAAAATGGAGTGAATGGCCCTCGTACTCCCACGGCGCCTCTGAACTCCAGGGAGCCTCACTCTCTGTACTTCATTCTAATCTCATTACTCTTCCATCCTGGCACCCATAATCACTGTGACTGTCACCCTGGGTGAGGCTGCAGATGAGAGGCTTTATGGTGAGTAAGCCAGTTACCCATACAGACATACAGTGTATTTTAAAACAGCAAATATTTTAATCTTTGGCGCTTTTAAATTGATATATATTATATATATATATAAGTATATCTATATTGTACAAGTATATGCATACTGTATAAGTGCAATTTAAAAAGAAAAGAAGAAGAAGAAAAGGTGAACATGAAAAGAAGCCTGGGGTTGAAAGGACTAACACTAAAGTGACTAGGGCTAATGGGAGCAGACATTCTGACTTATAGTCATAGCAGGAAAGGTTACTAATATGAACAATGGTTGTGTTCTATTCAAGTGAAGTAAATACCCTAATATAGCTGTTTTTATTGTCTAATCTATCTGATTTCATTGTATTATATATGTAGCAGTTCATTAACAAGTGAAACCAGATACAAACAGTGTATAGCTCCTTTTTTAATTAGCTAAATTGACTGAAGTAAGTCAATATTGCATTTTATTGGGATTTCACTGCACTTCATGCTGTTGACACTTGTGTAGTTTTTTTGTGCAAAGTGGGAGATATCATCGCTGTCAGAAATTCTACAAAATTCTACATATGTCTGACTGGAAATTACAACTAGCAGGCAGGCGCGAATTGTTTTTTCCAGCTTGGCTGCTCGTCATAGTGGTCTGAACCATGACATGAAAACAGAAATATGCACTGCCCAGGATGGCAAGAACAGGAAAATGTCCTGTTGTCATGACATGAGTGACTCATGCATTATTGCATAACTCATGCCTTCAAGATGGTTACCCGCTTTGCCAGCCTGTAATCAAACTACTGGCTATTTTTATCATGTCACATTTTCCTAGCCGAGATAAACCAGGTATAAACACACTGTGTAGGCTAAATATGTCTTATTTTAATTAGCTGAATAAACAGTATTACTGTAGCTGCTAGTTAAAGGAGCTAACAGCTACTGCTAAAGTAGCTTAAGTTAAATAGGTTAGCATAAACATGTTTAGCACAGTTAAAGGTGCTAGCTGCTAAAGGAGATAGAGCTGAGCAGATAAGTTTAAACAGCCAACAGGCAAATGCAGAGGGAATAACCAGCTGTCATTCAACAACTGCATCATCTCTCTTTCTTTCTTTCCTTGCCTCACTTTTCTGCCCTCATGCAGTCAAGAGGGTATACTATCAAAGCTAGTCATTCCTCACCTGTCCACCAGGCGCTCTCAGCGTTTCCATACTGCTCTGTCACACCTGTTGCTGATTGCCTCATCATATACTGCTGCTCTGCCTGCCCAGCTGTACAGTGTTACCTAATTAGTCTGTGTAAATATAGAGGCCATTTTCTCTCTCATTTGCCAAGTCATCTAGCTTCCCTACTGGTGCTTGTCTCGCCTGTCAACATGTCGTGGTTGCCTGCTAATAGGCCCTATTTACGGTAAGCATTTTTACCTGTCAAAACAGGAAAAGCACAGATGGAATTAACATTAATGATGGCTGCAATCCATTTAGGTGGTCCACTTCCAGGGCTCTGGTATTGTGCATGTGACATTGCTTACTGCCGTCCATTTCCTAGAATAACTAATAGTACTAATAATGTTGTGTCTTTGTGAGCTCTTTTGACGACAGGGAACATAAATACACACATAAGAAGCAGTAAAGTTCTGCATGGTGCAGGATGACATGGGCAAAACTGTCCAGTCAATGAATTACCTGCCAGTCCCTAAAACCTTGTGTTTACAGCTCATGGTTCATTTGTAAAGAGGCAGTGTGAACATGAACCGGACCAGAAATAAAAGGCAACAGTGGATGATTTTTTTTTTTTCCCTTGATCTGGACAAAGTGAACCGAACTACGAATGCAGTGAGGACCCAAGTGCAGTGAGAGGCAGAAGACTGAAGAAGCGTTTAAGGAGCTTTATTCCCTTTGCAAAACAAAAAGACACTACAGCCAACAAGGCTATCTAAGTCATCTGGTGGCTGTCAATCTACGGTGCAGAAAACAACAAACAGAACTATATCTTAGTTCTGTATGAGAGTACGGTCTAGACCTGCTCTATATGAAAAGTGCTCTGAGATAACCTCTGTTATGATTTGGCGCTATCTAAATAAAATTGAATTGAAATACTCTTCATACTCACATGTGAAAGGGGATTCAAGAATCAGCAAACTGAAAACACTAACAGGGTTTGTATTTGCTTGGAAAAAGGGGAAGTCAAGTCAATTAGACAAGGAAGTTATTGGCTGAATGTTCCTGCTTGCAGAAGCCTTCTCACAGTTGTGGGCGGCAGCAGGATCAGCACTTTGGAGAGCGCATGGTAATGCACAGTCCTGACACCTAAAAGTACCCTGTGGAGATTTTGACCACTAGTACAGCTGTGTTGTTTGAATCTTGTGTTGTACCAGCACGAGGTGCACAAATATGCTATGAGCACGGGGAGGACATGATATCTATTTCTGCCGACTGTAGACGGCATTAATGCAGAGAAAGCTGGTGACGGTAATGTACAGTAGAACATAGGTATTGATGCAGCAATGAAAGAGGAGAAGAGGAAGAAAGCAAAGCTGCTACAAACAAAGGCTTTGCCAATGTTTTAGGAAGTAAGAAACTTCATCTATCTGTCACATTATCAGCTAAAAGTGAAAAAGTCTTATATTGTCGGTCATAACCTTTTTAGATATAGGTTCTGTATTTTGGTTTAGTTCTGGTATATTTAGCTGGTGAACTCCTGATTATGCCTCTAACATGGCACTAAATTGTAAAATGATTCCAATTTTTGAACCTGGCAGGTTATTTTCTGTCTTCACATTTGATTTTGAAGATGGCAGTCCTCACCAGAGTTGTTGTGTTTCCTTTTGTACCACGCTCCATCCAGAGATTTCACCTCCGCGTTCTTGTCTTCCTCAGCCAGCATCACCTCCTCTGCAACACAAATACCACACCTGAATTAAAAGCAGTGATAATTAGGTCATATTTGTGTCCAGTTACATCCATACAATCAATTACAGTAAAGAACTTTTATTTGAATGTAACTAATGATTAGTGAGGGCTCGGCCAACATTTGTAACCCATGTTTGGCCAAAGGAGTGTGTATGTGTGTGTGTTTCTGACCTGCTTTGCAGATCCATTCCAGGTACCCAGTTAGCTCTCTCTCTATTTGCTGTTGTCTGCGGAGCTTCAGAAATTCTTGCCTCTTCTCCACCCGCTCTCTCTCCTTGGCAAACTCCCTGTAGAAACCACAAAGACACCACACACACACACACACACACACACACACACACACACACACAGAAATGTTTATTGGATCTGACAAGCACGCAGACCCTGGAGGACTCCACCACTGACAGGTACACCAGCAGGCTGGCTTCCAGCAGGTAAGACAGAGTCAGTGTCCTGTCACATTGTGGAATAGCTGAACCTTCAGCAGCAGGGTGGTCTCATGCTTAGACAACAAGCTAGTATCTGTCTACATGGAATGTATAGTGCATTGTCCTTTCTCTCAACAATGACCACTGAGGTGCCCTCGAGTCAGACTCAGTCATGAAGCTAGCTTGAATCATTCCGACAACAGCCAATCATGTTGCACAAGCAGGAAAGAAAGGTGCGTGTGGCAGTGCTGACCAGCAGACAAATACCAGATGATCTCAGATTATCACTCAGATGTTAAGATGTTAAGTCAAAAATAAAATGGAAACAACAACATGGAAAACATTTGGCTCAGAAATGACAAATAATTGCAGTTACAACTATTTTCAATGGAAAGTAGCTAAAAAGCTTGCCTGGAAAGTTGCTAGATTATGTCATGTGCTGATTTGCATATGAGTGATTATTACAGATGACAGATGAAAAAAAAAAAAAAAAAATTATATATATATATATATTTTTTTTTTTTTTTTTTTTTTTTCTAGAAAATGAAAGTAAAAAATTGGGTCAAACTAAACTCTAACTAGCTTTATCATCAGCCTTTCAAAAACTATGTCAGCTGCAGAACTAAAGTATCATGAAATAAGAGCATTCAGACAACGGAATGAAGTAACTCTTGTAAATTCTGTGTATTTTGTTTAAAAATGTAAAAAAACAAAAACAAAATAGTCAGGTTACGTCCTTTAGAACAAAAGCAAGCAGAAGGAGAAAGCTTAGTGGGACGGCCTAGTAGCTTAGGGGTTCAGGCCCCACCATGAACGCATCTCCCTGTTTTGCGTGTCGTTCCCCATCTCTCTCTCCCCTCATTTACTGTCATCTCTCTACTGTCACTGATAAAGGCATAAAGATTTGCTGCTAGGCCCTTTTTTTCAAAAAGGTTTTAAAATAATCCAGCAAGAAAGCTGCTACAACACTGAATAACATACTAAACACACCTCAGTTTGCTTTTTAATGTTATAAAGTTTATTTGAAAGTAGTAAATACTAATATATAAGCATTTATTATTTCTGTAAATGTACCATACTGTTACTCTAAAATAATGTTACATCTAGTGAGGTTTGGGACCTAGACTTGACTAGGGACTTCATAGCCAAGACTTGAGACTTGATTCAAGAGGAGGGTCTTATTCTTAATAGTTTTGGCAATTACTACTATCAGTTCTGGTAGAAATGTTATATATAAATATGAATGTTACATTCACACTGCAAGCCGTAGTGCTCAATTCGGAATTATTGCTCAGATCCAACTTTTTGGTTTGGCTGTTCACATCATCTTTTAAATGTGGCCATTATCAGATTCCAGTGTGAACTGGTCGCGGTCCTGAACTGAGCCACATGTGCAAAAGAACAATAACAAAGACGTCACACAGAGAATGCTGTCGTACAGAAGTAAAACACGGAGGCCACTGAAGTCAGCGTTTACGGTTTAATTTATAAGTTCATGGCCAGTGGAAGCCAGCGAATCCGTGAGCAGATGATAACGAGGATGAGGAGAAAGAGAGCCAAGATTTGTATTTTTTATATTTAATTAATGTTTGTATTCACTGAGCGACACCCGCCAGTGCAGAATTGTCACAAATGTCGATCTAGAGTGACGTAAAAGTCACATGAATTCTGATATGACTCTTCAGACTGAGGTCACATTGCAAAAAATCATACCTGTATCTGATTTAGGACCGCATATGAAAGGGGCCCAAATCAGAATAGAAAAGATCAGATTCCATGGGATTTTATTTAGGTTTATTTTTTGGCATTTTAGCCTTTATTATATAGTGACAGCTGAAGACAGACAGGAAAGGTGGAAGAGAGAGAGGGGATGAGATGCAGCAAAGGGCCTGGGTCAGAGTCGAAGCCAGGCCGCTGCAGTAAAGACTCAGCTATATTGGTACGCGCTCTACCAGGTGAGCTACTGGGGCGCCCTGATTCTTTTTTTTTTTTGTTATGAAACAAAACAGATCTGAGTCACATATGAGCAAGAAATCTGATTTGGGACACTTTTGCCTGCAGTCTGAACGTAGCCTTATTGTTGCCATTGGCAAAAGTACAAACATAAGAGCCAAACCAGAATGATCCTTTTAACAGGCCTAAGAGTGACAGAGGTGCATGGCAGACAACAGTGATACATGGGCATCTTCTGGCTCCAGTGTTATGAGGCAACCTGTGGCTGCACAGGAGACTCTCCCCTTTTTAAGTCACATCCTCTCGCAACTGTAAGGCCAGCCAACAGAATCTATAGGCAGAGAACAAAATGAATGTATATGTCAGTATGTTGTTTAAAAACAGGATATGTATATATACAGCACACACCCCCATTTTAATTATACTTATCTACATTCATACCGGGAAACATGATTAATCAAATGAAACACTGATTGAATCATTTATTCATTTATTTATTGTGAGGATATTAAATGCCATGCTTATTATAGCCAATACAAAATGTCTTTGTACTTATTACATTATTTTTGTTATATTACTCATTGGTAAAGCTCATAACATTATCTCTATTGCCACTGTATTGCTTTGCCAACATGAGGGTTAGGGTTATGTCATGCCAATGAGGTAGTTTTCAATTCAAATGAGCCGGGAAATGAGATATGTGAGGGATGAAGCAGAGGAGGAGAGGTGGGATAAGAGAGGAAAAGAGAGGTGGAGAGAGACAGAGAGACCAATAAAGAAAGACAGAGAGAGAGAGAGAGAGAGAGAGAGAGAGAAGAAGAGAGAGAAGAAGAGAGGAAGACTAGAAATAACAAAGCGAGGGATCTCCAGGTCCACCCCCACGGCTCAGTGATTGGTGTGTCTCCCACACAGCAGAGGGGGAAGCTCTATTCTGCATTGCAGTGGCTGTCTGCCGGCCTTCCTTAGGGTGTGTGTGTGTGTGTGTGTGTGTGTGTGTGTGTGTGTGCGTGTGTGTTTGTATACGTGCCTGCCAGTGTGTCTAAATCTAATTTTCAAATTTTGTGGCCACATATCTTTCTCTCTATAATGTGTGTGCAGTGCATCCATGTGTTGGCTGGTTGAGTGTACATTGTGTGTGTGTGTGTGTGTGTGTGTGTGTGTGTGTGTGTGTGTGTGTGTGTACTGGCAGCCAGGATTTCCCAGCGTTGTAGCAGCTTTCAGCCACACTTTCACACTGTCTCACACGCATACATATTGACGCATATGCCAGCATTAGTACAAACATAAACATTACACAAAGAGCCAGATCCACACTGAATTAGATAATTACAAGCTTTCAAACACATGCAGTACACATATCTTTTCTCCTCCAGAAACAGTCAGACCAATTAGAATAAGCATGTGTATAGAAACCCGCCCAGATTCTCCTCAAAAAGCTGCTTTACTGCACTTCTGTTGGAAGCTACAGAGTCATCATCAAACAACAGCATTCAAAATGCATTGCATACGTACATTGCAGTATATAGTGTGTCTACTCTCCCACTATGTAGGTGTTCCATGGAAACCTGTGTGTGTGTGTGTGTGTGTGTGTGTGTGTGAATATAGTGTGTGTGCATGTAAACATACTATCGGCCCTATTATTAAACAGTCTTGGACGCATGGACTGTGTTGGCGTCTCCAAGCGCACCTGCTATTTTGGTTTATGTATGTGCAGCAGTACAAAGTGCAAAAGGGCTGGAAGATGGTGAATATAGATCAGTGGGTGTGGTGATTGATACACACACTCTCAGCCAGTTACATCACTGCACTCATGGTGTTGCTGTCTGGGTGGTGCAGAGCGACACAATGTGAACACGCAGCACCACAAATCTGCAGCCAGAGGCAGGTGGTGTTACAGTTAATTAGTACGATGATGGTAGAAATAAATGTAAAAAAAAAAAAAAGTTTGGTGAAGCCGTTTATATAATCAGATCAATCCGTCGCTATTTAAGCCATAATTCTACTGTAGGCTATTTCACGTTGCAAATGGTTGCATCATATCTTAAAATGTGGCACAGCAGCGTTTGCTTCGTAATGCATCTCATAAATAAAACATGAACCACAGAATTAAAAAAAAAAAAAGTTGGAATGGAGGCTGTGACACACAGGATTAATAAACTCCAGTAATCCGATGTCTACCGCATAAACAGGCCGAATGTCGAGTTATAGCAAACCTGTCTGATGTGTGAGGTTATTTTGTAGCAGCCTGCTGCCACTTGCATGTGTTTTAACAAGGTTTTTACAATGGACAGCCCCGCGCAATGGCACTGCTCTCTGGCGCAGCACTTCTCTAATGAGATGCTGCAGATTTATCAACATACCTTCAGATGGCTGAAGGGGCTTAACAAACTGAAGGAGGAGCTTTTCATACAGTATAAAGCAGCTGTGGACAACAGGTACTGTAAGAATCACTTATTTTAACTTGTAGATCAATGCAGACTGATTTACAGACATTCCTGCTTTAAGCACATTAAATGTTCATTTTAGATGCCTATTTAAACGCATCTACTCGCTTAAAATCGTTTATTTACATTTGTTATTGCTGTGCATTTGTTCAAGTATTTAGCTTGCTCTTGTTGATAAAATCACCAAAGTGGCAGCCGAGTGACACATTTTCCGCCAACAGCTTGCTTTGTGCTGCCTCATTTGAACCTCCCACCTGTTTGTTCCTCTCCGCCCACCTGTGCACCATGCGCTCTGTGCCAGGCACCAAAATACAAAATCACTTCCATAAAGCACACCGGGATGTGGAAGATGGAACCACCATGGTTAACATGTTAGCCAAACATGTACAACAGACCTAAACCTATGCCCAATTGTTTTGTGACTTTGTCTCAGTTTTTAACACAATGTAGATTCCTAAACTTCTTCAGCCACTCATGTGCCTGGATGATTGTATATTAAAGAATCCTAACCTCCCACCAAGATATAAGGTATATTTTAAAGCAATCTTTTCAAATGAGAGAGTGTTAAGTACAGGTGCCTCTCCGGGCTGTATGTTGATGAACTGAAAGAGGATAACCTCTGTACTCCAGGCTGAAGTATGAAGATAACATGGTACTGTTTGGGCCAGCACAATACTCAGCATATCATAAGGTTTTGTTTCAAAATCAATCACAGAAAAGTCTTAACATTTACAGTTCCATGACAACTGAGGAAACTACCTCTGCTGACGAAGACCGTGGGATATGGTGGAAACCTCCAGAACAAGCAATTAAGTAGACCTTGGCTTGAGAATGTTTTGTACTACTGTAAAGAATAAACTGTCAACCTCAAAAAACAATGCTACTTTCTTCCTGTATACTCCTCATGGAGCTTGATAATGATGTAACAATGATAATGATGTACTAACACAGAACAAACCAACAAGATAATGCTAAAGATAAAGCAGAAAAAAAATCCTACCACTTTAAAAAGTTGTTATAACTAACATGTAAAACAGATACAGAGCAACATTATCATCCCATTGAAATTGTGTTTTTATCAACATATGTGAAAGAAATTGTCGGATAGGTTATAATAAAGGTATAAGTTAGACAAACTGGAGATGTGTGAGAGGAGTTTTCAGAATAGACGGTGGGGGTTCAACTTTGTTCACAGCCTCATCTTATCCCAGCCTGCCCACGCTGATGGGATAAAAGCTGAGTGAATGGCCCCGACCTCCCCTGGGGGTCTGCAGCCTCTCAACCCTGCTTGGATCTGCTCTCCTGCCTGCTCTGAAGTTCAGACCATGGCCTTTAAACAATGACATGGACCCCGCGCACCCCTGCCAGATCAGTGACATTCCACCTCCCCAGTAACTTTAAGGCCATCTGACAACTTCTGTGGAGAGAGCAGGAAACAAGATAACCACAGTGGGGGCAGCTAAATATGTTAAAAGAAGGGACTTCAAAGTTGATACAGAAGTAGAATGCCTCATTTCTCAAACGCAGCCCCGACTCCTAATGACCCTAAGCACCATGCGTAAAAACTAGTTGCTGTCCTATCTCTCCACCAGGAGGAGCAGTGATTATGGAAGGAGAAACGGTTTGCTGCCGTCAGACTGCTGTGACCATTTTACTTCAAGTTTGCCTTGTGCAATTTCACTGAGCCAGTGCGCCTGAAATCAGCTGTTCTTATCATATTTGATGTGTATAAGGAGTTTGCTTCCCACACAGAGCATACTTTTAGTGAAGCGCTTATTATCATATCATAAGATAATGAAAATATTATGCTGAAGCTTTTTTGTAAAACACTGATATAGGTTGTTGTTTTTATGCATTAGCTAACATAAAATATAGGTTATTCAAATTTAAAGAGCGAGCAAGCCAGAAGGCTGAAAGAGACACGCCTCGTTACTGATTATGCCTTCTATTCTGTGCCATGAAAACGGCAAGATATGCATTATTCAACAGAACTGTGTGAAAAATAAAAGCAATGCAAGTGGGAAATTAAAGAAGGTGAGAAGAAGCCCTTGGGTCTGTGTAACGCTTATGAGTGCTCTAGGTAGAATATTTTTCAGTTCCATTTTGTGCTGTATTTTGCTTAATCCATATCTTTTTTCATGGTGAGTAGGATAATTTAATATTTACATTATTCATGTAAGGTTTTTGTTTTGACCTTTAAAGATAAATACTGTACATAGTATGCATAGAGCAAAACAGAGCGTGTGGTTAAATGTCATATAATATCAAAATAATCAACATAATTGCAACTGAATAGATGGTGTGTAGGTCACTTGGCCCTTATACTATTGTGCGCCCAAGTCCTGTGTGCTGGGAGGAGGTGTGCACAGCACAGTATGAAAATTGTGCCCAAGGCCTATGGTCATGATAATCCAGCTTCGTCAGGTGTTACCGGTCCATATAGCTGAGTGTTGTCAGAATAAAAATGAAACTTAATATTATAATTGCAAAGTGAGGCAGCATGTATAAAGAAAACAATAGGGGATCTAAAACTAAGCCTTGCGGTACACCAATTGAGATTATAAGTAGAGACAGAAGCTTTCTTTATAGTGACAGGATTACATATGGGATTGAAAACTGAAACCTTGTCATTTTTTGTACTTTAAAATAATCATATTTAATGATAAAGCTTTAATGGGAAAATATTTACCTGGCTGCCTTTAATAAGCCATTTCAGTCCAATGTTGTGCTAAGCCTCAAGCTGCTCACTTGTTTTAGCTTGTGGGAAGCTGATAAGATAATTAATTTACAAGCTGACATGAAAAACAACAACTTAGAAAAAACTTTGACGAAAATGATGGACATAAAAAGGGCTGCAGTGTGAAGCAAACACATTAATGGTTCTGTTGAGCTGACTTTGCAGTTTGCTCACTCTAGTCATCAAAATCCTCTCCCGACGGCACCCAATTAATTGCCCTCACAATTAAGTAAATAAGAAAACTTTGCGACTCACTATTCCATTCTGCAAGTGGCTGCAGGAATTGAGGTTGGAAGACAAAAAAAGGTGTTCCACAAATTACTTTGAGGGACAGTCAGTCTCTCACCTTGATTTCAAAAAGAAGCACAGTGAGGAAATAGATTTCACACCAGCAGGGAGAAATGTTACCTTATCAGCAAGGGCAGAGCAGCCAGCTGAAACGTAGAGTACTGTGGCTTATTAAAAAAATTAATGACCTTAACATTAAACAACAGGAGAGTGAACATGAATACAACTCTGTGTTCATCCATTTATCTGAATTAGCTCAGATAGAAGAAGAGGGGGAATTTAATGCTCATAAAGTTCTGCATGGAAAGAATGTTGGAAAGGGAGGTAAACTTCTCAGGTAAAAGGTGAGACAGTTCTTATCATTGTGCTGCCATTGGTGGCTGGAAGCTATACTGCAACAATACTGACAATTTCCAACAACAGTGATGTAGGAGGTACAGTGAGGTCCATATGTATTTGTACAGTTTTGTGTTGCCTCAGTACCCCAGTACACTAGATTTTAAATGAGGCAATGACTATGAGGTTAACTAACTATGTAGAAAATGTAGCCATTTCATCCATTCTCCCAAGGTTAAAAAAAACTACAATTCCTACACTGTTCACCAAATATGAATGTGGACATGCCCCAACCCCCTTCAAGATGAGATTCATCACTTTAACTTTTTATTTAAAATACAATGATCAGCTTAATTAAAAACATCTATAGTTCAATCCTGTTTTCTGCAATTCAGAAACATTTCTAGATTAAGACCCTTTCTTCTGAACAAAAACCTGAAAAATGTCATTCACACCTTCATCACCTGTCGGCTGGACTATTGTAACTACCTGCTCTCTGGCAGGAAGCTGCAAAAAATCTCAATCTCACTTACAGCTTGTTCAAAACTCGGCCACCAAGGTTCTAACTGGAACAAAGAAACAAGATATTTCATCCTCATCCTGGCATCCCTTCACTGGCTACCCCTAGGTTTTCAAATAGATTGTAAAATCGTACTGATTGATTTAAAAATCCTGGTTCCCCCTTGCCCCCTGAGATTTTCAGGTTCTTCTATTCTTGTTGTTCCAAGAACAACGCTCTGAGAGCGGTGAGGGTGAAACAAACAGTAAGGGGCCAGACATCTAAGCAATGAGCTGAAACTCATTTTAAAGCTCTGTAAAGCTGAAGGGAGCCGCAGACTGGAGAGATAATTCTCTGTAGGTAATCATCACATTGACCACATTGTCGTTAAATACATTCTTGTTATAAAAATATCAAAAATTATAGCCACTTCCAACAGTGGAGTGAAAAGCACAATAAATACAACGTTACACAATGAAAGCTGTGAAATGTCCAATGCAAAACACAATATAGCAGTAAATCTACCATTAAACCTAGATAAATTAGATTTAGCCTACTTGGCGGATGCAGTCGCCGTTGAAATGCCTTGTTCCTTGTCCTCTGAAGAAAGAAGTCATTTGCAAATCTGTGTGCATGGTAGGGTTGGGCAATTGGATGAATATATTGGCTATCTGCGATTGGCTGGGCACCGGTTGTTGGTTTTTTTTTTTTTTTGGTAATTTTTGTCATTTTATTTTGCTAACTTAATGGTCTGCCTCCTCGAGAATTCAACTCGGTAATTAATTAACCTGTAAAGTGCGAATAGGAACTGGCAGTTAGAGGTGGACCATATTATGTACGTTCTTGTTGCACTGATTTCCAACGAGTCTTTCACAAAACAGGGCAGTGACTAAATGACAGTTAAGCCGTCTTTAGTGGTTTCTGTCAAATCGTTTGGCGCTGAAAAGCAACGTCAATTCATAAATCAAATTTGAGAACAAGACCAAAAACTGTATGTGCATTTGTGCACCCTGAGAACATTTAATTGGCATTAAAGGCACAGCACTAAGCTGGTTTAAATCCTATTTTTCAGATCAATATCAGTTTGTACATGTTAATGATGAATCCTCTATGCACGCCATTGCAAAGTTAGTCACGGAGTTCCACAAGGTTCTGTGCTTGGACCAATTCTATTCACCTTATATATGCTTCCTTTAGGCAATATTATTAGGAAGCATTCCATAAATTTTCATTGTTATGCAGATGATACCCAATTATATTTATCGATCAAGCCAGATGAAACTAATCAATTAGCTAAACTTCAAGCATGCCTTAAGGACATAAAAACCTGGATGACCTGCAATTTTCTGATGTTAAACTCAGACAAAACCAAAGTTATTGTACTTGGCCCCGAACACCTTCGAAACACATTATCTAAAGATATAGTTTCTCTAGACGGCATTGCCCTGGCCTCCAGGGACACCATAAGGAATCTTGGAGTTATCTTTGATCGGGATATGTCCTTTAACTCACATAAAACAAACTTCAAGGACTGCCTTTTTTCACTTACATAACATCAGGCACATCCTGTCTCAAACAGATGCAGAAAAACTAGTCCATGCATTTGTTACATCTAGGCTGGGTTATTGCAACTCTCTATCATCAGGCTGCCCCAATAAGTCCCTTAAGACTCTCCAGCTGATCCAGAATGCTGCTGCACGTTTACTGACAAGAACCAGGAAAAGAGATCATATTTCTCCAATATTAGCTTCTCTACACCGGCTCCCTGTAAAATCTAGAATAAAATTTAAAATCCTTCTCCTCACCTTCAAAGCCCTTAATGGTCAGGCACCATCATATCTTAAAGAGCTCATAGTACCCTATTACCCCACTAGAGCACTGCGCTCCCAGAATGCAGGGTTCCTTGTGGTTCCTAGAGTCTCTAAAAGTAGAATGGGAGCCAGAGCCTTCAGCTATCAAGCTCCTCTCCTGTGGAACCAGATCCCAGTTTGTGTACGGGAGGCAGACAACCTCTTCACATTTAAGAGTAGGCTTAAGACTTTCCTCTTTGATAAAGCTTATAGTAGGGCTGACTCAGGTGACCCCTGAGCCACCCCTTAGTTATGCTGCTATAGGCCTAGACTGCTGGGAGACTTCCCATGATGCACTGAGCTCCTCTCTCCTCTCTCCTCCTCTCCCTCTCCATCTGTACACCCTCATATCCCATCAATGCTTGTTACTAATTCAACTTCTTCCCGTAGTTGTGTGCTTTATCTCCTCTTTCTCTCTCTCCCCTTCTGTTGCTTTCTGCAGGTGTTTCTGCCTCCGGAGCTGTAGAGTCTGGATCTATGGTTGCACCTGCTGCCCCTGTGCTCCTGCTCTATACCCACTGCTGCTATTGCTGTTATTGTTCTTATTATTAGTATTGCTATTATAATATTGCTCTTAGTATTATTTCTGTTGGTGTTATCATCAATACCATTACCACAACTATTGCTTTGCATCTCTGTGTGGAACTGTACTGTGCTGCTGTATGTTCTCTTTCCTCCTGCTCCCCCCCCCCCTTCAACCCAACCGGTCGAGGCAGATGACCGCCCACCCAGAGCCTGGTTCTGCTCGAGGTTTCTACCTGTTAAAAGGGAGTTTTTCCTTGCCACTGTCGCCTAGTGCTGCTCATGGTGGGAATTGTTGGGTCTCTGTAAATATAAAGTGTCGGTCTAGACCTGCTCTATACGAAAACGTGCCCTGAGATAACCTTGTTATGATATGGCGCTATATAAATAAAACTGAATTGAATTGATCATTTAATAGCATAGTTATTTTATCCCAACCTATTTTTTCATTTGGAGGCTGCAAGCAGAGGTGTCCTTCATCTGACACCATCTGAGTCCTTTTCAGATTTTGATTACAGTCTTGATCTGTGAGAAGTGTTTCTTTATCTATCAATCCACCATGACCCCAATGGAAAAATGACATTCCTATCATGATTTGGTATGGATGATATACTGTAGGTTAGGTGTTGCACATGAGTGGAGGATGGGGAACAACACAGAGAGTGCTGGTGCTGAAGAAAGATGATAATAACTGCAAAGCAATATTACACAAGATAAATAAAAACAATAAAAACAGCCTTCTCCCATGATGCTATTCATGCATCAATGGTGATGACACTGCTACTTGTGTTTCTCTATAAATGAGGGAGTGTATACCACAGAATTACACAGGAAGGCTCTGCACACCATGTACAGTACAAAGTCTGCTCATGGTGTGGCAGACTGGTATAATCATGTGAATTTATGTTTTAATAAAACCTCATGAATATTACATTGGTGCTGCCACAGATGTGGAATTCACCTAAATAAGTAAATGCAAGAGAAGGGCACACTCTGGAAGAAGGGAAAATCTCTAAATGTGGGATGTTTAGATGCAAGTTAAAGAATTATACTAGTGACATTTCTGAGTTAGTGATGATCTGATAAGAAAAGTCACCCTTATTATTAGTATTTTGAAGGTGTGTTCAAACCCCTTCCCCAAACAGCGATTGCCCAATTATAGTTAAGTAACCGCAAGTGGGCATGGCAGGCCTTTCAAACGTTTAACTTGTTAAATCAGCGTTTATGGGGCTGTAGTAACAGAGATACTCAGCACCTCAAGAGTTTGGAAGGTGGTGTTTTTTTTAATTTGCCTTTTCAAAACCAAAAACACAAGAGCAAAAGTGTAAGGAATGGATCAAACAGTGTGTTTATCTGCTCTAATGCAAACTGCAGTTAACATGTCTGGTTAACTTACTACCTGCAGTACCAGCATTAATTCCAAGGCAAAGAGTTAGCATATCAGCAGCTAACTGCATTGCTTGTGAAGTTACATGTTACATTAAGAAAGGCCCACATGACAAGCACATTCACTGTGTAGTATTTCCCCACTGTGTGGGACCCAGTCCTGGATGCTATCAGAGTTTAGACTAACGTTAGCCACTCTGTCCTGCTCTTTATTGGATTTGGGGACGTTTACACTACAGCAACCCCAGAAACGTTACCTTTTCTCTTGTAATGCTTGTAATGCTTTTCTCTTGTAATGCTACGAACAACTATGTGTCCAACTACACTCAGTTTTAATACGTTTGAGTGATAGGAGTATATGACCATCTTTATAGAGCTGACCTGAGGATATTACTGCGGCACTACAGTCACAGAAAGAGAATCCATGCAGCCATTCTGGGCATGTTGTTTTGGACTTATCTCTTATCTTATTTAATAATGTGAATGTCCATGATATGAGTTTATATTTCATGGACATTTGGACCTAGGCATATCCTTGTGAGCATATAGCATATACCTACATGTCACATAGACTACTCCACTGCCTGCAGCAACACCCTTATACCAACACCGCCTCTTACTATAGTTTGCTACAGTGCTCTACAGATTCACTATGGCAGACAGGATGATAAATATGGGAAAATATCAAAGCAAAGGCTTCTCATTTTATTATATTTTGAGCAAAGGCAGCATCACATGACCAAACAGGTCTGGGTATGAGTGGGGTAAACCTTGGTATAATGTAAAGAACATCTCTTCAAAAGCTCCACTCAGGTCATCCTCACAGTTTGTACTCACCCTGACAGCACACCTAGCACCAGGTTGAGCATGAAGAAGGAACCGATGATGATGAGGGGGATGAAGTACAGCCAGTTCCACGTGTTCCCTGAGGCATCGTTAGCCTAAACATGCAGAGACAAAGAACAGGACTGTTAATACTATTGTGTTGTTGCAAGGATAAGGCTGGTGCCTATTTGGTGTATATTTTTCTTATTGTCAACAAATCCCATAAAAAGACCAAAACCAACAATGTGTTAGTCCATCTCTCAATGCTTTTTTACTTCCCTACTCTGTCTGTGGCTCTCAACCGCAAGCCCATTGGTTCCTACTGAAGACAAAAATCTTCCGTACCATAAAAACGGCTCACAAATACATACTTTCATTTTTGAAAAGTCTCAGTAATTTCCTAAAATAGCTGGTCACTGTAGTGTTGAGCAAATGTTAGTCAAACAGGAGGAAATTGTGCATTTGTTGTTGCATTTGTTTGTTCATTGGCGAATTAATACACAGTTGGTGCTATAGTGAGTATTTCTGGCAGCAGGACGGCATATGTGGGATTTAGTCAAAATAAACTAACGTGTGTGTGTTCATGGTAATGAAGGAACATGTCGCCCAGTGCAACGGTGTGGCTAAATGGTGTGTTTTCTATTTAATTTGTGTTTTTGGACAACAATGGCACAGAGGAATAAGATACATCAGGCTTTGATACACAATTTTGATGAGATTTGTTGACAGTAAGACAAATGCAGAATATCACCAGACTTATTTAAATTCACATAGATGTATCAGATTCTATCTGATCTTTGTCTTTGTTTGAAGATTAAAATATTTATGACCTTAGAGTGCTTGGTTTATGCTTGAAGGGTAGGCTATGTCAAATCGTGCAATGATATGCAATGATGACCTTGCAATATAAAGAAACCTAATACAACAGCACTACAAATTACCACCTCAAAAATGTACTTTCTTTCTGTCTTATGTGAGATAGGCACAAGCAGAGCACAGAAACTGACAGAAAGGCTAAAAATATATGGACAAAAATATCCTTATTCTGGACATTTATAGGACTGTAATATACCTTATATACTGGTATTCACAGTAAATGACAAGGTCATTTGAAACTGTCTGCCATACTGGGGTGGACAAAATAACAGAAACATTATACTGTATGATGCAAAACACATTTTGATACTATACGCTAAATGGCTGAAAGACACCCCAACATTATTCGTATATGTGACTGCTTAACATTTGACTTCAAACCATGGGCATTAATGTGCTGCTCTCACAGCCTCCACTCTTCTGGTTTCAGGCTTTCCACCACATGTTGAACCTGGCTGCAGGGATTTGCCCTCATTCAGCCACAACTACATTAGTGAGGTCCAACACTGATGTTGAGTG
Source organism: Macquaria ambigua (assembly GCA_008360985.2). Lineage (NCBI taxonomy): Eukaryota > Metazoa > Chordata > Actinopteri > Centrarchiformes > Percichthyidae > Macquaria > Macquaria ambigua. The sequence continues at coordinate 240,626 of VMKM01000145.1, forward strand.
ATAAGGTCTGGCTCACAATTGGTGTTCCAGTTCATCCCAAAGGTGTTAGATGGGGTTGAGGTCTGCGCTCTGTGCGGGCCAGTCAAGCTCTTCCACACCAAAATGGGAAAACCTTTTCTTTAAGGAGCTGGCTTTGTGTACTCTAAGTACACAACTATATGCAGGAGTGCCCACATACCTTTGGACAAATACAGTGGAATACTTTGAGCGCAACACATTGCTTAGTGGGTTCAAAGGCATTACAGCTTTGCATCTTGATGGTCTAAAGATAACATCCACACCTCCGAAGACCCATAATCATAGAAGTGCTGGTGGGAGCAAAGAGCTGAGCCGTATTTGCCTTCTCATTTAGCTGTTAGGTTAGAACAGGACTTTACTGCTATAATGGATACTATCCTCACTACTCTGTCTATTGTAAAATCTGTGGCTCCCTTATACCAGACAATAAAAGGGGTATTGGCATGGGTGTGGAGGAGAGGTGAGCTTGTTTGTGTGTGTGGTTTTCTGTTGAAGCAGTAATGACAGGAGCACCAGTCACAGTCTAAGGCTCATGTTCTCCATTGTGACTCCTACCCTGCCTGAGGGCCTTCTACTGTATGTTAACAGAATTCTTTACAGTGGGCACTCACACTCAGATTACTTTGGGAGGTTAATTTGATTCCTGGAAATTGTCTGGTGATGCACTCATTTACTGAAACCCATTGTTATGCCTTCCTATCGTTCAGAAGCACGTGTTAATATCTCAGTTTGTATCCATGGATTTGCTCAGTGTTTTCTCTGATAGCAATAGTCTGTTACCGTTTTTTTAACTACGCAGCAATATAATTGCTCCTTCCACACCTTCCACATAGTAAAGGTAATATGCAGCTTAATAAGCGGGGGAAATGCCTACATTGAGTATGACATGCAAGACTCTGAGTACACATGACAGAAGAATAAGCAAGACAAATCAGTGAAGGAGACATACGTAAAAAAGTGGCAATATATTTGAAAGTTTAAAAAAAGCTACACTGTCTTTTACAAGTTGACTGCTATCACAATTTCAAATTGACTGCCATTTGTAGTTGACATGGAAGCAGTGGTAGCAGTTGCTAGGGGCTGTTAACTTAACATTTTCACTAGGATCAAGTCAACTTGATTCTAACCTGATGAATATAGTCCAATGTCCAATGTTCACTCTCCTTTAGCTTTGTTTTGATCTCCACCAATTCCTGAGAAGACTCTTTAGCCCATTGTACACTACCTGCTCAGCACTAAACAGCAGACGGACTATGTTAGCAACTACCTGGTGAACATAGTGGAGAATTAAGCAGCTAAAGACACAGTTATATTCCTCCAAACAAATGCTTAAAGGAGAGTGAATATTGGACTCACATTAGTCAGACGGACCCAAACATGACCCCAAATGAATGCTAATGCTGCTCTGTTTCTGCTGGATGTATCAATAGGCAACTGTTTGCTAACATTTTAGCCATACCAACTTATGGTATGGCTAAAATGTTAACTTAATATAAAAAATAAGGTAGAAAATAGTGCTTTAATATTAAAATATTGATTGGTGCAGCTTTAACTACGGAGGGTCATGTGAAAGAGTCATAATTTATGAAAAGCTGTATTAGATTTACAAAGAAGAAGAAACCCTTGAAATATTGTAATGTTTCTAACAATCATCATAAAACATCTTCCGACCTAGCAGGGTAGCATAGTGGAGCAGAGTACAATGAATAACAAAAACAGGTCTGTCTTAATTAAATCTAGTCTAACTCCTGCCATACTCCCACTTAGCAGCACAGAGGATATTAGTGCAGAGCGACTGCAGATCGTGCAGATAAGTTTTCTTGTGGAATATATCTTATAGAGATGGCAGGGTAAGAAACAGGGCTTACACACAGGTTCTATATTACTATAAAGATTGTATACACTGGTTGCTTTGATATATTATATTGGTGTGCCATTTAAAAAAAGCTCCCGAACAATTGTTTCCTCAGGTGCACTTATCTGACTCTTCTCAAGCTACAATGTGAGTGTTTTGAAATACAAACAGAAGCTAACCCAAGACAGTTTCCTTGTCACAGCATCCTAAAATTATAATGAAATCTACCTTATTGGATGTCAAACCACAAGAGCCTCTTCCATATACCTTTCTTTCTCTAACCCTGTTAATCAACATACAGTGGGGGACAAGGGTGATTGGTGCTGTGTCATCTTAACAAGTAATTTAGATCCGGAAGGAGCTCAGAGTAGAACTGCTTCCCCTTCATGTTGAAAGGAGCCAGTTAAGGTGGTTTGGGCATCTTATTAGGATACCACCTGGATGCCCCCATATGGAGCTTTCCGGGCATGTCCAACTGGGAGGAGACCCCGGGGCAGACCCAGACACACGCTATAGGAGAGCCTGGATTAGGTTTCCACAACTGGTTATATCTCTCCTGTTAGCAACCTCTATTCCTATTCATCATTCATTATATGGATATCTACTGTATGTCCCCGGGAGGATTGTTCCTAATGCTCTGACTACTTGAACTTGTACTAACATTACCGTCACTTCAAAGCCCGAATCCAAACACCACCTTCAGCCCCTGCAGACTTCTGTCATACGTACCGTGATGTGTTCACATACCTGCTGTTACCCAGCCACTTTCACTCTGACATTTAAACCAGATTTCTGCATAAGTGTTCTTCCAAGTGAGCACAAACAGTAGATATATAAAAATTCTGTGCACTGGCTCAGGTTCTATAAAAGGAAATTTGAAGATGTTGTGAATACCAGGAATCGCTTGACAGACCTGTCAGGAATAGATTCCCTTCTAAGATAAAGCTCTATTATATTACATTAATTTGGCAGACATTTGTCTAAAGTGACTTGAGTTTTTTTCCTCACACCTTTACACATTAGGGGCAATTTATGGACACTTCAACACATGGATGGATGAGAATTCCAGATGAGATTTGAGATTCTTTCATTTACAGCCAGATAGATGCATCTCTGTTGGTCAGATCACAAATCTGATTACATTCGTCTTTGTGTAATAACTACCAAAACGGCAGTTAATAAGAATAACTTGTACACTTAGTTAGTTACAACAATAATAGTTCAGTTAGCATCAGCTAGCAAATAACTTTCCAGAAACTAAGATGAACACATGAATGAATTGTAATAAAGGGCTAAGAGTGACAGGAAAGTTTAATCATTTCAAACACTCTCGCCTCTCTCACACACACACACACACACACACACACACAGTTCATTCAGTGGTGGAACTGATCAGGGATCAGATAAATGGCATGTGTTGAAATCACTGGAGCTGCTTTTCTCCCACAGCATGGAGAACGACAGATGATTTCAGTGATATTTCAGCGTGACTTCAGCTGCCATTATCACAGGCCCTGTAGAGGCTATTTCCACAGAGCGCATATTGACGTAGTTACACTATGGGAGGAGTAAACATTATGTATGCATCTTAGAGAGACGGATGCATTTACACCTTTTTAACATCTGGCTAGGATTGAAATCGGATTGAAATCTGTCTTGAATGTTTCTTGGATGCATTTACACTTTATTTATTATATAATAATAATAGTATAATATTATTATAATTCTATATGGTGCGGACCTATCCAGTCACCTCTCCATTAGCTCCGCTAAATTAATACAAATGTATGATTTTAATTTATAGACAAACAAGACCATATCTGTGTCCATCTCTGCATCCATCTCAACATTGGAGGCAACACAGAGGTAAACGTGAAGGATTAAACACAGGCTGCAATCCTGGCCACATGGATCTTCTCTGCCAAGCATCCTGCTAGCCAGTGTACAGGCATTGGATAATAAACTGGACGACCTGCGTGTCTGCATCTATTTCCAACAGGATATCAGGAACTGTAATGTCTTTTGTTTCACAGAAACTTGGCTCAATACTGGAATACCAGACAGCGCCATTCAACCAGGTGACTCTTTTTCTGTATAACGATCTGACAGAAGAGAGGACTCTGCCAAAGAAAATGGAGCAGGCGTGTGCTTTATGGTGAATAAGGATTGGTGTGGGTAGGCTGTGGGTATAAGCCTGTCATTGGCCAAATATTTCAGTTGGAATTCTCCTCCCCTTCCGCTACGCGTTACCTTTTTCAAACTCCCTGTCGCTATGTGAAAAAACAACAACAACCTTCGAGCTAGCAACCTACCTGCTGAAAATGGCAACTCATACAAACAAGCCAGGACGTTTTTTCCCTAGACCAGAATGATAATGGGTCCACCTTTCTCCAGCGCTGGCACATCGCTAAAATGAAGTGTGGAGATAGGTATGGCTATGAAAGACTAGGATTGGTGTGACGGTGGGAATATTAAAATGCTATCCCATTCCTGCTCACCTGATTTGGAGTTATTGTCTATCTCATGCAGACCGCGCTTTGTACCAAGGGAATTTACATCGGTCATTATCACAGAGGTCTACATCCCACCACAGGCGAGTACAGAGTCTTTGCAAAGACTTGAACTGCTCACAGACCAGTAATCCTGATGCTGCTCTCATTATTGCTGGAGACTTCAATCTGGCTAACCTTAAGAAGGTTATTCCTGACTTCCATCATCATCAACATATTGACTGTGCCACAAGGGGAATAAACATTCTGGATCACTGCTACATGCCATTCAAAAACGGCTACAGAGCGGAATCGCTACCCACATTCAGGAAGAGCGACCATGCGGCCATTTTGCTCAAAGTATGTAACTACTAGTAACTACGATTCATGCCCCCTGTGACAGGAGAGGTCAGGTAATGGTCAGGCCAATCAGAGGTCGCCTTACAGTCTAGACTACATGACGCAGTCTGGAGCATGTTCCAGGACGTCACAGATGACATCAATGGATTCACTGAGTCTGTGGTGGATTTAATTTGTAAAACAGCATTTTAATGCTGCCTGTCTTGGCCAAGACACTCTTAAAAAAGAGATTTTTAATCTCAATGAGGCTTTTCTGGTTAAACAAAGGTTAAATTACTTAAATAAATAAAACCAATACCATACATACATACATACATAGATTTTCCTCAAATCGTTCAGCCCATCTCCTTCTAAATTAAACCTTATAAACTGTTGTATGCTGTCTTACACATTACTTAAGCAACTGTTTATTATGTGCTGTATCTTTTATTCACACTTAAAAGCAATAACAGTTGACATTTTCAGCAAGCTAAAGTTGTGCTATGCTGTAAAATCAGTATCTGTAAATCCTTTCAGAGAACCAAATGACGAAAGCCACCAATTAGGCAGTGTGCTTCATGACAAAGACAACTAGGCGGAGGCAGTGACAGGGGAAGGGGTTGGACGATCTATGTTGAACTGCTGCCAGTGAATCCCAACAAGAAGGCGCTGTATTAGAAAGGTGGAATCAACTGTCATAATGTAGCTCTAAGCTGGAAGTGGATGTGGAGGGCTCGGTGTATTAGTGCATTAGTTGGTATCGGGGTGAGGCTGCCTCAGACCTTGGCGGCTAACAGAATTGAGAGAGCACACAAGGCAACAGAAAAGCCATTAGTAGCCCTGTTCTGCCCCTAAAAGTGTTAGCCCGAGGACAGCCATCAATTCAACAGCAATGCCACACCCATACTGCCTGACAGCCTGGAGACAGACCAGGAAACAACAGGTACTGACTCATACCAACACAATGAACCAACAGCTTTATGTTTAGACTTGAACTAAGACTGGTGATACCTTTTAATATACTATATCTTTATATTTGATCTTTTTCATTTTAAAGAATCACAGTATTACAAGGAACCAGTCTTTCCTCCACTCAATATATCTGTAAGCACGCTGAAGAGACAGGCAGAGACAGGGGTTGTAGCAGTACTGGATGACAAGTGGCAGTGAATGCTCTGCACCGTATCTTGTTGTTGTTGTCCTCTAGCCGCCTTGTAAACATCCTGCTCCCCAGAGCTTGGCCTGATAGCATCTGAAAGTCTGCCCGCTGTTTACAGGTGAGTGGATACTGTGTCACCGGGGGGACTCATGCAACTGACCCTAACTAGCCCTGACAAGCACTGGAAAAGGCTGGTGAAGCCAGCAGTGCCCTCTTCTATGTGAAGCAGGGCATACTGAGACACTGGGTGTCACAGTGCAACTCTTAAAGTCTGCCAAGATAACAAACCACACCAGGCATGTGCATTGTGGCTTAGAAGATTAATATGTTACAAAAATGAATGATCAAACCAATAGTTAAAGGATAGGTCTAGAGTTTGTCTTCATACAATACTCACATGCCTACTGTATGTACTGTAATCATTCCTTCTGCCCATACTGTCCATGGAGTGATGATCCCTTCCTACTGTGACTACACTGTAAGAAATGGGGGACAAAATCCACAGTCCTTGTTTCCTGAAAACACTGTGTTTCCCCAGTGTTTCATTCCTGAGGTGAGCAGAGGGATATCTAACCCAGACTGCTGAAACTTCATATTAACTTAGGTTAAACTTTAGCTTTTTAGAGATCGGATAGCTATTAGGGATGGGCATGAGTACTCAAGTACTAATTTTGGAGAACAGTATTTGTTCAATGTATAGAGTAATCGCATTTCTTTTGCTTTGTAAAAAAAACAAAAAACACATGTATATATATACATATATATATCTATATATATAAAATAATAAATATAAACGTAAATTGACCCTGTTCTATATTAAAAATGTACACTTTTTGGATGGGCCGCAGTGATGTAACTGCTATGAATATCTGCACAGATCTGTATAGCAAAAATGATAGATCTGCACAGCCGCAGATAACGTTCAACGTTTTCAGTCAGGCATCACTCGATCTATCTTTATAGGCAGAATGGCGACCAGGCATAAGAGTGATGCTTGGAAGTATAAAAATAAAAAACAAAATAAACAAAATAAATGTGCGGTGCAAACAATGTAACTTGTGTATTATAGAAAAACTAGCTCAATGATCAACCATTTGCGCATTAAAGCTGGGGTAGGCAAAATCTGTGCAACCTATGCAAAACCTTCCGCCTCTCTCTCTGCTGCCTCGTATCACTCCGCTAAGCCCCTCCCACCAAACCCACAACTTCGACCGGCAGCAGAAGGAGTCGGTTCCCCTGCGAAACCGTATCTCTTGTAGGGCTCACTCTCCATGACGTGAGCCTCACTGAGACCGCAGTCCCTCCCGCTGCTTCTCAAAGACGCCCCTCTAGCGCTTCGCGGTTGCAGAGCAGAGCGCCCCAGACTTCAGAATCAGCTGCAACACCGTCCAGCAGCGGGATGAGAGGCTAGTACACCACACACACACCACTGTCCCCCGTCAAAAGTTATTCCCCACTGTTTGTCATCCTGCCTCCACTCGTCGTTACGAGCGCCATGTCATCGAACATAATGAGCCTGAAGCTCCGTGTGGAGCCGGGACGTGTTGTTTTGTACTATACACCGCTGTAGGCAAAGGAGGTGTTGGAAATGTATCACATGTTGCAGGATTTTCGGCAGGATTTTCCGCCATTAAACCAGGCTTTCACCGTCTGAAGGGACCTGCACACACATCTGCTCTTGTAGCTTAGCCAATACGAACGCACAGTCTCTCTGAAATAACTTGTGATTGGCCAAAGTCTACCGTCACGGGCTAGATTTTCTGAAGCCTGAAAACAGAAGCAAGAGGAGGGGCTGAAGTAGAGCTTTGCTCTCAGACCACTTGAATTACAATATGCTGCACGGTTAATATGGCATTTTTGCCCAATGATGCCAAAAGAAAACTGCCTACCCAACCTTTAAACACAAGGAAAAAACAGTTAACAGGCAATCTCTCATCACCTCCTTTGCTAGCAGTGTTAGCACGCTAGTAAAGTAAAGCAGCCAAATTATTGAAATTATTGCAGCATCTTAATGTTTGTTGCTATGTTTTTCTTTATGCAGGCTAATCTCTACAGTCTGTGCAGCACAGAAAGGTAGGTTAACCCTAACCTCTACCCACATTTTCACTTGAGTGTTCATTTCGGACCCTATTCTTAGATTAGATTGTTTTTTGCAAGTACTCTATAATAGTTTAATGCGAGTCCTCGAATATCAAAATTACTTAAAATGCCCATCCCTAATAGCTATCTGATCTGCCCAAGACCATGGATGGAAATTAGCACCAGCCAAATACTGGTAAAATATGAAAGTGGCTGGTAGACTTCAGACACAAAATAATGATTTACTATTGAGTGGCTGGCGAATTTGAACATTTATTTGTCAGTGGCTGGTAGATGTTCACATTTTTAAAAGTTAATTTCCCACCCTGCCAAGATGCATGAAGCGACTACCAGTGAACTACCAAAGTTAATTAACTTTTTTTTCTCTAGAATTCTATCTACAGTTACTTAGAAGTTGACTTTTTTCCATCTCTCTTGTCATGTAGAAACAAGAGAAGTAATTATGCTTGGTCCAAATTATCTGATTAATACTATCTATGTACTGTACATGTACAATATTACAATATATGTTTATTTCTGATCTAGTGGCATATTTTGTGTGTAATCTGTCTTGTGTTGTTTGTAACTCACTGTTATTGCTGACTGCTGAAACTTCATATTAACTTAGGTTAAACTTTGGAATTCATTTTTTGCATGGAACAATGCACATATGGGCAGGTGTGTAGAACCACACTGAGGAAATCTGATGTGCAGCAAGTGATGCATTTCTTTGGGCTAAACAAAAGAAGAAATGATGTAACTAAAGAAGAAGCAATACTGTATGATGAGGAGCTTTATAATATTTCCTACACTAGTAGATTTTCAAAATTATTAATATTGTTTTGTCTGCTAACTGACTGTGCACTGTAAATTAAGTATGGTATGTTTCTAATGCAGTTTGATACTTTAATTCTTTAATCTTAAGTACGGACAAAGACAACACTAGTGAATGTAATCCTGTGCTTACATTGATACACAAACCACACAACAAAAATAATTTGGAGAACATTCACCTGACTACCAGTTGCATTTCATAAACACACCTGACAACAAACTGCCACTGATTGTTCATCTCTAGATTCATTTTATTTACTACACCTTTTTTTCTTTGTACACATCCTATCCATATTGTCCTTCTTCCATCTCCCACTGGCATTTCTAGCATTCAGATCTGACTGCATCAGAGACAAGAGAAATTGAACCCTAATACCCTATGGTCTTATTCAAACCTACACCTAACTTGCAATCTGTATCTGGATATCTTATTTACATAATGACATCTGATCACTGGCCTTTGAATTTACACCTTATATTAATAGGCGTTCTCGTTATTGATTGGACCTCAATATGCAAATTACGTGGGCGGGGCTGGCAGACTTTAAACATGGCACATCCCAGATCAGATTAACAGAGGAAGAGTTCCTCTGTAGTTTATTGATGGGCAGCTTGAGATGACAGAAAGAGGCGGAGTTAGATGACTTTTGAATGTGTTGATTGCTGAGTGCGGATTGTTTTTTTCATTCTGATTACAATATGTTTATACCTGCACCTTTTACTACGTTGGTCTATTCTGTACACACATCTATTTCCTGTCTGTCCGTCCTGGGAGAGGGATCCCTCCTCTGCTGCTCTTCCTGAGCTTTCTAACATTTTTCCCTGTTAAAGGGTTCTTTGGGGAGTTTTTCCTTATCTGAATCGAGGGTCTTAGGAAGATTGTGTTGTATGTTGTACAGATTGTAAAGCCCCTTGAGGCAAATTTGTGATTTGTGATATTGGGCTATATAAATAAAATTGGCTTGACTTGACAAACACCAAATCTACTCTGCTCTTAGGGTTCACTCTTTTCTTTCTAATCCTAACATATACTGTGCTATATGTAATTCTCCAATGTGTAAGCGGTATTTTAAAGGTTTTCTACGCACAGAGCTATGACAAAGCATAAAAAGGTGACAGAGCCTGTCAGAAACCAGAGTTTATGGCTAAGAGGTCTTGGGGGTCTCCTGATGAGAAATTGACAGTCTGAGTTTTGCCCTCCATCCCCATCAGAGTCATAGCTTTGGCAGAGACAGATGAGGGCCCGTCCAGCCGTGATGGATGGCCATTCTGATGAAGAGGACCCAGCCGGGTCCCACAGCGGCAGGAAATGAGACAGCCGTCACTCCTCCCTTGACAATTCAATCAAAGAATCCACCAATCATATTCAGCCAAAACAGCAACCTCTGCCCCACGCAGTCAGAGCGCATTACCAGTCTGTCAAGGATCCAGAAGAGAGAAAAAAGAGCTGTCTAACGATGGATGAAGGACTGATCTTAACCCCCCAACTCTTACGCCCAATATGGACTAATTCTGGATTAACACCTCGGCCTAATGGGGATAATTCATCACGTCAATGACGACAGTGGCTGATACTTACAGAGCAAAGGTCTTAAATCTTAGTTAAGATGTTGGAAAGGAAGATGTTAATGGAAAGTATTAGAAAGTGAACCAGAATCACCATAACCAGTAGGACCATCAGCTCAATAAGCAAAGGTAAAATGAGGACCTCAAGCAGGTTAAGAAAAAACAAACTTCTATTGAATTAAGGAAGTCAAAATATGAAGTGTTCTATTCACCTCTGCCCATATCTCCTGCTCAATCACTGTGATTGTGGATGTGCTCAAATCATTTTGAATTTTGCAATCATAATCTGCCATTACTGCAGTTAATATACAGCAAAGCATTCATTCACAATTTGTTCTTTATAGTTGGTCATTTGGATATAAGCAATAATGAATTTTTGGGGATTTACGCACTAAAACTATTTTTCAGGGGAATAGCCAGGAGGGTTGGGGGCTTTTGTGCTGCACAACAGTTCGATGGGTATGCAGTTGGATCAAGGTGCTGCTGGAGATGGGTGGCTTATTGCTAAGTGTTATAATGTTATAGATTTTTCAACATAAATCCAAATTTTAATTCAGATGATCGTGGCTATCCGCTACTACCGTGGGTTATGACGTCACTTACCAACCCTCAGACCCAGTAGGAGGTGGCCTATAACTAGAAACTGATGCACACTCGCTCATCATATATTTCGGTATACCGAAATATATGATGATATGCCTAGACACAGCAGGTGGCAAGCTTTTATACACGCCTGAAAAAGTGTGCAAAATAACCACGGCCTGCTGTGTTCTGCACAATATTGCAATGCAACATGGTGTGCCCCCATCCCACCCGCCTTCACCTGAGGACATGGAGGTTGATGGTTTCGTGCCTTTTTACGCTTTTCTGGACCAGTGACCCCACTGCTCACACTTGAAAATAATTTTCTTCACTAAAAACTGTTCTTTTTGCTGCCCTTACGTGGTATTTCCTTTCTAATTTCTTTCTTTTCTTCTTTTGTCTGAGTTTAACGTTGCCTGTCAAATGTCAGTGGCTTGTTTGTTTGTGGTTTGCACACAGCACTTAGGTCTGCTGCCCTTATATGGGTTTACTGGGGTGCAAATTGCCTGGTTCGCGCATCCAATTTAAGCTCAAAAGCAATTCATCAACATACTCAGGTGGGTAAGAACAGACTTGGCTGTCAGTGCACATGTTTCATGAATCCCACGAAGGATTTTCTTATTTTCTTCTCACTGCTTTGTGCAAGAACAAATATAAAATAAAAATAAGAAAACATTCATGCGTGAGGCCCAATGTGTTATTTAGTGACGTGTTGGTTGGTAGGCATTTCTTTTTTGTTTTTTACTTTGGACAGATCCAGGCTAGCTAGCTGATTCCCCCTGCTTCTAGTCTTTATGCTCAGCTAGGTTAACCATGTCTTGACTCCAGTTGTGAACTTAAAGCTGCATTTACCAATATTTTTATAATAGACCAAATGACTGTGTAATGTGAAAGGGGTCGCTCATAGTAATCACTCAGCTCTACATAGAGTTTTAGCATCTTTTTGCTCTTCGTTTTTGTTCAGGGATTTCTTGGTTTAGACTTACCAACCTGTAAAACCTGTAGTTACCTGCTTTGAAATGAAATATGTTATGTTATTGTTCGGTCAACAGAATACCAACTTGGCAAACAATTTGCAATCAGACAGACGTTTAGATGTTAGCCATATCAACTTACAAGGCAATGTCAGTGTTCTGTTTACACCATAGACTGTTTATAAAGATGGACGACATGACAGCTCCCCAAAAGTGAAGCCAAAACATCTGGATCGCCCCCTGGTGGCTGGCTGCAGTATAGGTCATAAGCCCCGCCTCCTCCATGTTAGCGGATGGGACATGGGCAAAACTGACAAATCAAAGTACACGTCAAATACAATTTTCCCAAAGATGGTTTCTGTCATTTTAGGTAGTTCTTATCACGCTGATGTTTGTTCAAGTGTTCATTTTTCTGATAAGTTTGGTTTTAATTAGTTATTTGATGCTATAAAAAGGGGGTGTGACATCATGATTGACAGCTGTGAGTGTGCTCGCAATTGGTTCAGGCGAGTGTATGGGCAGGACATCGATACCGTGGCTCCAAATGACGTTACCAGCACAAGATGGCAGCGCCCATAATCAGGATATTTTGGCTTCATTTTTGTACAGTAGGAGGAAGTGGAGATGTGTCATCCATCTTTATATACATTTATATTTATACATATATATTTGTCTATGGTTCATACTTTGTTGCGCTGCCCCCAAGTGGCCAAAAAGAAATCAATCAATGTAGGATTAATACAGCAAATATAGGTGTGATACATCTTTAGGAGAGGAACAGGGTGGCCTCTATCAATGAGTTAAAATTACAAACTACAAATCCCTATTATGTGTGTACGCAATTTGACTCCAGAGTGGGAAATGGTGGACTGGATATACTAAGGCGTAACCACGCATTCTTTGGGGGGGTCATGCCCCCCCCAATACTGAGAAACTACCAACATGTCCCCCCCAATATCCAGTAGAAAATATGTTAAATATGTCCTCCTTTTATGAACCCTGCCAACAGATCTGTTTCTTGGTATTTCCTAATTATATTCAATTTATTTTTGTTTGTTAAGGAAAACATAAGTGTCTGACCCCCCCTCCCAATTGTACACTTGGTTGCTCCCATGCTAGCGCACACAACTCGTGGTTGTTTGATTGACACCGTTAGCATGTTGTTGTTGCTATCAATGTTCGCTAATGAAGCTTAGAATCAGATCACCTTAAGTCGTTCTATGCTGTGATGGTAATGTGACGGGTTTTTTAACTTGCTCAGTCAGTGGAGGTGAGCAAATGGAGAAAGTAACGTTACCTAAAAAGCTTAGAAAGTTTTTATTCAGACAGTAAGTTACTAGCTACCAAAATAGGTAACGTTAGGTTAGTAGATAAGGCAATAGCTAACGTTTCAGGTAACTGTTACTACTGTACACTGTTCTTTATACACTTACTGTATAGCTAGCTAAATAGCAGGATTACATTAAAGTAAATAAAACTAGCAGTACAAGCAGAATATTCAGTGTATCAAATTAAAATGATCATCAGGGTCATCAGTCATTGTTCTTTAGGTAAAATAATGACATGTGGTCACACTGCAGGCAGCACAGAGAGACAGGGAGGGAGAGACATGCTGGAGCAGACAGGGACATGCTCTGGAGATACAGATGATCAGCTGAGAAAGTGGAACGTGAACTATAATGCAGTTTAGTAGAGCACATAGACAGTAAGTGTAAGAATCCAGCTAAATACTGTAGGTAGCTTAGTAAGGCACTACAGGTACAGTGGTGCTTGAAAGTTTGTGAACCCTTCAGAATTTTCTATATTTCTGCATAAATTTGACCTAAAACTACATCAGATTTTCACACAAGTCCTAAAAGTAGATAAAGAGAACCAAATCAAACAAATGAGTCAAAAATATTAGACTTGGTCATTTATTTATTGAGGAAAATGATCCAATATCACATATCTGTGAGTGGCAAAAGTATGTGAACCTTTAGGATTAGCAGATAATTTGAAGGTGAAATTAGAGTCAGGTGTTTTCAATCAATGGGATGACAATCAGGTGTGAGTGGGCGACCTGTTTTATTTAAAGAACAGGGATCTATCAAAGTCTGATCTTCACAACACATGTTTGTGGAAGTGTATCATGGCACGAACAAAGGAGATTTCTGAGGACCTCAGAAGAAGAGTTGTTGATGCTCATCAGGCTGGAAAAGGTTACAAAACCATCTCTAAAGAGTTTGGACTCCACCAATCCACAGTCAGACAGATTGTGTACAAATGGAGGAAATTCAAGACCATTATTACCCTCCCCAGGAGTGGTCGACCAACAAAGATCACGCCAAGAGCAAGGCGTATAATAGTCCGCGAGGTCACAAAGGAACCCAAGGTAACCTCTAAGCAACTAAAGGCCTTTCTCACATGAGCTAATGTTAATGTTCATGAGTCCACCATCAGGAGGACACTGAAGAACAATGGTGTGCATGGCAGGATTGCAAGGAGAAAGCTGCTGCTCTCCAAAAAGAACATTGCTGCCCGTCTGCAGTGCTACAGATCACCTGGACAAGCCAGAAGGCTATTGGAACAATGTTTTGTGGACGGATGAGACCAAAATAGAGCTTTTTGGTTTAAATGAGAAGCGTTATGTTTGGAGAAAGAAAAACACTGCATTCTAGCATAAAAACCTCATACCATCTGTGAAACACGGTGGTGGTAGTATCATGGTTTGGGCCTGTTTTGCTGCATCTGGGCCAGGACGGCTTGCCATCATTGATGGAACAATGAATTCTGAATTATACCAGCAAATTCTAAAGGAAAATGTCAGGACATCTGTCCGTGAGCTGAATCTCAAGAGAACGTGGGTCATGCAGCAAGACAACGACCCTAAGCACACAAGTCATTCTACCAAAGAATGGTTAAAGAAGAATAAAGTTAAAGTCCTGACCTTAATCCAATAGAAATGTTGTGGAAGGACCTGAAGCGAGCAGTTCATGGGAGGAAACCCACCAACATAACAAAGTTGAAGCTGTTTTGTACCGAGGAATGGGCTAAAATTCCTCCAAGCCGATGTGCAGGACTAATCAACAGTTACTGGAAACGTTTAGATGCAGTTATTGCTGCACAAGGGGGTCATACCAGACACTGAAAGCAAAGGTTCACATACTTTTGCCACTCACAGATATGTGATATTGGCTCATTTTCCTCAATAAATAAATGACCAAGTCTAATATTTTTGACTCATTTGTTTGATTTGGTTCTCTTTATCTACTTTTAGGACTTGTGTGAAAATCTGATGTAGTTTTAGGTCAAATTTATGCAGAAATATAGAAAATTCTGAAGGGTTCACAAACTTTCAAGCACCACTGTAAATGCATCTTATGTGTGAATGATTGTGGTTACATGGAGAGCAATGCTCCCATCTTAATTAGATTAAGACACAAGTGGACAAGTTTGGAAGAAGTTGCTTGTTTTAGCTTGTAAAACAGTAAACAGTTAGCAACTGACCAAAACAAAATGAAGTGGAGGGGCAGCCACTATCTCAGAGAAATCAGACTATTCCTTTAAATGAGTTTAAATAATTCAAATGATCAATGTAGTCCTCAAAACTATGTTCAAAATGTATGACTTTTCATATATAAATATCATAGAATTGTGGGAAATGCACTTTTAAAAAGATTTGGACCCCCCCAATGTCTATACCATGGTTACGCCCTTGTGGATATGCTATATGGAGAGGCAATTAAAGAATGTAAATCTATTGAATGGCTATTGCTGAAAACATCCCGGCCATAAATAGAAAAAATGTAATCTTTAGAAGACAAGGTCGAGTTACTCAAAGCACCTATTGTGCTTTCACTCTTGTTCTAATGGGTAAAAAGGAGTTCATTTGTAGCTCTGCCCTGCCGTCCACGTTCCTGTGTTCAATACTTGTGTAACTGTTACAGTGGGGAAACAATTATTTGACATCAAAGAAGCATCAGAGCTGCATCCTCTATCTACCACGCCTTTTCTTGCTCTCAGCAACTAAACTACTATTGATCGTTATAACTACCTCCCTCTTCTCTTACTGTGTGTTTTTGTTTCCCTCTTTCAGCCCTACTAGGAGAAACGCACACTGCTAAACACACATTCTTTTCCCACTACAGCTGTTTAATAATTTAACCTATTGCATAATTGTTTCCTTGGCATGATATAATCCTGACCTTATGCAAATGGGAGAGCGCTGTGATTTGTTTCATGCTAGCAGTAAAGCTGTGGTGCTGTGGTCCTAATGGGAGCTGTGGCTGTGTGTGAGTCATCCTCCACAGGCTCTTATGCTTGTCTCTATTCGTCCCCCCGAGGAAGGCTGGGAGGGAAAGGAGCAGTCAGGAGGAAAAGCACTGTGTCTCAGCAACGATGCACACGACAGACTAACCTGTATATTCACACTGACATACTTTCCATAGACTGGTTTTTGACTTCTTTGGCTGGGCAGTACACTAAATATTATCAGAGAATATTAGAATTTTTACAGAAATGGAATTAAAGTCACTGTAGTCTGACTCACAGGAAGTAGACTGAGGGTATAAGCCTGCCATTGGCCGACTATTTTAGCTGCGTGATACCGTTTACACTACTTTGCAAGAGCACCGTCGCTGCATCCTGGGCTTAGTGCCACGCAAGGTGATCAAAAAGCGATTGTGATTGGTTTGAAGAAATACAAACAAGCCAGAGGGTTTTTACCCCTACACCTTAGAGTGAATGGGAAAGTGTGTCCAAACATTTGACTGGTACTGTATAATAGTATGGATTTCAGGTGGTCATCAACCAACTGTACTAAAATATCGCCAATTAAATGGTAATGGTAATTAAATGAAAATATTGTGCTTTTCTGTGCCACTTGCTGGTGTAACCAGGCTTTTTGACATAGTCCCACTTTAACTATTCAGTGCTGAAAAAAATGATCATTACACAGTGCCAAGTAAAAGAGAGTGAACCCTTTGGAATTACCTGGTTTTCTGCTTTATTTGCTCAGAAAATGTTATCTGATCTTCATCAAATTCACATGTATAGACAAACACAATAGGCTTAAGCTAAAGATAAAAGAGAAACAATTATAATTTTTTTATAATTTATTTATTGAACACACCCAATGAACATTGACAGTGCTGGTGGAAAAAGGAAGTGAATCGTTGGATTTAAAATCTGGTTGAACCTCCTTTGGCAGCAATGACCACTTAGAGGGAATTTTGGCCCATTCCTCCCTGCAAAGCTGTTTTAGTTTCACACGGTTCTTTGGATGTTTGCTGTAAATGGCTCGCTTGAAGTCTGTCCACAGCATTTCTATTGGGTTGAGGTCTGGGCTTTGACTGGGTCACTCCAAAAGGTAGATTTTCTTTTTGTGGAGCCATTCTGGGGTAGATTTACTTTGGTGGTTTGGGTCATTGTCCTGTTGCATAACCCAACCTCTAGTGAGCTTCAGCTGGCGGACTGACACCCTGACATTTTCTTGTAAGATGTCTTGGTAAGCTTGTGAATTCATCCTCCCCTCAGTGAGTGCAAGTTGTCCAGGCCCTGAGGCAGCAAAGTAGCCCCAAATCATAATGCTCCCTCAATCGTACTCGTACATCGTACTCTCCATTTGCAGACAACTTGTATGACTGTGGATGGATTAATATCTAAAGTCTTGGTGATGACTCTGTAACTCTTTCCACTTTTATATAAATCAATTATTATTGATCTAAGGTCTTCAGAGAGGTATGTCCTTCGAGACATGGTTCACATCAGCTGAGGTGTCTTGTGAATAGCAAACTCAAAGAGTTTGAGTGGTTTTTATAAGTCAAAGTAGCGCTAATCACCTCCAAACCTGTTACATTGATTAGACAGCAGGTTTGCAAATTACTGACTTAAATAAGCTTGTTGAGGTGATTAGCCTAGAGGTTGACTTAGTTTTTCTAACCTATACTTTGAATGTTTTAATGATGTATTCAATATGGACCAGTACAATACAATAATTGGTGTTTTATTAGTTAAACAGATTGTGTTTGGTCAGTGTTATAAATAAATACATAAATGCAAGTAATTCCAAACGGTTCACTTTCTTTTTCTTGGCACTGTGTCTGTGTTAAATAACCAGGTGCACAAATGTTATTATTAACTACAGTAGTAAATTGCCATTTTGTTTCACTTCATACAGTTAGCCTGACATTTGCTGTGTCTCAATTCGGATACTTCTGTTAGTACACTTACATGCAGTATACTGTGTACACTATGTACTGACTTGTGTAGTGCGTTAATTTTGACAGGGTAGTGTCATCTCAAATCGAATACTGCTGATGTGCGCTTACTGGAAATGACGATTGCAACCTTTGACCTCGTCTTCTTCTTCTTTTTAAAGGCGGATTGCAACCGCACGCCGAAATATCTGCCAGCACGTTTGCTCACTTGACTTCAATTCAATTATATTAAAAATGAATAAAAAATGAAAGTGCTTTTACTTTTAGCCGTAACAATCGCAACCACGGCCGCCATTTTCATAGGTTGGTGGTCCCTCCCCTTCCGCTACGTAGCCAAGATGTAAGACCGTTGAGGGTGAGAAGTGTGTAGCGTTCCACACTCAACTTTCTGACCGTTACGAGTACACCATCCGGGTACTTATAGTACACTGCATTTTGCCATACTTGTCAGTGTGAACGCACTTATGCACTCAAAATTGCAAGTGTAAGTACAGAAGAACGCGATTTGATACACAGCAATTATGTTCATGTTAGATGAGCTCTATTTAGAAGGAGGAATTACTTTAATTTGCCCTAACCAATCAGTGGTGAGTGACGTATGTGTCCCGCTGGTGTCAGCGTGTTGATTTAAGAGTTGTTATCTCTGTAAGTTAAATGCACTGCATTTATATAGCTCTTTCATTCACCCATTCACTCTTGCTAAACAACACTTCTTCATGTGGACAGGAGGAGCTGGGGATCAAACCACCAACCCTGTGAGCGGCCCACAACCTATGCGATAATGAATGTAACTAGCTTGCTAGCTATGTAGGAAGATGGTGCCCCCATTCATAATCCCGCCCACAAAGCTCTGATTGGTCAAGTATTGCTGCAACCAGGGGAAACAGCTGTCAGTGAGCACAACACCGACCTACTTGAATCTCTGACAAATATGTGGGCGGTGATTCAGAGATTCTGAAACCAGGCTACGCATATACCCTGTGTATAATACACTGAAGTTACAGTCTAGAGCCAACAGTACATCCCCTAACAGACATGGTGCTTTAGAAACAGCATTTAGGCCCAGATTTGTTTCCTGTAAGTGGACTCACGTTGTAGAGGATGTCCACCCATCCCTCCATGGTGATGCACTGGAAAACGGTGAGAACAGCGAAGAGGATATTGTCAAAGTTGGTGATGCCAAAGCTGGGTCCGATCCAGTACTCCCTACAGGTGGTGCCATTGTCGCAGGTCCTCGCCGGAGCCTCCAGGCCACAGGGGAAATCTGCTGCCTGCTCACCTACAGCCACAAACACATACAAACATATACATTCACACACTGTCACATACACAGAAATACTCAAACGTGCTGAGGTATTCTTAGAGAAGGCTGGGGATGTATTATGTAAAAGTACCTCTTGTGCTAAGATACAGAAAAACATGCCATCTCATGCATAATTTATGGGTTCAACTACAATGATACACAAGATGACAACATTTAAGCAGAGTACATTTGATATAATTTCCTGTTTTTATCCAGTGACTTACGATTAGAGTTCACTCAGATCTACTCTGATCCACATTCTTCATTTATCTTTGAACTTTATTTACCGAATGTTGTCATTCTGTGTCTACATAGTTTCCTTCTACTATAGTTTTTTTCTGTCTACTTTGCATAAAGGTCTTTAAATTGAATTGAATTGGATTCTCACATTTTTTCCCTATATACCTTATCAGTCTCCTGTAATATTGATTACATGCTATTCCATACTACAGCTGCCCAATGAACACACTATAGTAGGCTTGGAGATCAAAATTAGTGAAGTAATTTAGATACGTTTCACAGCTAAATAAAATATATGCTGCATCTATAGTGTTCTGTGGACAGAGGAGTGTCAGTATGGATCTGTTGGGCTGGAAGGTTTGGACAGAATTTATTCAGCCTCTCTGCACTGGTTTTCATCCAACAGCAGCACGCATGATGCGTGATGCACCTGAGAAATGTCTCTGAAAATAAAAGCAACCAGCCAAAGCTAATTCTGCACAGTGTCAGTGTGGAAAACGGCAAAGGTCTAATTGTTTGTTCATGCCGGTTTATGAAATTAAAATTATTTTTACAACTTTCCAATGAAGAATACCAATAACAAAACCAATTCCAGTACCCACCCTCCCAGCAGCCTTCCTACGTCCCTTAGCCAGCTAGCCTGGTTCAATATGGATAATACGTATATACTTCAGAGAGTGTTTAAGACCTGAGGCTTTTAGACCAGTCATTTTGCATCTTCAAAAAAAGGCAAAGCTGTGAAGCAGGTCGGCCTCTTGTCCCTTTTTTGAAGACATATCATATATTGGAGGCATTTGAGGCTAATTGGAATAATAACTTGTTTGTTAGCCACAACATCTGTCTGGAATGGGAGTTAAAGCCTTTTCAAAATTAGGTGCATCAGTATACACATAGTTTGTACTTTGCAGAAACCTCAATAAGTTACTTGACAATGGGGAGTTTTTGACAGCTGGAGCACAATAAACAAAGGAGCAGAAATGGATCAGGTTTACGTTACTATACAAGCCATTAAAAAAGCCTCAATCAGTCCTTAGCTATGACATAAGGTTGACATCAAGGTTCTATCAACTTATGCCTAGGTTAACACCAAGAACTTGTTCATCCCTAGTTCTCCTCTTGCTTACCTGTGTCTATCCTGAAGCAGGTGCGATGGAACTTGCCCATGTAGAAGTCGAGGCCAATGATGGCGAACATGAGGATGGCGAAGAAGAGCAGCAGGCCGATCTGCAGCAGAGGTACCATGGCTTTCATAATGGACTTCAATACCACCTGAAGACCTGACGCAGACAAGAGAAACATGCTTTTGAAAACACAGGAGGCCATTTTATTTTTATTTATTTATTTATCTCTTTTTTGTTGTCCCAACCATAGTTGCTAACACTATCTAGTTTTTAGAGCTAATATAGCAGTAACAATTGTTAAATTCTAAACCTTTCAACTGCACAATTACTCTTTAAAACAATAATTGTGTATTATAATTCAAGCTCTATGAACACAGGCAGAGCCAAAGTGCTCCAATGTTCACTGCAATTCCAATGAAAGAAATAAAAGCAAAACAGAATAGAGGTCAGAAATTTAGCCAGAGCCAGACATACCAGTACTTTAAGTTATTAATAAAACTTTCCAAATAGACCCTTAAACCATTAATAACATTAATGATGGATGGTTTTATTATATAAGTGTCCCAGTAAGCTATTCCAGTGAGCCAGGATGCACAATACCAACACCAGCCCTAAGTGGAATGCAGTCAACATTAATGTTATTAATTACACCTGGGCTTTTTCTGCTATGATACGTTAAATGTCTGCTGTGTGTCTATTATGTTTCAACATTTCCTTACACGCAATGTGTACGCAATGGTACATGTAGGCACTGTGGAAAAGACTACACGGTTTTCTCTCTTAGAATCAAGGTGTTTATAGTGTTAATGGTCTACACTTTCTGCCAGCACAGGCTGATCATCTGCATCTTTTTCCTTTTAAAGGAATAGTTGACCTTTTGGGAAAACACGCTCACTCTGAGTGGCATATGAGAAGATGGCCCAAGCTGCACAGGTTATAGGCTCTGAACAGATACAATGGTATCAAACTTGGCAACCTCACTGTGACGACAAGCCGACAAGAAATAACTCGTAACTAATACCAAAAATAGTTGTTTTTACATTTCTGGTGATGTGCGAATTAAACAAATTACAATGTGTTAATTAGCCAGTTTCCAGTCTTTATGCTAAGCCAGGCTAACAACATCCTGACTCTAACTCAGTTTCTGGAATCTCTTTGATAGTGCTGCATTATTATCAGTGCTAATAATTACACTAATTGTGATAAAAATGTGTTAAAAAGTGCAGTTCACTTACTTGGAATGCCGGAGACCAATTTGAGCGGTCGCAGTACTCTGACCGCCCTCAGTGTTCTTAGATCAAAATCTGCCCCCACAGTGGCCAGGATCCTGCACACACAACAACAGCATGGGGTCAAGATTACAGGTACTTGTCATCATCAGCGGCTATTTGTCTAAAACACATGTGAAGGAAAAGATCATCATTTTATATATCAGTTCATCATTATCAAATCATTTATGAGGTTGGTAGACAAACTGCAAACAAATGAGACAATGGTAGTGACAGTTGGTGAATTCATGCAAGTAATACTGTATCAGTGCAACAACCACCACAGCACAAATTGGTACTATGTAGGTATATGACACTGACCTCACACACGCACCTGACAGAACAGATAGGCTTTTGTAATCAATACAGCTGCTACACAGGCTGCATAACGATGTTTTTACGCTTCTTTCAGCTGTGTAGACACAGTGTAAGGCACTATAAAAGGTTTAAAAGCTTCAAAATGTTGCATTCTTTAAAAAGATATAAATATCTACAAATATTACTCAGAACGTTGTACTATTGACATCCAGCTTGAACAGTATTGACATATAACTGCATTACTGTAACTACATTGACTATGTTTACATGAACACAAATCTTCCACTATTATTCAGAATATGACAATATTCAAGTCCGCCACCGGTGGAAAAACTTTGAAAAAATCCAGCCCTTCCACTTTTTGTGGTGTCTCGGCAACTCTGTTAATGTATTTTATGTCATGTTAAGTGGTTTCATGTTAGTTCTATGTCAAGTTAGATTCACTCACATCAAGTCTCGTCTTGCACTTCCTGTTTTATTGTGTATTCACCTTTCCTTTCGTTTCAGACCCGGACTTCCTCCCTTTGTGTGTTTTCCCGCTGCTGTGATTGTCTACCCCGCCCCTGATTGGATTCACCTGTGTTCCCTTCCTCTTGTATAAATAGTCCTTGTTTCCATTTGTCCTGTGCCAGTTCGTCTTGACTCAAGTGATCTAGCGTTCCCATGCTTCAGGTTGTTTTCATGTTTTGTACCATGCGTTGTAAGTTTTGTTTTTGGATAATCCTCCTAGTGAGCGTTTTGTGTTGTACAGTTTTTGATCACCCTCCTAGAGAGCGCCTTTTGTTTGTATTTTTGCTTCAGTAAAAGTTTTTGTCTTCCAAACGTCCTGTTCGAAGAGTCGTGCTATTGAGTCCTCATTCTTGTGTCCAAGTTCGTAACACTTTTCCATATTTTGAGACGATAAACGACATGTTAGGGCATCGACCCCTGACAAACACAGCAGGAGTCTGCATGGCTGCATGTAAACGGGAATATTAGTGGAATATCCATTTTCATTAGCCATGTAAACAGCTTAGTATTGTCTTTTTTGGAATAAGGGAAAAAAACGTAATATTTTGTGCATGTGATGAAGTGTGAACTGGAAAATTGTTTGATAATGCAATATAATGATGACCGCCCACGGACAAATTACTGGTTTGGCTTTAAACACTCTGGTCATTTTAACAAAATCATCACTTGTAAAACAGAAAGCACTCAGTGCTTAGCTTTAACTTCCACAACTTTTCATGTATTTTGGCAAACATAAAAGTGCATAATATATCATCGGTGTCAATATCATGGAAAAAAAAAGTTTGTGTGAATCTTGTTTGTAGATGATGATTTTGGTGGACAATGAGTGAGAAAGTTCTCAATTGTTGCTCATGACAGGATGCATGGCTGCGGACAGACACTGTTAAAGAGTCAGTCCTGTCAGTCCTGTCACAGAGTTTAGCTTTAAGATTTGAAAATGATACAGATATTTAGGTCATATTTAAATGTCATTTATGTCACATGAGTTCTATTCAGCATGTGAAAACAGTCATATAATGTCTTCTCTGGGTCTTGAAGGAGCTTTGTCAAGTCTGAGGAAGTAATCCACGATGATGTCATATTGATGACATCAGGTATACATCGGGATTGGAATTGAGAACTATAATTTTTAACTGAAAGCTTGTGTTACCAACTGGGGGCACAGAGTTGGAAAGACATGGATGTGCACTACACAGAAGAGGTCCAATGAAGAAGCTATCCAGTTGCATTTTGGGAAGTGTAGGATCCAGTGGTTTTGGAGTTTACCAATATGAGGGACTAAAAATCAGGATATCCCAGACCCCAATCTTCTGATTTTAATCATTCTTTTTTTCAATCTGTCATGTCATCTCATGAAAGTGCAATACTAGAGCACTGGAGTGACCCTTTAATATATTTAATATTACTCCTACAATTACCACAACAAGTATTACCACAACTTCAGTTCCGACTGCTCCTAGTAAGTATTATTCTTACCTCTATCACTAGTAGTTTGACTATAGATCATTCTAATGCTCATAGGAAGGGGTTCTTTCATAAGTCTATTCTTTTTGTTTACTGATCAAAAGAAGATTCTAAAATAGTGAATAACCTTATGACCTTGTTTATATATTAACAGGTTGTAGGTTATATATACTGCCAATCGGCTTGCTACTCCCTCATAGTGGTAGAATGTAACTAAGTACATTTACTCAAGTACTGTACTACTACAAGTACAAATTTGAGGTACCTGTACTTTACTTGAGTATTTCCATTTTCTGCTACTTTCTACTTCTACTCCACTACATTTCAGAGGGAAATACTGTACTTTTTACTTCACTACATTCACAGTCAGATATTGCCACTTTTACTTAAGTAAAGGTTCTGAATACTTCTTCCACCACTCCCTCATTATGAGGGGGGCCCAGCTACCATTCAACAAAATCACCACTGTTTGCTGTCCTGGCTCCACAATGGTGGAATGAGCTCCCCATTGCCATCAGCAGAAACTGTCTATCGTCTGTGGCAGACTGTGAAAACTCATCTGTTCAGACTGCACCTTGGCCTACAGAAAAAAATTGTTTCTCAATGTAGCAGTTGAAGCAGGTCAGAATATTTGATGAAGTTGATGTACTTGCATGATTCTTGCAAATTTGGAGTTGTATCCACATGGTTTAATGCTCTAAGCCACTTTGGATAAAAGCATCATCTAAATAAATGTAATATAATGTAATGTAATCTACAAGAATAATAAGAATGTAGTGATGATTTACTTTGTTTCCACTGAATGTGAAAACTGAGTGCTGGAAGTGTGCTTTGACATGTTGTCATGTAATCCCATGTGGGACAGGGTACTATGATCATATGACACAACAAATGTTTTCATTCACCAGGGTAAATGTATTCAGAGAGCGTAGTGCTAATACAGTCCTGCTAGGGCCTACAGCCAACCCTACGCAGTGTGTGCATCAGTCAGGAAGCCCAACATTTAGAATAGCAACCATCCCAGTGTGTTGGTATGCAGAGTGGTGTACAGCAGTAAGGAGGGGCTGGTGGAGGAAGAACAGCAGTTCTAAATGTAAACGTTAATCATTCCCAGCAGAAGTTCTTAATAAGCTTGACGTGACTCTTCCTGGCTGAGCTGCTACAGCAATAACTCT
This sequence comes from Macquaria ambigua, assembly GCA_008360985.2. NCBI lineage: Eukaryota > Metazoa > Chordata > Actinopteri > Centrarchiformes > Percichthyidae > Macquaria > Macquaria ambigua. Next base: position 266,117 of record VMKM01000145.1, read on the forward strand.
CTCTGTCTGTTTCCCACAGGGGGGGTTTCTGCATGCTGAAGACAATTCTGCCCATATCCACCATTCTTCCTGCTCCACATCATCTGCCTGCACTTCACTCTTAACAGCAATGACACTGGGAAAGAGCAGAGAGGTTTCCTTTTACCAGCTTCCTCGTTTTCTATAGGAGCAGAAATGTGTAAGGCAAACCAGCCTTGTACATTTACATTTATTCATTTGGCAGACGCTTTTGTCCAAAGTGACGTACGATCCAAGCCACAGTTGATCAAAGAGAAGCGTTTGAGAATAAGTGCCTCGACACAAGAGGCAAAAGGTTGCAGGTGCATACAATATGGCAGAAGTGCATAGGAAAAGAGAGGTTGTGGATTTTTTGAGCGAGAGATGGATGAATAGATAGAGTGACAGAAATAGGTCTTCAAGCCTTTTTTGAAGACAGAGAGGGATTCTGCTGACTGAATTAAGTTCAGTAACTCATTCCACTGCCGAGGGAGCACACAGGAGAAGAGTTTGGATTGTGGTTTCCTGCCTCGCAATGATGGGAGGCTAGTCGGCATTTATCTGTTGCTTTCTTGCTGAGAGTTAGATGAGAAGATCCATACCACTCTCCTGTCAGTACGGTAAATATGCTGCCATCCTAAACTCAGTTTGGAAACCTTTTTAATCCTTAAACCCTTGACTGTTTTGCTTAGTTTTTACCATGTTTATTTAAAGGCCTATGGTACTATATTACTATATGTCTCATCTAGGCAAAAGTTCTTTCCTGACCTTGGAAAAAGAAGTTATAGAAAAAAATACATATAAACAGGAAGTGTAGTGTTGTCATGGGCTCAGTCACTTAGCTGTGGACCACACCTGAGCCCCATTTTTTAGCCCTTATATATTTACTTTTTGGCGTATCTGCACCATGGAAAGTCATGCTACATTAGCTACTAGCAGATCCTGTTTGCACTGTAACCATGGAAACAGACAGCAATCATAAATTAGTAGGTCATACTGATTCCAGCACTATGATGTTTATCATGTTCACCATCATATTTCAGCATGTTAGCATACTAACAGCTAACTTGCACTAAAGACAAAGTACAGCTAAGGCTGATGGGAATTTTATTAGTTTTTCAAGTATTTGATCATAAACCAGAGTTTTGGACAAATTAAAAATGTTTTTACAATTCATCCTGAGGGAGACATGAAGGTTTGTACCAAATGTTGTGCCAATCCTTGTCGATTTTGAAACATCTCACAGGATAAGTAGAATTTTGACCTGCCGGTGGTTCTAGAGATGAGGTCAGGGGATCACCAAATTCAGTAGGATTCATTCTCTGGGGACCAAAAATATCTGTACAAATGTCATGGCAATCCATCAAATAGTTGAGATATTTCAATCTGGACCACAGTGGCCATTGACCCTAGAACCCTGCTGCTATTTGAATTATTTGCCTTACAAACGTTGCCAATGACTGTAATCCAGGCAGAAAGTATGCGTCTTCCTAAATGTATTTGGCAATGCAAATTACTACTTTATAAACATATTTTGTACGAGACAAGCTTGCAGTAAACTAACTATTGGTTGACCCCTGCTGCACCAACAAACAATCTATAGCTTCTGATAGATTACAATAACTAGAAAGGTCTGCTTGGCCAAGATGAGAGGGAGGAGAGGATATGTGGAGATAAAGAAGTTAGACACAAATAGGGAGAATGAAAAAGAAAAAAGTGTTATATTTCATTGGGATTTCATTCTTGAGAAAAGAAGATCCCGCACACTGCTCTTGCTCAGCATTACAATTTATTGACCATACTACAACTTTTTGGTCCCTCTGGACCTTCGTCAAGGGATTGGGATTTAATGAAATTAACATTGAAATACCTCACTGTGTACAGTGAGTAATCTGTGAGAAAGTCTAATGAAATACAAATAAAATCAAGGAAATAAAAGGATGGGAAAATATGACCTAGTAATGATCTTCCTGATAAAGTTAAACAATCCCAGAGTATGATCAAGATCTATTACAGATTTATATTCTTCTTTCTTAAAAAGCTAATTTTCATGTTATGTAGATCAGTTTGAAACACATAAAAGCCTGAAAAGATACATTCAATCCTGGACATACAGTAAAAACAGTTGTCGTCATTAATCTTCACATATCTCTGTATCTTTCCTGTATTCTTAACATATCCTTTTTTCTGCTTGTTTGCAGATAGCACCATGATAGAATGAGTGAAAGACATAATAATTCCACTGAAAGTTTAAAACCCTCCCTGCTGGTTCACTACTGCAGAAGCAAGAAAGCCAGCATAAGCAGAGGGAATAGCCTGTGCACATACAATATACATGCAGGTATAGGCTATAGTAACTGGCTGTGTGAAAAATAAATCCCCTACAATATCTGTAGAGCAAATGATGTCCCCAGACTGCATCTTTCCCTTCTACAATCAACAAAACCCCTTCAGCTACTGACGTGATGGACACAATGTGAAGAAAAGAACAGCTTTGATCCAAAATGACATAAAAGAAAGTCTCCTACTTGAAAGTAACTGACAGCACTTTTACTGACTTTTTCATAATCATAATGCTTTTTGTGTCACGTCTAAGTCTGCAGTCTGTGTCGTTGTTTGCCACTGATAGAACGTAGAACAATGACATTACTTCCTTTATGCAAAACTAAATGATTTGATTGGTTTCTCAACTGAAAGCAGGTGAGGAATAACATGATAACATGATGATATTAACAATGATCCTACAATATTCATAACACAAGCACAGCTAATGTAAATTTAACCATAGGGAGGGGGGAAGCAAGTAAGACATTGCTGGGTAACTGCTTGGTTCCATAGGGAATTGAACATACTTTAGATAGTATAGGATGTGTAAGATGCAGAGAAAATATAGACCATAAAAATAATTTGAAATTAAAATTGTAAAGTGTAGCTTTCAAACATCAATACATTTGAATAATGAAGGTACTTTCAGACAGCGCCACCTCCGTTGTTTCCACTATAAACAAAATTGCAAAAGAAGGAAAATTGCATGTGACCTAATGATGGAACTTTAGTCACGTGTTTACAGGTACATGAGGGCCATACTGTAATCATCATCTCTGTTGCAGACCATGAGATGTGGTTGAGAACAAAGCTATTAGAAAAAGTTGGAGGGTGGACCTTAAGATTGTTTTTGTCAAGCTACTATATCCACAGTCAAGAATGAACTTTTGCACTCAATCAGCTTTAAAGATTGATTGTCTGGTCTGAGCCAATAAACAATGTGTATTATATTAGTGAGATAAACTTATTACTCACTTATTAATCTTATCATAATGCTTACATTTTCTCGATTTTAAGCTACAACCTGCTCTGTTTTAGCCTGACATCGCCAGTCCAATTTGCAAATGCTAATTAGTCTGGAACCTCTCAGGGGCGTTATCAACGGGCGCAGACCAAAATTGGAGTATGGCAATTGGATAGACCTACGACCCAATCAGAGCAACAACACGTGTGACGTAGCGCTGAGTGAATTCTGTCGGAAGTACAGCAAACACATCTTTCTTATCAATAAAAGTGCAGTTGTTTGTTCTTCTTTTAGAGAAAATCTACCGTCCAGTTCCTTTCATACTGACGTGATAGCGGATTCAGAACATTCTACGTCAGTGGCAGCCATCTTGGTTGTTTACAAAAATGCCTCAACGGCGCTCCTCTGTACAGTCATCGTATCAAACCCGACCCATATTACATAAACGATTGTGATTGGCCCGACCCGGGTCAGGTCGGCTGGAAATCTGTCTGAATGGGAGGGGGAAAAGACACATCTGCCAGAGCAAATAATACATGAGCTCACAGAGTCATCTGGTTCCCAGGGTAGCTCTATTTGGCTCTGTGTTAAGATTAGATTTGGTGGATAGCAGCAACCTGTTGTAAGATGTAGTTAGGTTTAGTAGACTGTTGCCAGCCAGTTGACCACTAAAAATACAAGAAGGCCAGATTTGGCTATAAATCTGCTGCAGTTAGTTTTACACTACAAAACAGGAAGAGTGCAAGAATGATTTAACACCAGTGTTAGTTGGAGTGAAAGGCTGATGATGGAAAAACAACTTCCAATATGATTATCCACAACAGTAGGCCTAAAGCAACAGTGAGAGGGAGGGAGAAGGGGAAGCAATGGGGTTTATGGGAAATGTGTTATTTGAAGAAATAATGTTTACAAATGTTACATGCAGCACCACTTTGGACTCCTGCCAAGCATTTTGCAAAGTATACTGTCAGTTTTTAGTTTGATTTCTTGTCTTCCAGGCCGCTACTGGATTCAGTTAATTTCACTATAAAACCTGTAGAGATGTTAAACTTTCATATCCTTTATGGTTTTGTCAAAGTTATACTACATTTTCACTGTCTGGTTTTTATGGTGTACTCAAGTGACTGGAGTCCAGAAGCTGCCTGGAGGAAACCAGTTAAAAAAAAAGGTATTGTATGCTTTAAAATGGGGCTGTCAGTAAAGTAAAAGAAATGGCTATGTTTCATTGGACTAAAACACACTAAATAAACAGTACAGTGCTTTAAGGTTAATTATCAGCTATCAATGTACATGAGTACAAGGTTACAACTGGGCATCTTACTTTGAGATGAAACTCATAAATATGAATAGAGAAAAACAGACAATGTTTGCGGTGTTATTACTGTAGGGTGTTCCTGTTATAGTGTCCACCCCCTGTATTATAGGCAGTAGGGGGTACTGTGGATGCTGTGCGACCACAATAAGGATATTCTTGTCCACATGTCTAACCTTTCTGACAGCTGCTGTGTACTGCATGCAAGTGTCAGACTTGTGTTGGCTATAAAGATCCTCACTCACATCCACTCAAGTCAGCAGAGAGAGGCGGCAGAGCAGGTGTCCCCCTCTGACTCACTTTATTTACTCTGGTAAAATCGCCTGGGTACATGACTCTAGTGTGAGACTGCAGCACAGCTGAGCTCTAACAAACTGCAATGGATGACTCGTATAATCACCGAACAAATGCTGTTGTAACCAAGCAACCAAAACCAACCAAACATGAATGCGTATGGTGACATCATTTTAACAATCATTAAAATGATAATTTAAAGGAATGATTCGGCATTTTGGTAAATACAATTATTTGCTAGGAGTTAGATGAGAAGTTAGATGAGAAGATTGATACCACTCTTGTTTCTAGCCGTTGAATATGAAGCTAAATCCAAATCCAAAATCCACCTAACAGCACCTCTAAAGCTCACCAATTGTCACGTTTAATCTCGTTTGTTTAATCCGTACAAATTTCAATTTGACCATACAACTGTTTGTACAGTTGGATTTGCTCCAAACAACCAGCATGTACCAACTTTACAGACGTAAGCTAGCTAGCTAGGGCTCTTTGTGTGTTCAGCTCAGCCTCTGACTGAACTCAGAACTTGCCAGAAAGTCCAGTTCTTTCTGTTATTTCCCTCCAGTCTCTCTCCTTTGTCCGCTCGTCTCTGTACATTTACGAAGCAGATTCATAAAGCCCCAGGATTTTCACTAAGTTGAAACATTTTGAACTCGTGCAGAACCTATCTTTGTGCCAAGCTGTGTAAGCCAGGGCGAATTCACGTTTAATCGCGTCTTTCCATTGACTTTGTATACAATCGTGCTGACTCTAAAATTTGCCTCGCGTTCTGTGTCTGTCTTCTTTTTTTGTTTCTTTTACAGGGATTATGTGTGGGACTATTTCTTGACTGGGCACAGTGACTTCCTGTATGGAATTATAATTAATTTTTTTAATTAATTAATTTTGCCTGAATTCTATCATTATCACAAATAATAATTTAATTTGAGCAAAATTTTGTTAATAAAATCAGCCAAATGGAAAACTGGACTAGGTAATTTCTGACTGGCTGTATGTTCTCAAATCCAGTTCCTGATGAAGCTTATAATAATTTGATTGTAATTCCTCTACAAAATATAATTTAATGCTCAAAATATCCCATTGCATGTTCAGAATTGAGGCACAAATATAATGCTATAATATGGCAATATAACATTTTCAAGGCAAATACTAGTGCTGCCCCCTGAAAGTCGAAGATTGTAATCAACAGTCGGAGACCCCTCAGGAACGAATATAGCAAAATACACAGAAAAAAAAGAAAAGTTTAGCTCTCTACCACATTAACTATCAATGTCAATATTTAATGCCAAGACATAGTGTTCAATTATAAGAGAAGCCATTTTACAGATAATACCCAGCAATCACATAGTGACAAGTCTACTAGAAGAGGCAGAGATACCAATTTCTGTACAAACAGTAGCTTTGACCAAATTGCATCCTTGCTACACAACATGTGGATTCGCAAAACTTGACCAAAAAAACCCCAACAAAAATAATAGGTATAGTAGGTATAATAATAACTATTTCAGTTGTCCTAATAACTGAAAATGTAAAAGTTTAACAATGAAGTGCATTGTATTTTATATGCTCATTATAGGTTTTTAAAATCTTGATGTGCAAGGTAACTATACCTGTCAGATAAATGTAGTGGAGTAGAATTATAAAGTAGCATAAAATGTAAAGTATCGCAGAACTGTACTTGTACTTGTCGTAAATGTACCTGCTTACTTTCCACCACTAATTATTATGGATGATCAATCAAATTCCAGATTGTATATTTAACATATCAGCTAGGATTCTTTCTATGAATATTATTACTGTAATAATTTTCCAGTGTGTTGTGAGATCTGACATCAGAGTTGAAAGCTTAGTTCTGGGATGCTGAGCTGCTTAATCACCAATAGTGTCTATTACGCAACTTCTAGTGAACAAGTGCATCCTTCACACTCCATTAAAGATGGTTTTTAGTGGGCCTTACCTGCTGAATTCTTTGATACACACAACAGTATTGCCCTGGCATACAAGTGCTTCATTTGTGGCTCATTGTCGATTCCATTTGCCAGTTTGTCCAACAACTCATTCAACATGAATTACAAGTCCATTATTTGCATTCCAGGGGAGGTTCACTGACTCTGTAATTACAGCTGTGTAGGAAAACACTCCATGTGCGGACACATACACACACACCTTACTGGCCCTGTATTCAGTGATGCAGGCAGGCAGGCAGTATATAGTCAGACTGAATTAGATAACTGCCTCACTGTGCCTGTGGAAAAGAACATCACACACTCAGCCGGCATCATTCTGCACAAGCCCAACTTGGAAGCTCCATTAGCAGCAGGCTGCAGCAGGTGAAGTGGAAAACAGCCAATTATGTCGGGAGACATTGAGCTCAGCCGCATAAAACTCACACACTGACACGTTCATAAGCAGACACAGCGTATACGGGCATGCACATCTGCAAAAACACAGGACACATGTTTGTATGTACATGCAAACATAACCATACACTTCATTGTAGCACTACAGGTCTTTGTTATACATAGTACCGGTAATTCCCTTTTAAAGGCCTGAATTAAGGGCCATTCATGGATATTTTGGTGTAAGTAGATTTGGGTAGCTATGATGCACCAAGTCGCTTTACGTATAACTCCATTTATAACCGTGGAGCCTGAGCTGTACTGGCTTTGGCTCTAGCTGTCAACAAAGGGTTTTAATGAATTCCAAACAAACAGTAACAGAAAACTAAACACCAGGATATTCAAACTGGGGATGTTTCCCAGGAAATACCTAACAGACAGCAGATGTTCAGAACAGGAAGTACAAAAGCTTTCTTGTTCATTCACAAATCATGAGATCTGTCATAGCCTGCGAGTATGCCATTATTTTTAAACTCAAACACAGTTTGCCACACGCAAAGACAGCCCAGGTTTTAAAATAATAAAATGTTGTTGCATTCACTGACTATACACAGAATGATGACTTGTTGGACCATGTTGGACTTGTGATCAAACTGCATTGGTAACACGCTGCCAGATCATCCGAACCCTTTAAATTTCCCAGAAAGCTTCATCACAGAATGAGATCTGGGAAAGACGGCCAGGCAAGGCATCAGCAGCACCCGGGCAAACATCCTGTGCTTTGAAGTCAGCCCAGTGAGGTGAAAGATGAGTGCAACCAAGCAAAGAGCTTCTTCCCTTGTTTAATTCATGATGTTACAGATGTTACTGAGCATGGGAATAAAGTTTCTTTAGGATTCTACTACAGGTCTGGTGTGAGTCAGAAAACAAGAATGTGGTCATCTCCAGGTACTGATCAATTTGGGAATTGAACAAAAAGGTAGAAGTGAGAAAAATACACTGTTAAGGCAAAGTATACTCTTTCCTGCTGTGCTGTGCATTGCTAGGAAATTATTTCTGATGTCACGTTTTGGTATTATTATGCCAATATTTTTACTTGTTGTGATTTTTCCTAATATATAGTCAGTGTTATTTAAAGCAATACTAATATTGTACATGTCAGTTAACAAAGTAGTATGATGGCAGGTGTTCCAGCACATTCTCTATGAACTCTCTAACACAGATTACATTCTGGAACTATTTCTTGATGAACAGCAGTTTATCCATACATCCATTATCATACTTCTGTACAGCATCTTCAGCTACTGTTGGCTAGGGCTACGGATGGTGAGTACAGGTTTAGGTCTCTGTCCAGGGTACCACAAGGGCATCAAATCTGGCAACCTCACTGTGATGACAAGACTCTGGGAAGCAGTGCACAGTCACTGAGCCTTGTTGTTGTTCAGCAAGAGATAGTTACAGAATGTCACTACATCTAAAACAAACTGTTTCTTTTTATTTTCTGGTAATATACAAATTAAACAAACAAGATACAACATGTTAATTAATGAGCTTTAGAGATGTTAGATGTAACGTTTGACAGAGCTAGGCTAGCAGTTTCCCCCTGCTTCTGGATTAAGTGAATAGCATCCTAGTTAGCTGGTTTGTAGGGGCCATGCTCTATGTGATGCACTTCATCCTATCCTCCTCGCACAACCTACGTGCACTTGTGCATTTGGCCAATGCAATGGGAAATGCACAGATCTATGCATATTGAAGAAACAACTGCAGAATAAGCACATGTCTCAACTTAGAAGGGGAAAGTCTTCAGGTCAAGATTCTACTTCTATCCAATCTCAGAACCCATCGGCTAACCGGATAATGGATATCCAGGCTATGACTTCCTCTTGTTTACAGTCCGATTAGCAATCTTGGAACCCATTGGCTAGCATCTGATGACGATTTGAATGCAGATAAATTAAAAAAAGCTAATAAAAAGTTAATCTCTAGGTTCCAAGATTGATAAAAAGGTACATCGTCGTGGATTCTGAGATTGCATTTCGGCCAATGGGTTCCGCCTCTTTTGCTCTGCACACAATGTTTACCTGCATGCAACCAAAGCCCACTCAAACGAGATTGGTCAATACTACTCGGACTACAAACGGAAACCAGAACGCTTCCGATACCAAAATCTTGTCCCTTGCCTACAGATTCTGCATTCATATGCAGATCTGTTTATAGAGATTAACCTCCATCTAATGTACAAGTGACACATTGGGGAGAGCAACATACACAAATTACACAGATGAGACAGATGTTTGAAAGAGAAATTGAGAAGATCATCTACAGATGTGAAACTGGGTGGAGGTGGCCTGAGACACCACTTATCTGCTTACAATACCCTCCTGTTGCCATTGATTTACAATAGAGTTTACAGCTAAAACTAAGCGTGTTATCTATAACTAGGCTTAATCATTTTTCATTCATTTTGCATGTGCTTTGTGTTTGATATGTCATCTGTTAACATAATGAATAATACAGCATATCACTGTTATTTCCAGAATGGCCAGTGAGTCGGCTTGCTAGCTAATATGGTCTAGCTGTGGGTTTTTGTCCAGTTGGTGGATTAAACATTTTGACAATCAGTCTTCATCACTGAACACTGAGGGAAATTTTTATTTACACCTAGGGAAAAAGATCCCCAGATCCAGCCTGATGTAGCAGAGCTGAACACTCAATGCTGCATTCTGTGTTCTGACTGAGATTTCATATTCAATTGAATATTCATGACAGAACCATACTTGGACTTGGTGTGGTGCCATGAAAATATCATCCCGGAGCAGCAGGGAGGAGGGGAGGGGGGTTTCTAGGGTTCAGACTCGCTGACAAATCCGATTAGCAGTGCATTTGTTGCTTTGCTCTGACTACACTTTAATTTTATCCCTTGAATATTCTCCTGCATTTGGTAGAGAGGGGAGGAAAGGTATAGTAAAGGAGGGGTATGAGGAATGACGAGGGAAACCAAGTAGAGGGTGAGAAAGGCAACCTCAATCAGAAGTGAGGGACAGATGGCTGGAAGGACAGTTAACACAAAACAATAACTGGATTAAATAAAAATACTACTAATAATAATAATTAAAGCTGCAAGCAGCAATGAATGGGCCCTCGCATCCCCACGCATGTCGGTCGCATGGCAGCTGTGGTGTTGTTACTGGTGGCCGGTTGGCATGCATCTGAATTTTCATGACTATCGTACACTGTATGCAGGAGTTAAATATCACTTCCTGTGTCCACTATGTGGCGCTAGAGAACACAAACCTAATTTTGTTGCCATGTATCAAGTGTAGACCACACAATGTAAATTTCATGTTAATCCAATGATGTTTGTCACATAAGGCTTGCTTCCTGTTGCCAGTAGGTGGAGCTATGCCTATGACTCAATATTGGCATGTAGGTGTCCTCAGACCTGGACTCTTATTAAGCATGTGGAATTTGGGGAAGATTAGGCAATGTACAGTCGAGTTACAACAGCTTCCTGTTTCATGGTGAAACGTAAATTGTCCGTCTCACCATGGCAACACCATTACATGAAATCTCAAAAGCTTCGCAATTTTGCATCATAAAGGTCTTTAGATTTCGCTGCCTAAATGTGGGGTGGACCCTATTAATCTGTTAGTAAAGTAAAGCAGTCAAGGCCATGTAAATGGCAAAACTGCACTTCAGATGAACACTCGGTGCGAGGGCCCTAATTAAAGCTGCAAGCAGCGATGAGTGAGCCCTTGTGACCCTGCGCCCATCGGGGGAGTAGCAGCTGTGGTGTTGTTACTGGAGGTTGGTTGACATGGCATGACTATTGGACACTGCGTGAATGAATAAAATATTATTTCCTATGTGGAGTATTTGGTGCTGGAGCTGACAAATTTTGAAATTTTGTATACATTTGAATGTGTTACCTAGGCTTTACTTCCTGTAACCAGTAGGTGCTGATACACAAGTGAGTTATTATTAATGCAGAAATACATTTACTGGAGGTCGCCTGACATGGATATACATTTTCATGAATATTGGACATGGCATGAAGGTTAGATATCACTTTCTGTGTCCATATAACTATTAGATATTAGATATAGATATTCATATGTCTACATCTATTGTTATGGTTATTAGGTCCTATCGGTGGCTAGGACAGGGCGATAAAACGATAATGATAATTGTCTCGATAGAATTTTCCTCGATAGAAATATAACAAATGTTCGATAAATGTTTGATATACTTAAATCACCCATACACCTGGGGGGAGCGCTAATGCACCTTAAACGCTAGTTGCCACCTGCCATTAAACAGAAGAAGAAGATGAATAGCCAAACACAGCGGCTGCAGGCTTGTGGATGGAGCGGAATCAAAATAATAGCGGTAGACGAAATGAGCGACACCGGAGAAAACACAGCTCCAATGACCAGCTCGAAGCAGGACAAAGCCATCACTCAACTTCAGTTGTTTAGAGGTATTTTGGCTATTTGCAGTCCGACAAAACAGCCAGCGAACACGGGAAACACCACAAACCCGTTTCATCATTTGAAACAATATGACCATTAGAGCACGCCGAAAGTAAGAAATTACAGTCTCAGACAAGTGTTGTTAGTGGACCCTCGACAAGCACCGAGCCATTAATAAGTGCGACTACCCAGCAGCCAACTATCATATCAGCATTTTCCAGCACCATGCCTTATGACAAAAACAAAACACACAAACATTTACAAAATGTTTAAAACCGTCTGTACAAACGGTTCTGACAATAAAAAATAGTTTAAAACCACAATTAACCATATGGTTTCTTCAAATTTCACTCAGGAGCAAAAATCAGCCTTTAAACTTGAAAGAAATAATGATTTGACTTTTATCGTGATAATTATCGATATCGCATGATATGAATATTTTTTTCATGATAACATTTTTGGCCATATCGCCCAGCCCTATCGGTGGCAGTAAAAAACATTTTTATTCCTCCTATCTACAACTGATTTATGTTCATAGTTTTGGTTGTTACCTCATGATGATCCCATAACACAGTACACTACACTTCCACCTTTGTCTTTACTAATATAACACAGATTCATTCTCATACATGTCCCTGAGGGAGATGTATAGTAGCCTGATGAAGCTGATAAAAGCACTGTGAATCTGACAGAAGTGGAGAGGCAGACGATAAGAGGAGAGGAGAACAGGGGGGATATGAAGGATGCATAGCCAACAGACGAAGAGACACAGAGAGAGAGAGAGAGAGAGAGAGAGAGAGAGAAGGAGGGAGAGAGGGAAGCTTGGAGAGGGGAAGCCACAGCGGAGACGACTGGAGGTGTCGCCATAGAAACAAAAGGAGGCTCCACTGATCTCATTAGAGACAAATAGCCAGGAGACCAACACTGGCTCAGAGAGAGAATAGACTGTGTGTTTCTTTACATACACAGATTATTATTTATACATATAGTACAGTTAGGGAGCAGATTAGGATTAATCAAATTAATTCAACTATTAAGCGCCTTATTCTTGTGCTATGATTAGTAATTAGCCTATAGTGTCAATGTCTATATCTAGTGAAAACTTGTCATCTGTTAATGCTTGGAAAATTATCTGGACTACTATTATGGTGCATTGGTTCCTACTGAAGACGCACATTTTTAAAAAACAGTCACGAATATGTAGTTCATTTTTTTAAAAAGGCTCAATAATTTCCTAAAACAGCTGGACACAGTAGTTTTTAGCTAACACTACTCAAACAAGAGGAAATTGTGCATTTGTTGGGGACTATTATCAGTGGTGGATTAAAACAAATTTGGTCTGCTATGAGTATTTACCAGAGGCATGGACACGAGTCCTGAATCTGATGACTTCGGTTTGCACTTTTGCCTTTTGACATGGAAGGACTGATATCCTAACCAAGCCCAAAGATAAAAAATTATTATAAAAAAGCATGCAGTGACTCAGTGTCCCAGACCAGCAGACAGACAACATTTCATAAGTCTGATTATCACATTTGGATATAAACACTCTGCACGCAAAACATGCGGCTCAAAAATCACAGATGGAGACGCAATAACTTCCAACTTTGTTTGACATTTGTGGCTGCACAGAGAATGGTAAGTTGAGGCTAGTGTTCTATCTAATGTTCTTTGGCAAGCTGTAGCTTAAGCTATTGTTAGCTAAGAGGTAGCGTTAAGTAGTAAACTTTGCAAACATGAAATCAATGAGCCCTCGGTACAGTCAGTGTGGTAACAATCTAATGCATCCAAAATTTGGTAACCTAAATATCGTCTCTTAAAATCAATAAACAATCTAACGTTAGCCGTCAGCAGTAAAGGTAGCCTCACACAAAGTTGGTGCTGTGCCACCCTGGGGTGCCTTAAACCTGCAATAACAGATTTTTTTGGCCACTTGGTGGCAGCCAAAACAAGTTGTGAACGAAACACTGACATATCATCACCTTTTAAGTTGATATGGCAAACTTGTTGCAAACAGTTAAAGTTAACAGTTAACAGTTAAAACTTATTTACACATCCAGTAGTTACAGAGCAACATTATCATTTCTTTGGGTTTGTGTTGCTGGCCACCTAGCAAAAAGTCCAATATTCTTTCTCTTAGCTCTGGTTTTAGTCTCCACCAACTCCTGAGCAAAATATCTAGCTCTTTAGCTGCTAAATGCTTCACTATGTTCACCAGCTAGTCGCTGACTTTGTCGATCTGCTGATTGCTGCTGAGCAGGTAGTGTACAGTGGGTTTTTAGAGCTTTTTCGTTGAAAACAGCTGCCTGCAGTGGCTGAAAACAACACTATGAGAGCGGTGAGAGTGAACCAAAACAGTAAAGTTGTGGGCAGACCGATCGTTAAGCCGAGGTGGGCTGCAGATTCAGGGGATAATTCTCTGTGGGTTAATCGCTACAAGCGACCCCTTTCACATTGTTATTTGATATATTGTTATTATAAAACTATCATGGCTAAGAGTGCCTGAAAGATTTATTTTAATTTTTACAGTGCATTTAATAACATATCACCACACAAAGAAAAACAAGGCAACATTTTAGTTACATTTTCAAAAGTATCAAAATGGAGGAAATGAAGAAACATCAAAACCACAAAAAAATCACACCACCCTATCTCACCTGGACAAGAAAGGGAGCTATGTAAGATTGCTGTTCATTGACTACAGTTCAGCGTTTAACACCATAGTTCCCTCCAGGCTCGTCACAAAGCTCAAGCACCTGGGATTAAACACCTCACTGTGCATGTGGATCCTTGACTTCCTGACGAGCAGACCCCAGGTGGTGAGGGTGGGCGGACACACCTCTTCTACCCTCATCTTTAACATTGGAGCACCCTGCATTTTGAGCCCCCCTGCTGTACTCCCTGTACACATATGACTGTGTAGCCACTTTTGACCCCAGCACCATCATCATGTTTGCTGACGACACAGCTGTGGTGGGCTGAGGACCTGAGAGGACCTGACCCGCTGGTGTCAGGACAACAACCTACTCCTGAAAGTCAGCAAGACTAAGGAGCTGATAGTGGACTGCAGGGAAAGAACTGCGCCCCCCTTAATATCACGGGTCCTTGTGGAGAGGGTGGACAGCTTCAAGTACTTTGGTGTGTCCACATCACCGAGGGCCTGACCTGGGAGCTGCATACTGACTCAGTGTTCTACTCCTGCACCATTGAGAGCGTCCTGACGGGGAACATCACTGCCTAGTATGGAAACAGCACCGAACAGGACCACAAGGCCCTGCGAAGAGTGGTTCGTTCGGCTGAACATACAATAGGCGGTGCTCTACCCTGCCTAAAGTATATTTAGGGGGATTTAGGAGAATCATTAAGGATCCCAACCACCCGGATAACGGCCTTTTCTCCCTGCTGTGGGAAGAAGCTACCGGATACACCAGGCCAGCACTGAGAGGCTCAGGTTCTACCCTCAGGCCACTCCACTAGCATCCTAAATGAAGTCACTGCCTAAGACCTTATATGATTACAAGTGACAAATAAACTTGACTGATTGATTGATTGATTGAGTGACTCGTAGTCATATGTTATCATTGTCCAATATTATTCTCAAAAAGTACATATAATATTTGTACAAAATAAACATAAACAGCATACATTTGCATACATTTAGCAGAGCTAGTGGAGAGGCAACTGGGATAGGTCCGCGCCTTCTAGAATGTGTTTGTGAACATGAATGTTAGTATTGTCATTGAGAGCATGTTGGCATGCTCATGTTAGCTTTTAGCTCAAAGCACCTCTGTGGCTAAGCACAGCCTCACAGAGCCACTAGCATGGCTGTAAACTCTTAGGCCACATTAAAAAGCTGGGGGCTCTGGCAAAACAAGGCAGGCTCGTCCAGCAAAAAACGTGAACTTGCATCAACTTTTGCCAAAATGCAATGCGACGTCATCCAGCAAGACGTTGTGGGGGCCAATCACATACATTCAAGTGGTGGATTACTGTAATGTGAACAACCTATTTCTTGTTTAACTGTAAAATGTCCTGCTCAGTACAAGCTTTTACTATCTTGATCAAAAAATTTAAATGCCCTAATTTTATTTAATCCTTATAAAAATGTTTTGGTTTTATGTGATATTCTGTCAGCAGAATTTTTTTAACTCACAACCATCAATACTGGACCCAAATTTCAGTACTGGTTGGGCATTATGTTTTTACAATTCCTATGTTAGCCACAGAGCTGAAAAATCATGGATGCCTAACAACAAATAGTGGGAAAAAAATATTCTTGGGAGTAAAGAGATAATGTGTTTTGTAATGCACCATGTGTTTGCCTTTGACTGCCCTAAACATAACTTTTTTTCCAATGGACACTTCTGATCTGCCATCTTACCATTCAGTTATAGATGGGTATCTCCAGTGCCATCCTCGAGCAATTGAAGCACACAAGACTACAATACTTCTCCAGTCAAACATGTCATACTGTTTATATTGTGCTGGCGCAATAAAATTAGACTGGACCATCTGTGATGGACAGTAAGTGCAAATCAATGCTTTGAATTCAGTCAGAGCTTGGGGCCAAAACCAGTATTCATGTTGCCTAATGGACATCGGCTTAACATAATGACAGACCACGCTCAATAAACTACATTCATCACTGTCTGGCATCTAGACAAAGAGATAACATGGCTACATGGGGCAAAATAACCAGTTCTGGAAAGAGCCTATTCAAGACTTGCAATTTGGGTGTGGCATTCAAATACAGCCCAAATACATTAGACGCATGGGTTCATTTGATCCTTCTGTATATATACACAGTCATTCAAGCTGTGCAGCCACAAACTGATTCTTCCAGCATGCTGTCTGGCTGGCTTCCCCTGCAGATGAAAGTGTAAGCAAGGTAGCATGCAGAGATACATGGCTAGTAGCTGAGCAGTGCCTGGCTGCCTGCGGGGTCCCAACCCTGTCTCACAACCAGCTCTCAGATCAATCAGCTCCCTGGAGAAAGTGATGGTGGTGATGGAGTGGGGGGCTTGAGACACCTCCCAGGGCATCGATCGGCAGTCTCACACATCAGTCCGAAAAAAGAAAACACATCAGCGCAGAGATTGTCTGTCTGCCTCTGTCTCATTCTCTACCTCTCTTTCCTGGCGACGTGTGTGACGAGCTGAAACAGGCTGAGGCAGGTTATGCTGAGTGACAGCAGTTTCCTCCCTTCACAGTAATGAGGGAACACAGAGACGAAATGCCCCACATGTGCTCTGAGAAGGTACAAAGTTCAATCATCACTGGTTGCCTCTACCTCATTTTTTGGAGTCACTGTACATCAGAGAGACAGATGTCTCGTTTTAAACACGGTGACTTATGACCTTCTGGCTTCATCATCCCAAAATATAAGACACACAGCTAGTACGAACACCAAAGCATTGGTTCTCAACCTTGTAGATAAAAACTTTATCTACTCGGAACACATCTCGTACAAACGTAGCATTTCTGAGTTAACCAGAATTTAAATTGCTAATTTATAAACAAAGTCATTACCTTTACTCCGCGGAAATTTAGAGTGAGAAAGGGCTTTATCCCAGAAAAAAAAGATGAGCATAAGCAGCTTTGCTTCAAGTGATAAACTGAGCTGACTCATCAAATCACCAGGCCTGATTTGATGAGTGGGGTAAGATTAGCTGTGAGAGCTCAGTCAGATCATATTGTCATTTCAAAGACAGAGAAATCTCAGTCTCAAGGTCTGATTACAGTGTCCTTATTTACTAAATTAACCAGTCTACAGGCCTTTACACACCAGAGGCGTTTTATTCGTGTCAATACATTTTTTCAAACTGTTGTTTTTGTCATGAGTACTTTCACACAGAAAGCGAATATTACGTGGCGAAAAAGCAACGTAATTCTTTTTCAGAACAAGGTCGATTTTTCTGAGCTTTCGCACGGCGAATAAATGCATCAACCAAGCACATCGTGCGGAACAGACATCACATCACAACTCCGGACCTGTTGATTGTTTGTGTTTCTCATCATCCTGTATTATATGACGAAGGACACAAACATTATAAAGACAATGAACTCGAGAACAACGTGTGGAGCAGCACCACCGGATGCAGGATAGTGAGTAGTAAAATTAGAGTAAATATTCGCAGGCGAGTATTTCGCATTTTCGTGTTGTTTATTCGTTACATCCCCGGTGTGTAAAGGCCTTAAGAAGTAAAACACTCCACGTGTAAACTAGTTATTTTTGAACACCTTAACGGTTACCATCATAGTGTCGAGACCAAGACTCTCATCATTTTCTGGACCACAATCACATTTTTCAGTCCAAAGGTTTGTATAACAAGATTCAAGATTCTTATTTGTCACATGCACATGTAGGATGTGCAGTGAAGTGAAAAATGGCAATGCCCATAGAGATAGTGCAGGACACAGAACAAAAAGTAACCACAACAATACAAAAGAAATTACAATATTTACAATAATATTAACATATGAATTTATATTTTTAATATATAAAAAATATGAAAATTTGAAAATAAATGTTGTATTTATGTGTACTTATATGTGTGTGCATAGATGATGAGTATGTGAAACAGCACAGTTTTCAAATTGCCTTGTGAATTTAAGTATGGAATTCTTTTGTATTCTATTTTGAAGGGCCCGGAGGGAGCTCAAAAAGTTCAGAAATATATAAATAATAATCAAATATGTTATATTGTATTAAAGCCCCTAGAAACTTAACAGCAGAAAATCTGAAAATCTTGTCTTGACCTCCACTAGTTATATACTTCTCTCCTTACTGCAATGACAACCAAGTGTGCTCCAGGGTGTGTCAGTACCTTGTGACATCACTGAGGGTG
This sequence comes from Macquaria ambigua, assembly GCA_008360985.2. Classification (NCBI taxonomy): domain Eukaryota; kingdom Metazoa; phylum Chordata; class Actinopteri; order Centrarchiformes; family Percichthyidae; genus Macquaria; species Macquaria ambigua. The sequence continues at coordinate 284,671 of VMKM01000145.1, forward strand.
TGGTTAAAGGTGTCACAGAGTACACTTCTGACCACACCCAGCATCTCAGATGAAACAGGCTTGAAACTTTTGACCAGTGATGCCAGTGAGACACTGCTTTTCAGTCTGGTGTTAAGTTACTCTTTAAAGTTTGCAAATCTCTGCCTCATCAGGACTGTGTAGGTGTGGTTTGATCAGATTTGACTGACAGTGGCAACAAAAGCAAACAACCCACCTGCTTTCATTAGATTTTGATTCAAACATTGCTAAATTCTGATTGGTGCACAAAAATATGAGACATCACCTCTTTCCAAACAACCACTTCAAGAGGAATTCTCCTGTGCCTTGCCCCAGTATCACGCAACCCCCAACTAGTGAAACTCAGCTGTGGGATCAACACAACAAGAGCACAGACCATACCAGCAGTTTTCACTGAAATATGAGCTGCCATTACAATGAGCCTATAACAGAAACCTCATTGTGGTGATCACTGGGCAGCAGGACCAGCAGTACAGCAAAAGGAGTGAATGAACAAGACTGTCCTCCCCAATAATACGGCCGTATACCTAACCTAACCAAGTAGTTTTGGTGCCTATACCTAACCAAACTGTAACCATATTGTGGTCTCAGCCAAATTAGTCTGCACCATTGGCACAAAATACAGCTACACAGCTTTTAACTGGATCCAGGAAGTATGTACAGCTGAGTCAATGCAATCAAATGTTGTCGCCATTTTTGTGGCCTGACTTTACTTTCTTAATCCTGCCTACAAAGCTCTGATTGGTCAATTGTTTCTCCAACCAGGAAAAATAGTGACAATAGGGACATAGGTGTTGGTGAAGAGGTAGGTTTTTAGAAGTCGTTTGAAAATGTCCAGAGTTTCAGAATTGCGGATCACTGCCGGGAGAGAGTTCCAGAGGGTGGGGGCTGCCACACTAAAAGCTCTATCCCCAAAAGTCCGCAGGCTGGTGTGGGGGATGGAAAGCATACCTGTGTCCGATGACCGCAGATATCATCCAGCATGCAGTATGAAATCCTACATGTTCAATTGAATCTATTGTTAACTAGGATGGTCTTTGGTGTCAGTGTGAATGTCCTTCTTGGTCTTTCTCCAGGGGACACTGCATTGGTCTAACAGCAAGAGCTCTGGGAAAAAGACTGATTTAACAGCGTAATAAAAAAAAACATGAGTTGTCTGTGAACACCAGACCAAAACCATACACAACATTGACAGGAAAAGGGTCAAAGGTCATCAACCCAGAGTCAGTGGACAGCCGGTGAAAGAGCAGGGAAGACATTCACATCTGACAGCAGAGACAGTGAGTGAGTTGTCTGACTGAATTAAGTTAAAGCTGGGGTAGGCAAAATCTGTGAAACCTATGCAAAACCTTTCGCCTCTCTCTCTGCTGCCACAACTTCGACTGGCAGCAGAAGGAGTCGGTTCCCCTGAGAAACCATATCCCTCGTAGGGCTCGCTCTCTGCGGTGTGAGCCTCAACGAGACCCTGGTCCCTCCCGACTTGTCTTCTCAAAGACGCAGAGCGCCCCAGGCTTCAGAGGCAGCTGAAACACCGTCCAGCAGCGGGATGAGAGGCTAGTACACCACACACACACCACTGTCCCCCGTCAAAAGTTATTCCCCACTGTTTGTCATCCTGCCTCTTTGCCACTTATTGTTACGAGCGCCATGTCATCAAACATAATGAGCCTGAAGCTCCGTGTGGAGCCGGGACGTGTTGTTTTGTACTATACACCGCTGTAGGCAAAGGAGGTGTTGGAAATTTATCACAAGTTTCGGGATTTTCGGCAGGATTTTCCTCCACTGAATCAGGCTTTCACCGTCTGAAGGGACCTGCACACACATCTGCTCTTGTAGCTTAGCCAATACGAACACACAGTCTCTCTGAAATAACTTGTGATTGGCTAAAGTCTACCGTCACGGGATAGATTTTCTGAAGGCTGAAAACAGAAGCAAGAGGAGGGGCTGAAGTAGAGCTTTGCTCTCAGACCACTTGAATTACAATATGCTGCACGGTTAATATGGCATTTTTGCCCACTGACAGCAAAAGAAAACTACCTACCCAACCTTTAACGTTTTGAGTGTGATAAGAAGTGCTCTGTTTTGTCTATTCCAGCACATAATGTCAGTTAAGAGTGGACATTTTTCAAACACTTTATTCATAATAGAATGCAGAATGTGCCTCAGGTGAAGTATACTGTGCACAGCGCTTATCAAAGAGGATAAAATGCACTCTCTAACTGGGCTAATTCATCCACAGTGAAACCTAATCAATTATTTATTTATTTGCTCCAGCCTTTCTCCTCAGAGAGAGGCTGATTAGAGAGGAGCTCAGTGTAGAAACGCTGCAGTCTGGCTTCTCAGAGAGATTTGTGGTGTGCTGTGTGCATTAGCCCTGACCACAGAGCCATCATCACAATGTCCACAGTCTAGATTCTGATAAGCATCTCTATATCACCAAAGCAGCTCTCTGGAGCCACGACACCTGATTGACTGGCTGATATCAGTGTTCAGTGTTCACCCAACTGACAATTCAAATAAAAATAATAAATTAAAGTTTCCTTCACAGGTGATCTGAAAATACACTGGATGGCAAATGTGTCTATTCATTAAATTAATGTATGAGTTTGCTGACTCATTGGGCTGGCTGACCATTGATAAAAAATAAATTATTAGCTGGTCTGTGTCATTTGTTGCTGATATAAAGAAGGTTTTCCCTGGAATACCACAAACAGTCCAATAATACCGGCAACAACATTTTCATTTCATTCCACATTTTTATTTAATAAATCAATGATGTTTGAAATTCTTCTTTAATTCTTCATTTAAAAGTAAAATGTATGGAAATATTTCTTATGGGCTTCAGCTAACCTGGGAACCAGATGACTCTGTGAGCCCATGTATTATTTGCTCTGGCAGATGTGTCTGGTCCCCCTCCCATTCAGACAGATTTCCAGCCAACCTGACCCGGGTCGGGCCAATCACAACCGTTTATGTAATATGGGTCGGGTTTAATACAATGACAACCAAGATGGCTGCCACTGATGTAGAATGTTCTGAATCCGCTATCACATCAGTATGAAAGGAACTGGACGGTAGATTTTCTCTAAAAGAAAAACAAACAACTGCACTTAAAGCTTTTGTTGATAAGAAAGATGTGTTTGCTGTACTTCCAAGAGGATTCGCTCAGAGCTACGTCACATTTCGTTGCTCTGATTGGTTGTAGGTCTATCCAATTGCGTCCAGAGGCATTTTGGTCTGCGGCGGTTGATAACGCCCCTTGGTAATCGAAAATGAACTGAGAGGTTGTCAGGCTAGGTTTCAGCAGCATTTTGTGTCCCATGTTGGTCTAAATATTCTTTGCTTTTTCACTGTGTTCATTTAACAATGGATCAATACTCAAAGGATGCAAAAGGGGTCATTTGTGGCAACAAATCCACAAATAATTATCACTCAACTCTGCTTTTCCCCTCTGTGCCCGGGAGCCTTTTATTGTCTTTAAGTTTTATTTGTTTAATTTTTCCGGCAAGTTCTGCTTTTCTCAACCTGGTTCCCAGCAGCAGCAGGCAGCTGTTTTCAGTGAAAAAGCTCTGATAAAGCCACTGTCCACTAAATGCCCAGCACCAACCAGCAGACAGACACAGTTAGAGACTAGCTGGTGAACATAGTGGAGCATTTAGCAGCTAAAGAGACATTTTTTGAGATATTTTCTCAAGAGTTGTTGGAGACCAAAACAGAACTAAAAGGAGAGTGAATATTGGACTTCCATTCATCAGGTGGATTCTAACACGAGTCCAAATTAATGCAAATTAATGCTAATGTTGCTTTGTGTCTGCTGGATGTGTAAAGAAGCAACTGTTTACTAACTGGTTAGCTATATCAACTTGTCAGTGTCAGTGTTGTTTTTACAGCTTGTTGTTTGTTCCCCTCAAAAAATCAATTAATGCAGCTTTAAGAGTGTCAAATTTGTTATGGAATTTATTAATTTTGTTGTAAACATGAAAGTATAATTTGAAAATGTATACATAGAATTCTGGATCTGGTTTATATTCATTTGTGGTCATTTGTATGCATGGCACAGTGATAAGAACTTTATCATCATCAACGCTTCATTTAAAACTGCCTGTGTCTCAGCAGAGAATATCAGCTATCATCAGGTTCAATACAAATATCTTTAATACTCAACAAAAGGCATTTTCACACTTACAATTATGACTTTTAAGACCTTTCTAATACTCCAAACTGAAAAGATAACACCATTCCTGTTGCACTGAGAGGCTGCACTGCTAAAACCTCACTATGGCATAATACAACCCTTAAAATAAGTTTAAAAAAATTAAAACATTTTACTGGGCTGGATGGTCGAAACTGGGAATTGTTTATATTGGGGATTTATTAAATGAAGATCAACTTATGTCCTCTGAACAATTAAGAAAAAAGTTATTGGACCCCAAGTAAAATGGCAAGGCTAGGACTCAGAAGCTACTGATACTACTTGTGGCCCGCTCTTACACGTTATATTCATCCATGATAGATCTTATTTTGTCTAAGATCATCACCTTCATCAATACAGTGATGACGCCTTCACTGGTACAGGGACCAATGCTTTGCCTGTTAGGGGGAATTCACACAGATTCAGGCGCTGCGGCGAAAACGCAGATTTTCCCATTCATTTGAACCGGGGTACTGCGTTCAGGCTGCGGCGGTGCGGGCCGTAGGGTGTGCCACAAAACGCAGCAGCCTGCAGCAAAAAAGTTGAAACAGATTCAACTTTTGGAGAAACGCAACCCGACAGCTGTACAGTAATCACGGCACCAATCGATCAGTCTCTCTTCCATCTTCACAGCTGCTCGGTAAACAGCAGAATATTAAAGTAAACAGCTAATGCTACAATGCTACAGGTAAACAAAATTCTTCTTCACCTGGGCATCTGCCGGTCTGTTCGCCGGCGTGATTGGCTGCCACAGCGTGACGTCGGGTTGCATTTCTCCAAAAGTTGGAGACCACCACTGAAGCCTGAATGCAGTCGTTTTCGCCACAGCGTCTGATTCTATGTTAATTCTGCCTTAGGCATGCTGCCAAAGGGAAGTGGTCTAAATGGCCACCACATCTCCTGGTGCAGAACAGCACTTATTGCTGGATGTAGAATAGTGCTGCAACACTGGAAAACTAAAGGAGATAGATCAGTGAAGGAATGGTTGGATGAAATAGCCAAAATGTCCTCCTATGAAAGATTATGCTATAAGCTGAGAGACAGGCAAGATATCTACATGAAAGTATGGGGCCCTTTTGTTACAGTAACCTGTTGTGCTGAAGAGTTGCACGCTTTCCAATTAAAAACATTTTTTAATATAATGTGATGTACTATATGACATGTATAATCTGAGGTATTATTGAGTATTATACATGTATTATTCTGTACATATAGCCTAATGTATACCATTAGGTAGAATATATACTGTCTATAACGCTCTATCTCTGTTATATTCCCTCTGTCCTTGTTTCCTGTTCGACTGTCTTAGGTGTAGTTTGCTGTGATATTTTGATGTGTATACATTTTATAAGCTATGTATGTATGTTTTTCCTTTTGGAAAACCAATAAAAATACAATTTAAAAAAAGAGGCTACACTGCACAGCTTTATTTTGTGTCATTATGTTTCTTTTTGTGTGACAAGAGCTTCAAGCAACCAAGCATAAAAGAAGGGAGCCAAGTATAGCCTCATATTCAAGTCAGTGTGCCTTCAGCCGTCAAGTTGGAAGCAAACACATTCTTCCTCTTCTAGGTTAAAAAATGCGGATCGAGATCACACACGCCGTACCACCACCTACTTCACAGAGTGCAGGAGATTTAAATAGAACAGTAGAATATGAATTCAAACTAAATCTGAACACATCACATTTAATTTTTATTCTTTTTCTTATTCAGTTTATTTTTTAGGGACAGTGCATATTAATAAAGCCAGGAGGCTATGTCTCCCTTTTTTCCAGATATAATTTTTAGACCTTCAATTTTAAGAAAAGAAACAAAAAAAATATTGATTTAAACTACAGTATCTATCCCTAGTGTTTTACTGTGCTTTCATTAGGATCCAGCTATCCTGTGTTTTCTCTTTTGGTTTCCTGCCTCTCAGGATGTATCTACAAAGGGTCTACAGCACTGTGCAATATCACACACTGTTACAACCATTGGCACTGTGAGCCTGTTTGCCAAACACAGAGAGCCAGCAGTCCCTGGTGTTGGTTCAGGGGGGAGCTGTGGATGCTGCTGAGAGAGAGCCAGGATCCTCTGTTGATCACAAGGCATTTACACAGCAAATACACCAACTGGCTCTTATCATAATCATATCAATATGCCTGTTGCTAAGGCTGTGCCACTCCACAGTACATCTGAGACTACAGTGATCAAAGAAAACATACGGGGGGCTTACAGGAGTACAAACACCTATTTTTCTCTGAACACAAAACATTTTTTACCAGAAAATATAAAAATCATGGCTGTGGAAACTTTTCTGACACGTGGCTGGAGTTACTTCATAACATCTCACCAATATTTATCCAACCCGATGACTGAAAACGGTGACAGTATAGATAGTAGCCATGCACTGAGGGTGCAGCTAGAATTATACATTCCTCACCGGTGTAGAAAATGAAGGAGGGCTATGCGGAGACTGCTAAAAGAAATGCAAGCATAGCATAAAATACTGGGCCTGATCTCTTTATGTCAGAAAAGTAGAACAGTAACAAGGCTCAGAGAGGCTGAAGATGATAAGACATTGATTTGAACAGAAGCAGATCATGGGAATACTCACAGAGTCAAACTATATCCACAGTTGAAATGATCAAGGCATTCTGAAACTGCTTACAGATAAATGTACTGCTTATAGATGTAGATTCTGAAAGTGGCTTTTAACAAAAGGTGACAGGTTTGAAGCTGGAGTGCAAAACTTTTCTCTCCCCCTTCTTGGCAGTGAGAGTAATTACACAAACACTGTGGATGCGTGCTGATGACGTATGCCTACAGGAGAGCTCGCTCAAATTTCCACAGTTCCAAGACAATAATCCATTATTTAGGTAGAGTAAATGTAATAGCTACATAGCCTTCTTTTTTCATCTGAAGCATCAGAAACTTTTCTTGGACCTTCTTAGGTTTTTCCTCCATACTCCTGGTAGCTGTAGCTCCGTCTCTACGGTTGCTCCCCTCAGCTCTGGCAAACCAGAGCCAGAAAGAACTATCTGAAGTCTACATCAATCAAGCATTTTAAACTTCTGTTGACGCGACTCTCTCTCTACATGGCTCTGGTTTTACTACCGGTGCTCCAGCGTAGGAATGCCACCACACACACCAGATTTAAAAACTCTGGTATACTGAGAAATACAGTGATGGCAGTGATAGGCTTAATCAGCATTGTGTGAACTCGTCTGGCAACGACTTGAATGTAACAGACGTTCATTTATATGGAAAAGTCCCGCACTCAATCTTTAAAGTAAGGCTATGCAAGTTTTGCTTAACAGCAGCCATTGTAGCACAAGTGGTAGTTACAAGACACCAGCACATCAAATTTTCCTTCATTTTCCAAAATTCATTGGAGTAATTTTGCATTAGGCAACCTGACTGAGAGCAAGGTATGGTAGGTATACAGGTAAATTCCCCTGCCGTATGTTTACTAACTAACATCAGCCTCCATAAGCTACTGGTCATACCAGACCAAAGACCAAAGTTCAAACTCCAAATTTGGTAAGTTGAATTCAGGAGTCCAAACTCACTGGAGAACGAGGGTACACAGTACAGTCAATTTGCAAATGGGACAAGGGCATTTTTGCTGACATCACCAGCTGAGCCAGGTTTAGGTGATTACACACTCAACACACCTGTACAACTCTTATTCTCATTGTGATCTACTGTATGCTTACTCATTAAATCTAATATCCTGCACCACAATATCTCTAATGTTCTCATTTATTATCAATTTTTATTAATGCGTGGCAAGATCTGTGCATATAAAGAGCCATTGCCGAGATAAGACTGTTCTCACCAGGGTGACCATAGACACTGAGCAGCTGCTCATCTTGGGAGGTAACTCGGCTGGTCTAGCCCCACTAGATGGTCCTCACGTCTCCAAAAACGTTGGAACAAAATTTCCAAGTAGGCATTAATTTGATAAACAGTGTTGCATTAATGACTGGGTCCAGTGCATACTCAGATATGATCATCTCTCTCTTGTACTTGTGGTGGTTTGCACTGTGTGGAAGGTGAGTGGAATAGTTTACTAAAGCCAAAAGTATAGGCAATGGCCCTACACCAAGGGACCCATGCACTGGAAGACAACATCTCTCAAGTGAGACATTGCAGATGGAACACTACCTTCAGATGGTTATAGGGATTTAAGAAACCTAAATGGGAATGCTGCAACACATCTTTCAAGCAATTGTGGATGGAACATGTTAGTAAGAGTCAAGCATGTTTTCAAACGTAATTTTTTGCAGGAAGCTAAGTAATAAAATGATGAAATAAAAGAAAAAATATCCACTAGCATCAAGTTAAATTACCACCTCATCTGTGCAAAGTCCACTTGATCTGCACCAGCATGAAAGAAAGGGTCTTAGGGCTTCACAGCCAGAACAGCTACAATACTCAACCTCCTCCAAAATTCAAATGAGGCCAAGATGCTGACTTGTGGCTTTCAAATGCTGCAAAGTGGCCTAATTGGAGTTAGTTTAGGGGGGCGAGCCAGTCAAAACACAGTCCACTTGTGATGTTTTAATTGGATTGAAAGTGAAACTGCTTCTAAAAAAATTGTAGGATTTTGGATAATGTGATATCTCTTCATATTTAACCTTTTAAACAAAACAGTCACCTTATTTTTGTTGTGAGACTTTGTATAAGTCATTGAAAATTATATATTTCACAAAAATATTGCCATTGAACCGTGCAGTACTATCCTAAGCTGTGTGTGTGGCAGTGGGGAAGGGAGGCTGTGCTGTAGGAACGAGCCACTGCAGAGATCCAACAGCAGCTTTGATCCAGCCAGCTATAAAGAGGAGTGCTGAAGTGAATCTATTCCCCCTGTGTTCAGCTCAATACACTATTGATCTGGGTGGGAGCACGGGGAGGCAGATATATGCTCTTATTAGCAACTCCCTACATCTTACTGGAACATGGTAGAGGTCGGGCCTGGCCTACGGGACCTAAATCCAGGCTCTTCCGTTCATGTAGCCCACCACATGATCTGATAAGCAGCTCATGAAAGATGGATCAGGACCATGTCCGGAGAGCAAACACATGTGCGATGTGATCAATTGATGGCATGTTCAAAATGGTAATGGTGTTAGAATGAGACAGCCCCTGAACTGCCTCACACATACATTATTTAGGTTTAGCTATCACTGCGTATAACGGTGTTAACACCAGGATTTTATTCTTGTCAGGGTAGAATAGCCTCTTCAATCTGGTAGATGGCTTTTTGCAGTTTAAATGATAATTTAGGTTTATTTGACCTGGGTGTTGTTTTCTGAGTTTTGGTCATTGTGCTCACCAAAGTAATTGCTCACATTTGGGAACACACTGACATTGTTACACCAAAGTCTGATCAGACAATCAGACAGGTTGTAAACAACCCAACCCTTTAATCATATTATCTAAACCACTTTATTTGGTCAAACTAAAATGAGTGCATCTGAAATGTCGGTAATAATCCCTCATTGCACAGGAAAACTGCATAAGCACAAAAAGTACAGTAGGTCAAGTTTGAAGCGGGGAGTCGATTTGTCAGCTGTGATGGATGTTTACAACAAGCAGTTTGGGCAATATTTTTACCTTTCGCTCTTCATTTTCCCTCCCAACCAAGTTTGGCTTGGGATGCGATTAAGGAATTCATAATTTTTACATCCTCCAAAACAGAAAAAAAATCTCTCTACACCTGAATGTGCAACAGGTGGGTCAGAGAAAGACTACTTGAAAACAATGTAGTCCTCTGATTGGACGATTGGATGAGGCAGCTCCTATGTGTACATATATGTATGAAAGTGTTGTGATGCTGCCCATATACCTGATGAAGGTCAGACAGACCGAAAGGTTGTAATAAATATTTCAGCAGTAAGCGAGACAGTGTGCGGGAGTTCTTCTCATTGTTATCATTTTTTATATCAAAATTGGGATTTGAAAGTGCAAATTTCAAATTGCAAGATGAATTATGATTTACATAATTATTAGTGTCTTAGCAAAGATTAAGCCGTTAATTCCACCGGCTATAATGACAACTATTGCCGGTAAATGTACTCAGCTTTAGTTAATTAATAACAATTTGGTGAGTTAGCAGAACAACAAAATTAAACTCTTGGCTGTTGTCTGGTTAATATGCTTCTTGTATGCAGTGTCTGTGCCATTTACTCTCGACAAAAGATAGTTTTGTTGAAGAAGAAACACCACTCTGTATAATTAGGATGTTTGAAAGAAATAAGGAGTGGGCTGTGTCTTTTGTCTGCTCAAAAAAGTCTTTTTTCACATAAACAGTTGGAAGCTTACTGTAGTTCAACGATGAGACTGAGCCAGGTTCATTCGCACCTTTCTCTCTGGTCCAGCCTCTCCTCCTCCTCCTCATCTCATTCATAATCACTGCATGTGTTCAGACCTTCTATTGCACCTCTTCCCTTTTCCTCATTCTCCGTCTCGTAGGCACCCACTTACATCCCAACTTCACCCACCACCACAGAGCAGTCACGACTCTTGGCCAGGGCAAGCTCTGCCGTCCTCCTGCAGACTCTCCCAGCATCTGCACCAGCCTTGGTTGTGCCGTCCATGGAGTCTCAGTCTGCTCCAAAAGGTTCTAATGAATCATGTTCATCTCATATTCATGCAGAGAAGTCTCTCTTAGTTAAATCTAGTTAACCTCGTGTAGCTGGGCGGCTGTCGAATGTAAATGGCAGGCAGCTGGTGAAGAGAGTTGTCTGAATCTCCCAGTTAAACATTTAAGAGAATCAAATTGTTGTTTTAAGCTCATCGCATTAAAAGCTCTGAATCAGGACCTCCGGGATTCAGAACTGTGAAGCAGCTCATCCTGTCACTCTGTGGAGCTATTAGCTCAAGAAGCTGTGCAGAGCTGTCAACAGTATCAGTCATCCGTCTGATATCAAAACCTGTCAGACATGACCCAGCAGCAGTTTGGCATTACTACGTAACTAGCCAACTATTCAGCTGTAGTCAACAAATATAACACCACTTTCATATCTTGTTTAATATTATGTAGACCACAAATACAGGCCTGCAGTTTCATTTATTGAAAATAATCACAATTTAAATCACAATTGATGGGGGTTTGTTTAAACCCTTGTCTCTTGTCCCTGTTTCCTGCCCAATCTGACTTGTTTTCATCAATGCTGCCATGTTCCCAGATCTCAGCAATTAACTTGATAAGTACAATGTTATTATTACTGATAGGAATGTTTGCCAAGCTAAGACCCAAGTTGTAATAAAACAGAATTACCATTAAAGGAAAAAGCCACCCTAAAATACTGACATACTGCAATAGATGACAGCTAATGACAACACTTTCGATTTATTGATAATTGACTGTGGACAGTCAAAAATGTCATGTTGTGGCAGCCTGTTTCTAACTGAGTTACAATGCAGTTTGACAGCAGTTGCTATGTAAAACATCCACAGTAAATATTGTTCCATAATCATACAGGGAGAGGCCTGTCATAGAAAAAGCAGAGACACCAGTTTGTCTAGCCACAGTCGCCTCAGTACACCGGAATAATGAGGAGCATGACTCTTAGTATTTCTCCCTGGAAACTCTCGCTCTCTTCCTGTTACTATGCCATGAGTGTCACTCTCGCCTCTTGTGTGTATAAATAACAGCTGATTGCCCAGCAGAGTTCACCTCCCTTTCTTGGGATTTATGAAAAGGCATTCTGGGAAACCCATGGAAACAGTGAGTGAAGTAGAAGCAAGGCAGACTGAAATAAATTGAGTACGCTGAACAAAATGACATATGAAATACATAATTCTTTGAATATCACCAATTCATCACAACAAAGAGAAAAAAAGAATTTGAGATAAGATTTTTGGAGTACTTCCCATGGCAGGGGGACAAATCCTGGAGGGCCCCTAAAGGAAAGTGGATAATGAGGGTCACGGGCATCAGCATCAGTGGGCTACTTGTACTGTAAAACCTGACTTGTGAAAGGCAAAGTGATCAGACCAAGCAGAATCAAGGTACAACACAACTGGGGGGATTATCTCATATTCCTTACTTTAGAGTGTAATTAAATAAATAAGAAAATTGCTGATAAAATGCAGATAGTGCCAGTTTAAATCTCAATTAATCAACATTTTGTATATTAAAAGGTCCAACATTTGGGGAAATACACTTATTTGCTCTTTTTTGAGACTGCACACTGTCACCACAGCTGGATGTTGTTTGCAGCTGGAGCAAGTAACTCCCCCGAAAACCACAACTTTTAACATTTTAACATTTTAATTAGTGGATGTTAGAGGTGTTGGTAGGTGTATTTTGGAACTTTGGACAGAGCCAGAGTAGCTGCTTCCCACTCTTGCCAGTCTTTATGCTGAGCTAGGCTAACTACATCCTGACTACAGCTCTGTACTTAACACGCAAACCTGAGATTGATATTGATCTTCTCATCTCGCTCTCAGAAAGAAAGTGAGTAAGCATAGTTTCCAAGATATTCAAATATTCCTTTCAAAGGGGTTGCTTTCACCCACCTCTACAGCTCATTGTTCTTTGTGGCCTGTAAATTTACTGTAAGGTGATTCTCCATCTCCAGCAGCAGCTGGCAGCCACAGCAAAATCAAAAAGAAATTGATAAACCCACTGTACACTCTACCTGCCCAGCAGCAAACAGCAGACAGACACAGTTAGACACTAACTGGTGGAAAAAAGTCAAACATTTAGCAGCTTAAGATCCACATTCTCCTACTAGTTGGTGGGCACCAAAATGAAAGGAGAGTTAATATTGGACTTAGATCTATCAGGGGGATACCAACATGACTCCAAATGAATGCAAATGTTGCTCTGTGTTTGCTAACATGCTAACGTTGGCCAAAATACTTTATAAGGCCTGTGTGTCTGTCAGCTTGTTTGGAGTTCTTCTTCCCCCAAGGGGCTAACAATTAATTCATGCAGCTTTAACATAAACCTTATTGTCATTGTTTTGCTCAAACACAAGCAAACCATGAAAGACATTATGCTTGGTTAACCTGCTGTCACGTTTTGGGTTTTACATTAGCCTATATCTTGGCCCTGGCTACTCAGCCTCCCTTAAAATGCACCAGTTGGTACAAGTAAAATCAAATGTAAATGTAGTCCTTTATATGCTGTTGTACTAAAAAGACACACGTTGTTTTCACCATTTTCATGATTTCCAAATCATGAGTTGAACCCACAGAACACCAATGGCGGCTGATGAGCCAACAGTGTAATAACAGTATATATATAACAGTTTAACCCTTGTCCTATTGTCGCAGTGGTTGCAGACCCACCCTCTCTTTTGATTTAACACTAAAGAAAACTGTGGACACTCATACGCTCATATTACAAACAGGACTGTTATTTTGAAGTCCTGTCCAAATGAGCTGAATGCAATGAATAATCAGTGAGTCATTGCTAATGCCTAATTGCTATGCGTTTCTACACAGCACATCCTGCAGGAAATGGACATTATCATGAAGAAGTGATTTGTTGGCGTGTGTGCATGCATGTTTAAGCGTTTATGCGATCAGCTGCAACATTGGCGATCCAGTGTCTACCCTGACAACATGGCTCAACCCGTCAGTGCAGCCTGGCACTGATAAGATGCCCAGACCACTGCTGTAATGGCCTCTATCCGCCACCCGGCACTTCAATTATGATTATCATGTCAGCCTGTTCAGCTCCAATCCAATCATGCCTGCTCGGTCCGCTCCCATCCACACACACACAGTGGAAGAGGCCCTGGCTGCATACAGGCACTGACAACCTGTCAATAACCCTTACCTCTACACTCAGCACGCTCAGCTCAGATCAGATACATGCACATATACACATACACCCATACACATACACACAGCTCATACATACTTACACAAACATAGAAGAAGAAATGTTCCATCCTGGCTACTGTTTTTGCATCTGTTAGTCTTTTTACCATAACTCATACGCATATTGTAGTAGCTGTTGTTTATTGTGTCATGCACATACTAGGGTTGTTATTTTTTATTCAAAATTCAAACTTTCATTGGAACGTGGGAAAAAAATTAATATTTGAACTGTATTGACCTGTTCCAATTCACAATTTACAGCCTAAAAGTGCAATTTTAGTTTAACTTGATCAGTAGCGATCCCAGTTCTCTACCTGTGTGATCAGTTGAAACATAATGGACTATTTGCATTTTGTTCCCCTTTACCACACTTAACATTACTGCTGACCGGTTTCATGGCATGAAATTCAACTTGCACACTTGAAAACTGCTGAAAGGTTAAGGCTGGTGTTATGCTATGATTTCCTTATTGTCAATACATTTCATGAAAAGACCAAAACCAACAATGTGTTAGTCTGTCTCTCAATACTTTCTGACTGCCCTGCCCTGTCTGAGGCTCTCAATTCCAAGCCCAGTCATTCCCAAGTAAGATGTAAATGAACATGTCACAAATATATAGTTTAATTTCTTTTAAAGATTTAGAAATAGTGTATTTGTTGGGGACTATTTTCAGATGCGGATTAATCCACATTTGGTGCTCTAGTGAGTATTTGGGGCAGCAGGATGGTGTATGTAGGATTGAGTCAAAATGAACTACAGTGAGTATGTTCATGGTAATGAAGGAACATGTCCCCCAGTGCAACAGTGTGGCTCACTGATGTGTTTTTAATAGTTTTTGGACAACAATAGAGCTCTATGGCACAGAGGAAGAAGATATATCAGATAGTAGATACATTCGTTGTTGGTTTGGTCTTTTTGTGGGATTTGTTGACAAGAAAAATATAGAATATCAGTAGTCTTATGCTTTCTGGTAGGTAATCCATCACATGTCTGTTATTAGTGTTATCAAATGTATAAGTGTGTAGTAATACAGTTGTAAAGTGCAGACTGATTTGAAAAGTTTGCATTAAAAAAAACTAAAGCTTACATTTTTATTGTAATGGGTTACTTCAAACAAGTTGTAAATCTTCAGTTTTCACACTAGTGAAATGAATGGAAATCTATTGCTGCCTGAAGGGTAGAAAAAAAACATGAAAACATCTAAAATACTATGGTCTGCTTACATACACTAATGTAAAAACATCCAAAAACATTGGTCCTAGGATAAATCCCTGTGGATGCATATGCAGGCACACACAAACAGATTTCTGCGCCATTCCAGCAAAACCACACTCAGTCCAGTGGATGGCATTTATCATATTTTTCACCGACTGCTTCCCCTTCTTTTCAGCCAACAGGAACAAAGGCTCAGTGACTCACAGTGACTTACAGTGGGAGGGGTGGGGGCATTGATGAGGGGTTTGGGAATTGGTGGAGGCTCTGTTTATTGCAATGAGGTTCCTGACACAAGCCTCAATAGATGGGCCAAATAAATCTGTGTATCATTATGTAAGAGAGGCCGGGCCGTCCCCTGGTGGAACCAGCAAGCGCACAGGGACTTTCTGCAGCGTAACAGCATCCTCCATCACTACCCGTGCCCTTCCCCACCAACCCCCAACACTCCAGCTGCCTCTGCTCTCCACCTCTCCATCCCCCCGCACCAACAGCACTATTCCCGTACTAGCTTTCTCATCCGATACCAAGGGATCCTCTCGGTTTACTCCACAGACAGTCTGAGATGACAGAATGAAAAAAGAGCTTACACGAGGTTTAGCAACATGTTTTAAGCCTGCTGGGCATTTCTACAGCGTAAACCAATAACTAAATGGTAACATTGTGTAGGACGATATAGACAGTACAATCAACTGCTGAGAGCATCAAAGTCAACATCATGCCAGTTCTATTAGTCCACACCACTCTTAAATTTTAGAGCCATGTCAGCTTTACATAGTGCTGAACGATGATTCAGTTAATCAGTTAGTATTCATCATAATCATAATTTTGATAACAGCTTAAAGGTTTTAATTTACCCAGTAAAAATACCTAACATTTGCTGGTTATAGTTATTCAAAAATGAGAACTTTTTGACTGTAATTTGTTTTTTGTTGACTCTAGTAACTCACTGGTATTTGTCATTATATTTACCATTTTATAGACTAAACAATTCACTGATTAATCCAGAAAAACTGATCATGAAATCAGTCAGCAGCTGTAGATGTATGAGTGGACTAAAACAACTCCGGTCAACAGCTGAGAACTAGTGATGGGCAGACGAAGCCTTATGAAGTTCTTGGGCTTTCTTCCTGCCAAAAACAGATTTGAAGCTTCAGGACACTGAACTGAGCAGAAATGATTGGTGCCATTCAAGACAGGGGCCAAAGCATGGGCACTATTCCATGCTGATTTCATACTATAGTTTCAATCCCATGAATGCGTGAAACAGAAGGCTGTACGTGTTGTTTATCTACAATAGTCTTGTTCAGAATGCTATAGTAAATGCACATATTATCAAGTAAATACTAAAATAAAATAATTCATAAATGTGTTGTCTAAAAAGTCCTCAAATAATATAGTTTGCTGACATGAAGTATTAATGTGCCTTATTGTGTAGTATAAGGCAGTGGTTCCCAACAAGGTGTACTTGTACTGCAGGGGGTACGTGCTAAAATTATAAAGTAGCTCAACTAAATTGATAACATAAAAGTTACAATTTGATTAAGTCAGCAGATAAATGATTGATATAGCTAAAAGTAATTGATAAACAGTTGAAATTATTAACAAAAAGTAAGGGAAAAGTGGTTGAAATAGATAGCTGAAAGTATAAACCGTTCAAATAGTTAGCTTAAAGTAATGGATAAATGTTTGAAATTGTTAGCTACATATAATGGATAAATGGTTTAAACGTCCTGCTTCTGCCACTCTGAGTGGTAGAAGTACCAATGCAAACTTAAGTAAACCGACCTAAACATTGACCGTTCTATGGTATGAAAATGTACTGCTTTATTGTTGGAAAATGTGTTTGGTTTTCATCATTTCTAAATGTGTGATGGGATGCCACAAAAAATATTTCCTTAAAATCCTGTGTTGCAGTCATTTCTGCACTGTATATACAATGATTTCCATCTGGTCTTCCACATGTCTAATGTGGACAATACCACCTTATCAGGACTCCATTTATTCAGACAGGAAGACAACACCCTGCCATCTGGAATGGCTGGGCTCTACTGATCATTAGAAATGCAACACACACACACACACACACACACACACAGCAGAGCTCTCCCCTCCCCTCATTAATCGCTGATGCCCATCAGCTCTGTCAGTTAGCAGCTGTATAAGCCATTAGGCCAGTGCTACTCACCCTGTTAGGACCACCACAAAGTCCATTACATTCCAGCCATTACGCAGGTAGGAGCCTTTGTGAAAGGCAAAGCCCAGGGCGATGATCTTGATGCCAGCCTCAAAACAAAATATTCCAATAAAGTAGGGCTCTGTGTCGTCCTGTTATGAAAAAGCAGAGTAGAGTAAGGAGGATTCATGAAATTACAGACTTCCATCTGGCTGTGTCAATAAAATCAGATATTGGCCAGTCAATGTCATCAACCTCCAATAAAATGAAGGGTCCATATTTTCCTCAACAGCTTCAGGGTATCTCTGTCCCATGATCATCTCCAATGCTGTATCAAATGCTTTAACACCCTGAAGAACTACCATTGAGGACACTGATGTCATGTTGTCTGATTTCTTTCTGGGGATTTGGGAGTTTTAGTAGCACCTTAGGACTTTAAGGTGTCCAACAGTTAAGAAAATACACATGGTGCATATTTAATTGGGTGATTCAGTTTTTTTAGATTTAGTATATTTAAATTTGACTTCTTTTAAGCCAACCAAATAAACAAATAGATAAGGGATTCATTATTTCACTATCTGAAGTAAGTCCTGGGAGAGTAGAGAAGGTTTTGAAACAGTATTTAGACCTTGGTGATAGTAAAATTCATTTATAGAAAATAAAATTGATCAGTTCAATAAATAAAATATAAAAGAGGGTAGAGGTTTTCTGAGGGGGGTGGGAGTGCATTGGGGACATTGTACTTATGACCTTAAGTGTTTCTAAAATGCTGGCTACTGCCCTGCTCAGTAAGTACTTCGTAGTAGTCCAGTTCCTTTTTTTTAAAGTTGTCATTTCAAATATGCATACATTAAACTGGGAAAAAAATGTGGCTATTGGAAGCTTCAATTCAGAAATCTTGGTATTGTTACTGACAAGACCCATACCAGTTAAACGCTAGTTTGAACATGACTTCTGTTGTTGTGCCACTTTATGAGTCGTTCCCGGTGCTGGACTTCCTTTTCATGCAGTGGCACTCTTTCAAACAATGTCTGTAAAGCATTCCAGGTGACAATGTTGCATGAACTGCATTAGAAATAGCTTGATGAGACCAGATTTGATTTTAATTAGGCATCACACATAGGGCTGGGTATTAATACTTAATACATTTTGGCACAGACTGAAATGAAAAAACTGTCGAGTACTGAAAGCTGGCTTTGAATGTCTGGTCAGATTTTTCTTTCTCCCTCTGATTCTTTAAACACATCCTCCTTGAATTAAATCAGCTTTTTGTCAATTTTAGACATTTTTTACGCAAATATCTTGCTTGTGTTAAGACAACATTTAACATTTGTTTATATTTGTTTGTTTGCTTTATTCGTTTATATTTCTCTAAGTAAGGGTGTGTTCAGACCGACATTAGCACTGCATAAAAAACTGCAGCCTCCTCATTCATTTTAATGAGACCACTGCATTGGCACAGTGGTTATACTGATGCAGAGGGCTAAGGCAAAAGAAACACAGTGTCGTCAGCAAAAAAGTTCACCCTGCCTCTACTTTTGCCACAAACCAATGCAACGTTATCCGGCAGGGCCATTGTTGGCCAATCAGTAATATTCCTGATTACCTTGTAAAATGAATGGGGTAATTCTACAAAGTACTGGATCATATTTCATCATCTCAGCAGTACCTGACACAACACGCCCCCACCAACCCAGCCCCTTGTGTTTTTTCAACGCAGTGCTGTTTTCGATCTGAATGCCTGGTAAGGAATCGAAAACAGTGTTATTCTGGTCTCTGTACTGAAACTCAGGTATCATATTGGCACTAGTATTGACAAAATCTCCAACATTACACCAGCCCCTGTGTTAGCATTTTCTGTTTTTGGCTTTGAATATATGCTTTTAGTTAGAATGAATAGTAAAAGAATAAGCTTGAAGCTCAACATCACCCATGTCACAAGCAGAAAGAGTAAGGAGTGCACGGAGCTGAAACAATTAGTCTATCAATTGATTCGCCAATCGACAGAAAACTACTATTTTCAGAAAAACTATTTTGATAATCAAAAAATAATTTCAGTCATTTCTCAAGCATAAAAGCCAAACATTTGCTGGTTCCAGCTTCTCACATGAAAGGACTTGTTACTTAAATGAAAGGACTTGTTGCTTTTCTTTGTCATATATGACAGTAATCTGAATACCTTTGGGGTTTGGACGAAACAAGAAATTTCCCCTTGGGTTCTGAGAAATTGCAATGGGCTTTTTTTTTTTTCAATTTTTTGGAAATCTAACAGATTAAACAATCAATTGATTGATAGAGAAAATAAATGGCAGATGAATCTATAATGAATGACACATCTGATCACTTGATATCATCATGAACTCTGTGGGGGCAGCGGGCAGCTGGGAGGCTCCTTGCCTCGGGGGAGTGACGTTTCATTCTTAAAAACAGCCCTGCCCCTGCCACTGCCAGCTCTTTGATTGGACAGAAGGGTTCAGCCCTTACTTCTTAAATGGAAAGATTTAACAAGAGAGCTGGAGTGGGGGGGGAAGGGCGCAGCAGGGGTTACCTGAGGTAATGATACGCAGGGGGGATCAAAGGCAGCTCTGCAGGGTTCTGCTTAACCTGCAGCACTGAGGAGGGACCCTAACTGACACTGAGGAAAACATGTAAACATTTAATATTTTTACTAATGTTGGCTCTGAAAATTTGAAATCTATGAACACCTGGACTGGAAAAAGAGGAAGGATTGGATTAAGCAGAGCATAAGCCATTACTTGATGGCTACTTGAGTCTGCGGCTGAAAGTAACTAGACCACCATGTTTCTTTGAGCTGCTGTACAAACTGGAGCCAATTCTAGAATCATTTCAGTTACAGAGAGACATCAACAAAGCTCAAAAAATATCAAAATGCCTCTGTAAAATCGGTCAATGTGACAAGAAAAATAATAGAGCAAAGTATCACAGTGTTTGCAGTGTACTATCTTTTCTACTGTATGAGACATGAAGAGCTTTACAGTAGGAAATGGGAAGCAGTAATGTGGCTACTTACCAAACGCTCTGACATCGGTGTTTTGTCTAAGGCCGGTAGGTGCTGCTCCAAGGCCAGCACAATGCAGTTTGCTATAATGGTGGCCAGGATCAAGTACTCAAATGGAGTAAGAGCGTTAAGGAATTCTTGTGTGGAAGCAAAGTCACAGGTTGCTACACATGCAAACACAAACCATCAAACCAATACATAAAAGCATAGGAAGTAAGGAGGAAGTATCCTCAACTCTTAAAAACCAGTACCGGGAGCATACTTTCTGGACCTAAATTGTTCATTTGGTTTTGTATCTTTCTTGCAAATATAAGATATGTAACATCCACAAATGTTTAAAGAGCAACAATTACTTTTTTGTCTAGCTCATGCATCAATGGTAAATGTCTGCTTTTGTGTCAGTTTGTCATGATCAAAAGAAAAGAGCTTCTCTCTATCATACCAGGAGAGCCAACAAACTCTAACAGACCAGAATGCAATGCAGCATAAGATGCAACATACTGTAGGGCCCAAATCCATACTACACAGCAATGCTAAGAAGCTTTTGAGTGACACAATTAAGTATACTCAAAATATTTAGTTTGCATATTAACAATGCTTGTTTTTTGAGTGTGCTGTTGATGTATACTTTTCTCCCACAATGCAATGCACAAACAAAATGGAGGAGCTGCTCACAGCTGAATGGTGGTGAAACAGCTCTAGGGACACCTTAGAAATCAAATAGCAATTGCATTTTTTGGAAAAAAATGTAATTGTTAAGTTTGTAAAGTGTAATTGGCTGTAGCATTCGAAAGTCGCAGTGTAATTGACATCCAATGGTGCACATATTGTACAATTAGCTGTTTGTATAAAACTGTAAAGTATGTTGATTTCTTGTATACTAACTGCTAAAACAGTATACAATAAAGATGAGTATATAGTAATTACTGTATACAGTTTGTATATAATATGGAATTGGGACCCAGCAATACTTGACACGGATTTAGTCATAGACAGATTTTAAAAATAATGGTCAAAATCAAAGAGTCAGAGATCAAGATATCATGACTTTAAGTCCCTAGTATGGGTCAAAATCCAAAAACATTGGATCTTACATTTCCCAGAATGCAATCCAATAGCATCTTTCATTAGAACATCCACCCCCATCAGCCCCCACCCCGCCTCATTAATACCAGCTTCTCTCAAACCCCACAGCCCCAATTTATAATGCAGACTTCCTGTTAAATTTTTTAAGTCACAAGCCCAGGCTGAGACACCACCAGGGTTCTTTTTTTCAGACTGCCACAGAAGACATTATAAAACTGTTTTCACAGGCTACAGACTACTCCTCCCCATGACAAGTAAACTGAACTGGAATTGTATTTATATTCCCATACAGTCCTCAGTGATGATAGAAACAAGTTCACACATCTTCTCTTTTCCTGTCAGATAAAAATCACCATTGTGCCACAGTCAAAAGCCTGTTGGGACCCTCACGAATATGCAACATTCCTGCAGTATTGAGGAAGAGGAGAGTTTCTGGCTATTTCAAAAAATGATTCACAGATTAGTACAGATTATTGGGTATCTTCCCTCCCTGCAGTGCACTGCTGTTGTGTCATTAGCACTACCACTCCACCATCCCCTCAGGACTGCTGGCCAATGGATTCCAGCCACCGGGCCTCCAGATGCTCGGGGCCACAATAGATCCTCCTGCAGCGTTGATTGCTCTGCATCTGGAGAAAGGGCTCAGTAATGCACTGCAACATCAAAGCATGATAAATGTTTGCTCAGCACTGGGGGTAACCAACCAGTGACTTAAGTAAAGGGGGCCATTACACAACTTAATGTGAATTAATTGCAACACATATACCACTCATTAAAATATCAGGTGTTTTACCACTGACTTCTCCTCAGAAAGTATTCAAATATGCACCAGTGAGAAATTATTTTGTCTGTAAGTCACACAAAACTTAACAGGTGGCATCCACGCTCACAATCATTCAGTGCAAGCTAAATCCATTAAAAATGCACCAGCAGCTAGTTTCAAACCTGCATCCCACTGCGTTTTATAGCTACGGCTTGTTTGTTTGGTGTCATGCAACCATGCAGACTGCCACCGCCTTGATACTGAGGCCAGCCTGCTGTTTGTTGGGAGTTCAGCACCCTGGACAGCACCATCTGCAGCCTACAGGCTTCACAATGAAATGTCAGTGAGACAATGGTCTTCCAAGTAAACCTGCACAATGGTGTCATCATGAAGTCCATAAATCAACTTCAAACCTTGCCTCGATGTGCTCTATATCCTAACCCAATTCATGAATTCAGCATTAGGATAGAATTCATGATACCTGTCCTGACCAGAGGTTTCTCCATCTGCCCACAATAGAGACAAACAACAGAAATCCTCCAGGATGAAGATCCCTGAGACAAATTCTTTATCAAATGAGAGTTGAAGAAAATAAAATACCTTGACAAGAAACCCCTCTAATAGAAGACTTGGCATAAAACAAATGTATGAACTTTAGTCAAAACACCAAGCAACATGTTATGCACTCAGTCTTCCCAAAGGGTCTAGCTTTTGCTAATTACTAATCGATTAAAGTTCTGTTTTTGAAATATGGAAAAACTGACGCCGAACTCCATTAGAAATGTGGCTCTTTAAGGTTCCCTTGCTTGTCGACATTCATCGAAGAAAATGGTTTAAGACCTTCGCTGAAAAAAGACCTGGCAGGACATTCATTCTACAGAAAATCGACTGAGAAGCTCCTAAT
Organism: Macquaria ambigua; assembly: GCA_008360985.2. Taxonomy (NCBI): domain Eukaryota; kingdom Metazoa; phylum Chordata; class Actinopteri; order Centrarchiformes; family Percichthyidae; genus Macquaria; species Macquaria ambigua. Next base: position 307,867 of record VMKM01000145.1, read on the forward strand.
TGTGGCATAAGCTGCCGCCCAACCCATATGTAAGGCTGTGGAAACAACAGGAGAGCCAACTGTGTAAGTTTTATATTTGAGTTATATAAACGCTTCTTTGCATATTGTTAATATGCCGAATTAAAGGTTCTATCATTCCGTTTGGTTTGAGATAGTGTATCATACCCTAGATACGTGTATCTTCTTTCGGCAAGCAAGGGACCTTAAATGGACATATTTTTCGGCGGAGTTCGGCGTGGTGATATCGCATTACACGGGATAGAACAGCATGTAGGAAGGTTGGACTGGACTGTAAGGATATGGCCATTCGGTGATCTTTTTGGCATATTTCCGTATGATATTATCCTCGCTGAAGATGAACAGAGAACGGTTAACGGTGAGGCAGTTCTGTTTGACTGGAATGGGGTTGTAAATGGCCATGGTCCTGGCTCTCTGGGCCATCGTCTGCTTGTACATCCTCTGGACCCCCGGAGGGCCCGGCTGGCGGCTGGCCCCTCTGGCCGGGCCCGCGGGACAGCTGCCTCCACAGCGGTTGGACAGTTCGTCTTCAAAGCGAGCCATTCTGAATTAGCAGAGATCTTGCAGGAGAAACCAAAACTGACACCAGAAAAGAAATGGAGAAGAAGCATCACAACATACACTGTCGTGCCGTCCCCCAGGTCCCTTAGGTGCGTGTGTCGTCCACGAACAGCAGAGTCAAACATTCACAACAAAACAAGGAGAGGAAGGCTCTTTTTCATCAACGTTAGTCTGTTTTCTCCTCCTCTCTGCTGCTTCCCATGCTGTCACTCTCCCCGACATGAAATTGTTGCTCAAAGTTTAGATTATCAGATTCCATGATGCATCATTTTTCATGGGTGTTCCTCCTTCGGCTGCCTGTCCCGGTCCTCAGAAGTAGATCGGAAATATACTGGCGTCAACGCTTCAAGTCCATGCTACAGGATGCGCCTTCTACCAAAACTGCCAGTTTAACACAAAAGCAGAGAAAATATCGCGAACCGTCAGCGTGAGGAGTCAAGAAATAGCGTTATTTTCCTCCAGAAAGCGTCCACAAACATTAGTGTTCTACTAAAGACACGTTTCCATTGCGAGTTAAAGGCTGAAGGATTCTTCTTTGAACCACCTCGCCCTGCGGTCCAGGTAAGAAAAACACACCGCTTTTTACCGTTAGTCGAGGAGAAATCACGGCTGGGCAGGTTGTTTATAAACTCGTCCTTAATGTGAATGTAGAGACACCACTTTCTCCACTGCTCCTCATCCAGAGACCCCCACGTGACCGAGAAGACGCCAGCCAGTAGCTCCACCTGGACCGGCCCTGTTTCCATAGCAACAGGGAGGCGAGAGAGCCACACCGTGGTCAAGTTACACGAAATAAAAAAGATTTCCGTGACTACTTTCAAAATAAAAGCGTGGTTATGACCAGACCCAATAGTTTTTTTTTGTACTATAAGACGAAAGCGTGCTTACTAAATCAAAATGTATAAAAACAAATAAAACATGGAAGGAATAGCAGTTTCAGTTACATTTATGTGTACCGAGTGGGTGTCCAGCGTACGCCAACCGGTAGGTAGGAGGATACAACTTCCGGTCAACATTTTCAAACTAAAACAAGTAAACATCTGTTGCAACAATTCTTGAGGGAAATTTGGTTGAATATTTTAACCACATACTACGAAGAAATAGTCAAAGTATTTTAAAATATTAATTATTGATGGAAAGTAAGCCAATTTATACTTCTAACTGATTATAATTGACATACAATTACAAAATAGGTCAATTGAGATGTTTGAGTTATATTTATTTATTTGCACAGCTTAAAATCAAACCAAACATGTAAATAACAATAGAAATTAATGTGTCGGGACAGGAAAAAGATAGAAAAGGCTTATTGATTACCTTTACCTAAATAATTTGAAACTAATTGACATATTAAAGATATTTGTCTGGTGTTAAAAAAGAACACAATTATAAAGCATAGATTTAAGTCTGTTTTAAAATGCACTGTAGGACTTAAAGGAAGATGTAATTTCTAACCAAATGACAAATTGATTATAATTACAGTTCCATAAGTTAGGAGCGAAGAAGTGAATCTGTGAATTCATTTGAAAACAAGATATGACATGATGTGGAAGGTTTCCCCTCCCTGAACTGTATCTTGTATTTGAAAGTACATATTTGGGAAAACAAACATTCATATTATAAATTGTAAGCAGCTGAGTTTTCTAAAATAACATCACAGATTGTGCCTGTGAAGAATCTTCATAAAAGAAATGGATTATGAATGTTGCTTGTTAAATAATTTCACAAGATTAAAGCCATTTCAAAATGCACTTTTCTATCATTATTTTACATTTCATAAATCAATGGCTGATTGGTATAACTAAAATATGAAGAAATAGATTTAGTTTGTGATTGTGTGCAGTCACTATAATGTCCAGAGGAGCAGTGCAAACATAAGGACCTGCATTTGTATTTGCCAACTTAACATTTTCTGCTGTTTCACACTGAAGTCCAGGCAGACTTTAGGATCCTTCAGGGGATTCCAGCAGTTCTCAGGAAAATGAGGAATAGTTTAATTTCACCAATTTGTTTCACTTGAAATTATCTCAGATGGAGAATGTGGAAGAATAATGACTGTAATTTCACATTTGACTCTCATCTCTATTATCTTACCACCTACAGTGGGGACAGTTCTACAATTCAGTAGAGTCAGTAATTCCACACAAATTAAGGTTTTTAGAAATCTCAGTATGTCGTTTGTGCAATAGTCTGATATCTATGATAACTACACTATATGGCCAAAAGTATATGGACATCCCTGTCCACGTACTTTAGTGTACTTCTGGTCTGGGGCTGTTTTTCCTGGTTTGGGCCCATTAGTTCCAATGAAGGGAAATGTTAATGCTCTAGCATACCGTGATATTTTAGACAACAGTGTGCTTCCAACTTTGTGTCAGCAGTTTTCTTTCCTGTTTCAACATGACAATGCTCCCGTGCACAAAGCCAGCTCCATAAAGGAATGGTTTTCCCAGTTTGGTGTGGGAGAACTTGACTGGCCTGCACTTCTTTGGGATGAATTGGAACGCCGACTGCGAGTCAGGCCTTCTCACCCAACATCAGCGTTGGACCTCACTGCTTCTCTTGTGGCTGAATGGGAGCGAAGAAAGAAGCTGTGTCTCTACTTTCTCTTGTCAACTAAAGTTCATCATAAAAAACAAGAGGTAACGATGCTTTAAAAATGTGTTTAATTGCTAAATAGACGTAGTAAAATGCATGTTCATAGAAGAGATCAGACTACCAGAAACATTACTTCACTTCATTAATCCACAAATATAACACTTTCCAGTATTAAAAGAAGAGTCCATTATTGTTAAAATCATCATTTTTTAACCTGATTGTTGGCTCTTTAAAACTAGTTAAACCCACTCTCACATACAGTATTTCTGGCTGGTGGCAGGCTGCAGTGTTCTTCATATAGAAAACTAACATTATTAGGTGTATAAATAAGTAGATCCTGTGCTCTGAGATGAGAGATTTGAACAATGTTTATCTTTCATTTGCTGCTTTAAAACTGGGAATTCAAGTGAATACCAGAAAATCCTTTACACCTAATCAAAGCATCACTCTATGTGGTATCTGGTTCAGAAGGCAGTGTTTCTGACATTAGAGAGGTCACAGCGACAGAATGTGTCCAGACAGAAAGAGGGATCAGTGGTCACCAGCGAGTTTCTATCTGCTGGCAGCCGAGTGGCGACACTTGAGAGAACCACACTGGCAGCTGAAGTACTTGTTCTTCACCCTCCAGTAGTGATCGCCATAGTCAAACCTAGTGAGGAAGAGACACCAGTCCATCACATTATCTGTATTTCAACTTTTTATTTTAGTTCTTTACTGAACAGGAAAAGGAAGACAGTAGTCCATCACTCACCCTATCTGGTCTCCAGCTTTGATGGGCCTACTGGAGAAGAAGGCTATCCTGGGGAAGCGTAGATCCTGGTGCATGGTGAACACCCTCACAGCCAGCAGGTTGGGCTCACACAGATGGTTGATGAAGCGGCCGATGTTGCCAAAGAGCCTCGCATCAATACAGTGTACATCTCCCACCTGAACAAGATGATGACCAAAAAGAGTCACAGTCACATGTTGTCTTTGTGACACCCTCACATCTGGTGGACTGGAAGCCTTTGGTTAGTTTGACAGGGTATTATACACAAGCAGTGAGACGATCAGACAGGTTGTTATCAAACCAACAGCTTATCCAGATTATCAAGACCACTTTATTTGGAGGTCAAACTGAAAGCGAGAGCACCTGAAATTAATTAATAATCCCTCATTGCAACAGTAAGTACAGCAGGTCAAAGTTGAAAAAGCAGGAAGTGGTTCTGCAAACTGTGATGGATCTTTACAACAGACAGTTTGGGTCCTAATTACTCATAGAAATGATGAATAAATTTAACAAAAATAAACCCCAGGCTAATGAATAATAAAGTGGAATTATCCTCTAATTTCCAGTGAGTATAAATAGGTGAATCGAACCATCTTTGTTGCATTATGGATCAGACCTGTCCTGATTCTATTCCTTATTTGTACCTACTGCAGTGGTTCCAAAACTGGGTGCAGGCTCCCCTGAGGGGGCGCGCACAATGGGAAAAATGTGGAGTGATTAAGTCATGTTCTTGATTATGTTATTTCAATAAAATTAAACTGGGTTATTTTTTATACACCAGTATTGTTTCCGTTTGATTCAATTTTTCCAGCTTCCAAAGGGCTGCATGACAGAGACAGCTTAGGAACCGCAGCCCTAATGCATGTAGCCTCACACTTCCCTGAATGGGAATATGGAGGCCAAATTAATAAATAAACAGGTTGGGTTTTAACATCTTTCCTTTAAGATACTTCTAAAGAACAAATGGCTTTTGAGGAATCAAACCTGAGATGTGATTTCACAATAATTCCTTCAACAACTAGTCCATCCTGCTGTCATCAACAAGCTGTCCTCATAAGATCAACCACAGTCTGTAAAACCATGATGACTGCTGCTGATAGAAAGAGCAGTGTGTAGATGAGCAACTCCGCAGCGCCACCTCTTGAACAAACATAACAGCACATGCAGTCAATCACTTCTAGTCTGTCTGATTCGACAGATGAATGTAGATTACAGTACATGTTTACATACTAGACGTTTGACATGCCTCAGTTTTATGTTCAATGCTTGCCATCAACATATGATGTGACATATGAGTGTTGTATGTTTAACTTGGTAAGTTTGTATTTGATATAATGGGTTTGACACATGGATACAGAACCATGTACTGGCTCGCTTTCTTTTTGTTTTCTCTTACCTCTGAAGGTAATGTTAAGTAGTGTCTTATAAGCACATGTGGGCTGGGCACCTTTAGGTGTGTGACACTTGCAATTTCACAGGCCTACATCACTGACGTTACAGCATCACACAATTTTGGCTTGTTACTGATGCTGTACTGAGCCAGATTTAAATTCTTAACAGGCTAAATGACATTGCGTCCTGACGTACTCAGACGCCACAGATTCACCATTGTGGGTCCAAATTTTCAAGAGTCTCAGAGTAGAAACCCCCTAACTGTTTTTTTTACTACAGACACTATATTTTCCACTTGCTGAATCAAACTGTACTGTCTGCTGAAAACCCAATAAAACGATTTATTTAAAAAAAAAAAGTGAAATAGGAACCATCTGTCTGCAGAAAGCTGGACTCTAACATCAGATCATTTTCTTCTGTCACTTCACAGAATGGCCAAGTGCAATTGTGTCTCAGAAGCAACATGCAAGGTTACCTAGTGCAGCTTTAAAAATTGACGTAAACTAATTCAATCACCTTATTGTCGAGGGTGAAGAGGAAAGAGTCATTCTCCCTTTTGTCAGCCTCTGCGTCAGTGATGATCTCCCCGACATACCTGTGAAAGCATTAGGAGGGGAGAGAGCTCAGAGCGCAGCTTCTGTTCAATATTTCATGCTGGGAAACACAGAATTCAGTCGTTTCTCCTATGAGAGCCTGTCCTCACTCGCAAATGAATGTTCCTTGACGGATATCCTGCATGGCCCTCACTCCCCAGCCCATCTTCTGTGTCCTGAAGAGCTGCAGCCGGGCTCTGAAACAAACAACAACAAGGTAATCATCTCATCTAGTAGCACACTTCAGGAGAACATTAGAACATTGATTTTATTTAAGAAAACACAGTTTCAAGAACTAGAATTACCGCCCTGTGGTTGTATACCTCCACCAACCAATCAAGGTGCAGTTTACATCCATGTCTGTCCAGACTCAGACAAGATGGATTCTTATAGAGTATAGTTGCACAAAATGTGGTGCTTTTGTTTTCTCCTGGCATTTTTAGATGCAAAGCTTCACTATGGAGCTGTAGGTGAAACTCACTCACTCACTCAAGAGATCACGATTAGCTCTGCACGCTCCAATACGTTGTTTGCAGTCACGTGATTCAGATGACACTTGAAATACAGAATGAGGCAGGAAGTGAAAAGTAGAATGGACGAGACGGAGGAAAGCCCGTACTGTGCTAGTTATTGTTTACTCATTGTGTCGTCCCAGTCAACATGTGTGAAATCTGGAATCAACCAGTTCACTCAATTATGGCTAAAAACCTATTTTGAGGTCACAGTGACCTTTGACCTTTGAGTCAAAAGTGTCACCAATTCATTGTCCGACCAACTGTGAAATATGGTCACAATCTCCTCTTCTGTGATGAATAATGGACAACAATGGACATTATGATGTCACAGTGAAGTTGACCTTTGACCTTTTGGGGAAAAAACATCACCACGTCATTGTTGTATCCTATTGAACATCTGTGTGAAATTGTGTCATTACATAAGTTATGGCCAAAAACTTGTTTGTTCATTTGGAGGTCACAGTGACATTGACCTTTGACAACCAAATTCTAATCAGTTTATCATGGGAGTCCAAGTGGACGTTTGTGCCAAATTTGAAGAAATTCCCTCAAATCATTCCTTAGATATCGCGTTAATGAGAATGGGACGGACGGACAGATGGAAAACCCGAAAACATAATTCTTCATGCCACGGCTATCGCTGGCGCAGTGTCATAAAAACAACTTAGAGAGCTAGTCCCTTGTCCACTGGCCTGGTAAAACCACTGCCTTGCCAGCCATGTCCTTTATATGTACGCTGTCACCTCATGGTTCCCATCAAGTACAGCGAACAAGAAACTAACCAGTTCTCTGAGGCTGGAGTACTACCAGGCCCAAGGTTTTCTGTGTGTCAGTTAGTTTGGTTAAACACTTTGATTAAACATGACTTTTTTAGGAATAATAATAACCATGTGAGCACCAAATGAAGTAAAAAAATAGATTAAAAAATACATTTTAAGGGATTTAAGGGCAAGGGATTAGGTAATAAAGACGGACTCAGTCTTAGTTTATATTGTACTTTAAAGGAGCATATAACTAAACAAATTTGCAATTAATACAATTACATAAAACCAAATTAGTGCATTTAAGTTACCAAGTGACAGTTGGCTTTTTCCAGTAAGCTGATTTCTTAAAGGGAAACTGTGGTATTTTTAAACCTGGGCCCTATTTTTACAAACTTTGAAATTTCAAAATGACCAATACTTACCAAAAGTTTTGGAATTGATCCAGTAGATCACCTCAGCCGGCATCCGCGGACAGGCTGCAATGGTTGCAACGTAATCCTTGCGGGCAATTATGCCCGTGAAAGTCTGTCCACTAAAAGTGCTTGTTTTTGCCACTGACAGGATCAGACTGTTATTGTACTGTATTGTTACTGTAAGTGTCTGACAACATTATGGAAAGGATCCCTACAGAGACAGACCATTTGTTAAAGAGTAAGATCCTTTTGTCTGGACCAATTCCAAAACTAATGGTAAGTATTAGTCATTTAGACCCACAATTTGTAAAAATAGGGCCAGGTTTAAAAATACCACAGTTTCCCTTTAACTGTCATGTAAACAGGAAGGGAATTAGAGAAAAGTGTAAACAAAAGTGTTTTAAATCACATCTGGATTTGGATTGATTTACACTTGAAATGACAAGTGTAAATGGGGCCTACAGTATGTGGTCTCTGGGAGTAGCCCAGTCTCTTGTGTTTTTCTATTATCCTTAGATACTGAAACACTGGTGGATTAAGAGAGCTGTATACTGTTTTGGCAGTACAGAGACACATAAAGTATCTAAGTGTGAATGAAAGTGTATTAAATAGCATCTTGATTTTATGCTGATATGAGACACTTGGAATGGGGCCTTTAACCGTTAACCTGATGGTCACGTAGCCAACTAAAGAGAGCCAAAAGGTTTTAGTAGTCTTTCTATGTTCAGCTTTCAGTACTGAAGCAGCTCCTGTACAACTTAAAAGTCTCTTTGGTTTGGAGTTTTGTTCCACTCCTGATCTCACTTTCATTCAACGGATAGAAGCCTCACTATTCCTACAACCACAGTGGAGCTAGATTTGCTGATTTAAGTCATTGCTAGTGCCACCTAAAATATATAAAAATCTTTCCCCCAGGATACCACAGTCGTTTTTCTACAGGGAAATGCAGCAGTATATTTGCAAGGGAGGAATGGTACAATAAGAAACAGCCACAGTGAGCTATTAGATGAAGAGCCACAGGCGACACCTCACAAAGTGGAATAAGTCACCTCAGTCCATTCTGGACCACTCGGTTCCTGCAGGTCTTCCAGCAGGAGCAGGCATGGTTACACTCAAACAGCACCGGGGGCTCCCGCTGACAGAAGTCCAGTGGTAGTCGCCCCTCCTACATATGCACCAAGAGACATGTTACAAACTGCTGTCAGGGATAAAAACACAGGTGTCTGCTGCTTTCAGAGAGGAGATGTTTGATTCTTTATTCCAAGCTAGAAATAGATTTTTGACTTAAAAAAATAAATTAATTAAGCAGGTACACCTGTACCTTCTGCTTTGGAAGAAAGCTACTGGAAAATCTAAAACTGTAAATACTGCAGGCAGAATTAGACAAAGGACCATCAGAATTTATTAACGAGCTCACTAAACTGTGTTAGTTAATCCACTAGATACCAAACTTCCATTTGGAATAACTTATAGGTTTTATATTATTAAAGAGTAAACACGCATGTGACCAAGTGGAAGTGAAGTAGTGTAAAAAAAAAGGCAATAGGATAAAATGAACATTGCACAAGTTATTGTAATATTGTTAAATGTAACAATACTGAAATAACATCACGGAATGTATTACCTGAATCAAAATCAAACTGTGTGTGTGTGTGTGTGTGTGTGTGTGTGAACTTACGCTGTCATACCAACATCGCAGACTGAGCTGGCCACACATGCAGGTACTGGATGAGCAGTCGTCTGTACAGCTGCAGTGCTGAGTGACACAATCAGTGAGCGATTATAAGTCAGGTATATACTGTATGTAGACATATATGCATATACTATACAGAACCCCCCACTTCATGTATATAAAGTAACCTAGTACTTTACACATTCAATATTTATTCCTTTGCACTATTTGTATTTGTTTACAACCGACAGAAGACTTGACTTGTATAAAGGCATTGTATGGTGTTAGTTCTTGCATTTTCATATTTATATATATACACCTATTTGTCACCTGCTTTTATGTACATAATAGCTCTATGTTTATTTTGACCTGTCTTTGTTCAGCTTTGTTGTCCTTGTTTTTAGCTCTATGTCTATTTCTTCCTGCAAACTGTTCTGTCTGTAAACAACTTAAAACCGGAGTCAAATTCCTTGTATGTGTACACATACCTTGCCAATAAAGCTGATTCTGATTCAATACTTTCCTACCCTGTGTGTAGCACTCTGACCCATTGGTTCCTGCTGAAGACATAAATCTCTAAAAACTACTCATAAATATATAGTTTCATAAAGAAATCAAACTCAGTAATTTCCTAAAACAGCTGTCCACTGTAGTTTGTAGCAAGCATTTCTGGACAATAATGGAGCTCTATGGCACAGAGGATTTGGTTTGGGTCTGCACACGGGATTTGGTGACGATAAGAAAAACACAGAATATCACCAGACTTATTCTTTAAATACACAGAGATATTAAATGTGCATCTTGTTCTGCCTTCTTCAGAGCACTGTAATAAATATAGAATTTACAGAGACCTGTAAGTGAGTGATGTCCTTGTCTATGTTCAGTGGGGAGGTGACACAGTTGTCTGGTATGTATTTAAAGTTTTCAGGGCACGGCTCGCTGTCAACGCCATTGACACAAGCGATAGGAACTGCCTCGTACCCCCGAGAAATGTCCCTAAGAGAAGGAAAAGTTGTGTTTTTAAAATCTGATTCAAATATGTACGGCAAAAAGAGAATATAACAAAAGAGAATCAAGAGAATATCACAATAAAGTAATGAAAGCAAGATGTAGAAAACTGACAAGACATCATCTATTTAAGTACCAATTCAATAATGAATGACAAGCAGATGAAGAAAATAATGCATGATAAACACCTCTATTGTCAACAATGTTAACCTAGAAGGTGATAGAAGGTGCAGTGGTGTAACATGTTACATTGACCTGTGTCTCATTAGATCAGTGGGAATAGTTCAATAGAAGATCAATATCAATCTTGTGTGTGTCTGAGTGTTAAGTACAGTCAGGACATGGTTAGCCTAACTTAAAGACTAGAAGCCTGGCTCTGTCCAAAGTGAAAAATGTGCCTACCAGCAGCTCTAAAAGGTCACTATTTAACAAGTATGTTCGTTTAACATGTACACAAACAATGCAATAATTTGCTAACACTCCAGCCATATCAACTTGCGGAGTTCTTCCCCATGGCCAAAATAAAACTGATAAATGCAGCTTTGATTGAAAACCATCTCATATAATAAAACCTGTTAAGCTGGTGGGAAAACACATTGTGCTTCTGATTCTGTAAAGGCAATAATATGACTCTCTGCGATTCCCTGACTTTCCAAAAGAATTCCTTAAATTATCTGACACTTCCTGTCACGTTCCATTCTATTTCTCCAGTGTGTTTTGAAAGTGTTTCATACCCATACAGGTAGAAATGTCTCAACCCACAGAGGAACTGTGCCAATAAAAATCACCCAAAACAGAGATAAGAGCAGAGAGCAGCAATGTATTACAAATAACAGTTCTATACAAGTAATATTAGAAAATTAACATGAATATTATTAAATAACCACCTCACACACACACACACACACACACACACAGAGCAGTATTGCTGTCTACCTGCTGAGCACTCTTTCTCCATGAAAGTCCCTGCCTCTCTTGGCGTCAGTCAGCTTCTTGTTTGTGTTGAGGGCCGTCCACACCTTGGAGCCGTAGACACAGCAGTCCAGAGTCGTCTCTCCCTCCCTGTTCCTCTGATTGACGTCAGCTCCACGAGACAGAAACAACCTGCGGATGGAGGATGTTTAAGTTAGAAGTCTGGGGAGGACTAGGTTAGAAAAAGCTTCTTATATAGCCTATCAAAAATATGAAATATAAAACACAACACAACAACACAGTAAGCTTAAAAAGACAATAAACTAGTGTATCAAGGGGACGACCAATATGAGGGATTTGAAGCCCAATATCCTGCAGATATTTATGGACTAAATTTGCCAGTAGCTGATACACTTTATAGCCAAAAGTATGTGGACACTTGAACAAGTCTGTTGACACCCATACATTCCAGTCATATGTGATTCTTGAACATGTCATTAAAAATAATGGGCATTAATGCCTCCAATAATATTCATTGGAGGGTTATTATTGGAACCTGGCTGCAGGGATTTGCTCCCATTCAGCCACAAGAGCATTAGTGAGGTCCAACACTGCTGTTGGGTGATAAGGTCTGGTCAGTTCATCCCACATCACTGTGAAAGCCATTTCTCTATGGAACTGGCTTTGTGCACAGGGTCATTGTTGAAACAGGAAAGGGACAAAAACAAACTGCTGACACAAAGTTGGAAGAACACTGTTGTCTAAAATGTCACTGAATGCTGCAGAGTTAAGATTCCCTGTCACAGGAACTAAGGGGCTGAGCCATCCAATGGAGGGGCCTGTGGGGTGGCATTTGGTCCGGCTGGTCTGGCTGGGTGGTCGGAAGATGTTGTGGGCAGTGATCGTCTCACCTTCACTGCACTTAATCCAATCCCTGTGCTTCCTTTTCCAATGTTGATAAGTGTTTTTCTGGCATACAGTACATGCCTCAGTAATAAAGTATAAAAACAAAAATGTAGTGAAGTTTGAGAGAACTACTGGCAGCCGCATCTAAACGCATCGCAATCTTGGCAGGTAAATTTCTGTTTTGTGCTTAAGCAATTCAACTGTTAATGTACATTTATTGCATACAACCATGACTTTAAAGGATCATTTTAAACTCAGTTAAATGTGAATTGTGCATAGGACAACTTTATTGACAGCTGTAGAAATGAGAAACCAACCTCCTGGGCTGCAGCTTCTCACTGAGTTCACACAGAGAGGTTAGTTTCTCATTTCTACAGCTCACAGTCAGGTTCCACCACTATAAATTAAACAAATATAAAACAACATTTTCTTAAAATATGGGTTAAAAAACACTAGCAAAGTTTATTACTGCCTAGAAGCAGTGCTTATTTGAGTGTAATGTATTTTTACTTGTTTTTCAAATGTTCCCCATAGCCTGTGTCCCAGTCTGCCCCCCCATTAAAAATGTTCTAGACCGCCCCTGACTGCATCATATCCATCTTATTGACAATGGACTAATCTGAAATGAATAAAGGTCTGTGCAACCCAAGTGAACTTTGTTCCCAGACTACACACTCACATCACACACTCCAGGTGGTTCTCTCTGACAGCGATGTGAAGCGGTGAGTCACCGTGAACGTTGACAGTGCTGAGGTCACATCGAGCCTCCAGCAGAGCCTGAGCGATGTCATCACAGCCCGACAGGGCCGCCCAGTGCAGGCAGACATTCTCCTCCTGAACAAGGAGCAGATAAGAGGTCAGCACTTACACCCTGTTATGATAGAGGCAGGCTTCCATCAGTACAGGCTTTAGTAAGAGAATACCAGGCCAGGTTCCTACGTAAGGTAAAGCATCAGCGTGATATGTACTCTGTCACCTCTATCACTTGAAGCAGCGGGGAGTTAATGGCATGTTTCTTATGTTCAGTCAAACAGATAATATTAGTATTGACCAGCAGAGATGATTTATAGCATTTTATGTCCTCAAACTCACAACGTCTGTGTAAAAAGTAGAAATGAAATGATCTTAACTCATTATTTCAGGACAGACAAGAGAGTCTTAGTTACGCTGCTTCTCAAACTAATGTTTTCCCCTTGTTGCATGTGTTCCAATGTTATATTTCATCACTTAAAGATGCATTTTATTTTTTTGTATTGTTATTTTTAAAGTTAAAAAAAGTGTTTTTTTTACTTACAATAAAAGGTACTGTAATATAATAATGATTGACCAACTATATATACACAGCACAATGATACAGTTATGAAATGCTGTGATATCCTTTGATATCCTTCCTGTCTGAATTTTAATTTAAAGTGAAGTCTTCTTCCCTTGCTCAAGGTGACATAGCACCCACTGTCCTCTGGTTCTCTGGTGTACTGAAATTTCACTCAGTTTAGAGGTAGCAAATATTTTGCATCCCATTACATCACACTCAGAGAGTTGACCTTGATGAGCTGCAATGCTGTATGAAGTGTGAAAACAGAGTGTTATGGTGTGTGTGGTACAGTTGTAAAAGTGAACAGCGTGTCATGTGCACTGACCTTGTCCCTGATGTTAACATCGGCCCCCCTGGCCAGCAGCAGGTGGACCAGCTCCTTGTGCTTGTACTCGATGGCCCAGGTGATGGGAGTCCATCCCCCGTCATCCTGCACAGACACATGCTGTAAAACTTGTGCAAAGATTTACACTAACTGTTTATTCACACATTAGATGTTAGCAGCAGTTGGTAAATGATGCAGTGTGTGTTTTACCTGACAGTTGATGTATTTGGAAGCCCTGGAGAGCAGATGATGGACTATATCATAATGTCCCAGTTTAGCTGCCAGATGCAGACACGTGAATCCCATCATATCCTGGGATGAAAACATAGGATAACATGAGTCCAAAAGAAAGGGCATTTCATTCCTGAGCTGTTGATATCCACGTCTTTCATAATGTTTAACAGTATGTTTCTCCTTCCCACCAGAAATGTAGGCTTTTCTTTTGTGCATGCATCTCTACCCCAGCCTTGCAAACTGCACAGATAGCTGAGCGTAAACAGGCAAGAGGCTGTGTGTCACAAACGGCGGTGAAAAAAAAACTGCGGCATATACATGTCCAAAGAATGCTCCTAAAACCCGAATAATATCAGCATATCTCACATGTCTTAATCGGAAAATGCTAAATTCAGAACAAGGCCTAATTCAGAATATCCAAACGGAATATGCTGTTTACATGACCCGTATCAAATTCAGAATATTGTCATATTCAGAATAATAGTGGAAAATTAGTGTGCATGTAAACATAGTCAATGTAAGAGGCACATGTAGATACTGCCTTCTTTTCCAGAACCCCATCTGATGTTTTGGGGTGTCTGTCTCACCAACTGAGGAACATTTGTAGACCAAACAAACAACGTGAATGGAAAAGATGAATGCCTAATTAATGATTTTCAGTTGATTTATCTCCATTTATGATCATCAGCTACATAAAATCTTTGCATTTTAAATTTTTGTTCAGCTTGATTGTATTATTTGTTTTCATCATCAATTTCAGACATCCTGATAAAAGATGTTTGTCTTCTCTGAGCATCTAAGGATGAAAAATCTGTCAATGTGAACTGGTTTTGGTTCCAGTCAAACACTAACATGTGTTTTTCAGGAGGTAAAAATAATGATATTAATGATCTTAAAACTAGTTGTAGATGAGCGCACATCAGGCTGGTAGAACAGGTTGACACTGGCTGAGACTGAGTGTGTGCTGCCTGACCCACCTTGTGGCTGACAGCTGCTCCAGCTCTCAGCAGGTACTTCACTGTGTCCAGGTGGTTGTTTTCACAGGCCGCCATCAGCGGTGTTCTCTGCTCCTCATCAAACACGTCCAGGTTGGCTCCAGCCTAAGCGTGCACACACACACAAACACACACACACACACACACACCAAAATCACTAATTAAGACACTGACATCAACCAACAGGATTCTGGGTACGACAGTTAACATTTTGGTTCCAGCTGATGATAGCTAACAGCCAACATGTAGCGCTGCCTACATGTGGTTCATTTCACTAGCTCCAGACTAAAGAAAACAATGGTCAATTGTTGCCAGTTTAGTTCAAGTAAGGATATGGGTCGGATAACTTTATGTACAAATACATGTATGGCATTTCCACTCTCTGTGATTTGAAAAACATATCTAGCTTATTACATTTTACACTTTAAATCATAAAAAGATGCATTTCCAGGGATTCTTTTCCCACCAAATGAACATAAGGTTGTAAATGGAAGTTCAGCGAGACTTTTACTGAAAGTCAAAATGTAGTTATTTACCTATTAATGATCTTAATTCAGTGTGGTACCTTTAAAAGCAACTTTAAGGGGTCACTATTTCCAAAGGTAGAAGTGCACCATTCTGCAAAAAGTCAAAGCATGGTGAATACATTTTACAGCCTCTGTATCCTTCTATTGGATCTGGGTCTGCATTTATCAAGCATCCCAGAATCCCTCCTAGGAGTTGTGCTGAAAGTTAAACCAGAACTAAAAACACTCCCACAGTGACAGTTTTGACAGTTCCCATTTGGAGTATTACACAGTGAAAAATGTCAAAAAGTAAAATAATATAATTATTTTTTATTCCTAAGCTTTTTTGCGTATAGACACTGACATATATGTGCATAGACAATTACATAGTTGACTAAGCTATCTAGGTTATGTACAATCTGGTCCATAAGTATTTGGACAGTGACACATTTTTTGTAATTTTGCCTCTGTACACCACCACAATGGATTTGAAATTTTGCTCTCCACACAGACTGTTTACCTGCATGCAACCAAAGCCCACTCAAACCTGATTGGTCAATACTACTCGGACTACAAACAAAAACCAAAACGCTTTTGATACCAAAATCTTTGTCCCTACAGATTCTGTTTCTAGAGATTATGTATGTAAAAAAATATGATGTCAAAATAAAAATATCTTAAATCTCATAAGAATATTTATGAAAGCCATTTGTATCAGGCTGAGAGGAACACTGGCCCTGATGTGCAGCCTGTAGTGAATCCACAGTGTCCTCACCTGGACCAGCATGTGGCAGATCTCCTGGTGACCCTCAGCAGCTGCTGCATGAAGTGGGGTGCCTCTGTTTTGGCCCTCCATCGAAAAGTTGGGGTCCTTCCCATCAACTGTAATGTACAAAGTTTGGTCTATCAGTGTGATAATACAAATGCTAAAAACACACATTGAGTTATTGCAATTGAAGCCGCTTCATGTCAAATAACATATGTGAGTTACCTAGGAGATGAATGACCTTCTGGAGCTCTCCTTGTTTTGCAGAGATGTACAGCTGTCTGGGGGGGTACTTCACTTTCTTTGGTTTCAGGCTAAAAACAATAAAGGTCTCAATCAATTATTTATATCAAAGTGCACACTGTGGTCCTACACTGCACACACTTTTGCAAACTGATGTTAAAATATTTCATGGTTAAGCTTACTTCTCATCATCCAGGGCCATCAGGATGCTCTCCAGTGACTCTTTAGGTCGTCTATCTGCAGCACGCACAGCCTCGCCCTCTAACCTGGAGAGAGAAAGCAAGCACTAAGATTTTTATTTGACCCCAGTTGTAATAAACTGGAATTATCCTTTAATAGTTGTGAGTTTAGTGATTCCAAGAAGATAGTGGTATCTCCATCTTTTCAATCTGAGAGGATGAGATGACATAAGCAGCATCAGTCCTGTGTTACCTGCTCGGGCTCTCATCTCTGCTCCGCTGTGGCTCGCTGGTCTTCTTAGCTCGAAGTATCTGTGGAACAGCAGGCGTGGTTGGTACTGATGGCAGGGTGGCCACAGTGGGAACAGCTGGAAGTGATGGCCCGGGGTTCGATCTGGGTACAGAGGGTGACGGAACAGCCTTTAACACTGTGACCTCCTTCACCCCGCTGGCATCCTCTCCACAGTGGGGGCAAAACTTGAGATCCTTCAAAGTGGAGGCACAGTCGCGGTGGAAGCGGTGGGAGATGCTGCCGTGCGGTCTGCACTCCATGAAGGTGCCCTGTGGCATGGACCAGGAGAACACTGCATTAAGGTCAAGAAGTGCAGTATCTAAATATTATTATTATATATTCCAAGGATTCTAATGTCATTTCAAGTGACACTCTCTTCTTGTCTTGAACTATGTAGTACTGTATTGTGGAGTTGGACCGTTAAACAGTTTTTCACCATTTTTGTGTTCAGGATCTTTTGGGCGAGCCTGAAATCATGGCTCAATGATGCACTGGAGCTATACTGAGCATGACCCCTCCCCTAACACTATATAAAAGCTACAGCTTTGTGCTAGTTAGCTGGTTAGCTCCCTGAACAAGGTGCTACTGTTAGCTCGGTGAACGGAGTCTGCTGCTGAGCAGCGGCTCTCCCTCGTTCTTCGGCTCAGTGGTCCAGTAAAGTTATCTACCAGCGCCTTCAGCAGACTCGCCCCCATCATTTCAGAGCAGAAAATGCTGATTCTTTTTTCATGATTTTAAAACTTTTATATACTTGGCAATTTTTTTAATCATTCAAATTTGGCTAGGTGATTAATAACACATTTTTATGTGGTGTGACAAACTCAGAACACATTATTATTGCTTTACACAGACTGATATTATTTACCACTATCATTATTATTATTATTATATAAAAGTGGCTATTGTTACAATAATTTGTTTCATTCAGTTGACCATCATTGTTTGGTCAAGTATGCAGTACTACCACTTAGAGTGACAAAAGTTCCAACCATTTATCCACTTTAGCTATCTATTTTAACCATATCCATTCCTTTTAGCTATTTCAACCATTTATATATTAGTAGTGTGCCTAATGTGCGAATACTTATTCTGCATATTATTATTATTATTCTGTCAATTTTTGGCCTGCATCTAGTCTCGTACTGTTACCTGACATTTTTAACAGTTTATCCATTACTTTTAGCTAACTACTTCAAACATGTATCCAGTATCTTTAGCTCTCCATAACCATGTATCAACTACCTTAAACCCATTACTTTTGGCTTTCTGTTGGGATATATTTTTAATCAAGTCGTAAGTTCTAAGTAAGTCTACAGTATGAGTGTGCTTCGTTTCCCCTCACCACCCTGCAGAAGAGTCCACAGCCAGGACAGCACTGGTGCTTGACCATGCCAGCCCGGTGGTCCTCACACAGAACCAGCAGATGGACCGTGTTGGACGGTCGCATCATTTCCTGCTTCATCACTCGCTTCTGGCAACGACTCAGCTGTGGAGAGAAATCAAGTAGGCTTTCACAAAAATAACCTAACATACTATTCAAACATTCAAAGCAATAGGGTTCTACTACTGTTGGTGCTTTTGGACCCTTAATAACCTTACCCAGCAACAGGTTTGATATATTTTTTAGTTTGAAATGTTCATTGTTTTCCTTGCAGAGCTCTTCTTGGATTCCAGGATGAAAAGCAGCTAAAAACTTGACCAATGAGGATTACCCACCCTAAAAAGGACTTTAAAGGGTAACTCCAGTATTTTTAAACCTGGGCCCTATTTTTAGAAAAAAGGGTCTAAATGACTAATTGTTAACAAAAGGTTTGGAATTGGTCCAGTAGATCACCTCAGCCGGCATCCACGAAACAGGCTGCAATGGCTGAAAAGTCTGTCCACTAAAAGTGTTTGTTTTTGCCACTGACAGGCTCAGACTGTTATTCTAAGTGTCTGACAACATTATGGAAAGGATCCCTACAGAGACAGACCGTTTGTTAAAGAGTAAGATCCTTTTTGTTTAACCAGAAATAGAAGTCTCACTCAAGAAGAAGTCTCTCTCTGAAATTTCGCGAGAGGTTGGGTTTTTGCAGGAAGATCTGGCTTAAATCAATAGGGATGGCCATGGTCGAAATCAGTTAAATATTCAGCCATGACTTTGGAAAAAAATTCTTGCTAGCAGTTCCTCTACATAAACTCTCCAGCTCTGACTCACGTTTCCACAGTCATCTTCCTGCAATTGTAATTCTGGATTGTCTGATTTATAATAAGAGGCCAATATCAAAGTGATACATCAGTGTTTACCATTCCATCCATGCTCTCCATGGCCATGCAGGTCTGATCCAGTGTGGACAGGCTGCCTACGGTGTAAGGAGTCTCCATACGACAGCAGCACAGTGGTAACTCCTCAGCCAGGTCTGTTTCGGTCATCTCAGCAACCGCTGCTACACCTGCACACACGCATCCCATTATTTCACTACACATCACACCCAGAAACAGACCTGTGTGTTATGCTGTTATCACCTGACAGGGGAGGTGAGAGCAGCTCTTCCTGAGCTTTCAGGTCCAGACAGTCCAAAGCCAGCTCTGTGTATTCAACATGGCTGCCTTCCCCAGCTTCAGCCTCCATCAGCAATTCATTTCTGACAGCCTTCAGAGTCTCTGGCAGAACCAGTGTTTTCTGGTCTGCTGCAGCTTGGTTCTTCACACTGGCTCCTGGCTCCTCTTTCTGATTGAAACCAGACATGACATGTGTATGTTAGTATTCCATCCCCATACATGCTTTGGGCCAACATGTAATCTTATCAAGACTTGTAGAGTGTTGTTTTTAAAATAAATACCATTTGTAGCTTTTACAGAGTGAATACAAAAAGAAAACACATGTAATTAATTTAAACATCACAAACAGCATATGGCTAACAGGACGGGCAGGTCTTTCCATAGGGAAGAAAAGTAAATCATGAGTTTTCATTGACAAATACTGTACATCAGCTACTGGCAGTGCTGGGGGTAATGCGTTAGTAGGCAGAAACAAAGTAATATAATGCGTTACTAATGGGATTTCGGTCATATTACACACACACACACACACACACACACACACACACCGATCAGCCATAACATTATGACCACTGACAGGTGAAGTGAAGAACATTGATTATCTCGTTACAATGGCACCATATATATATATATATATATATATATATATATATATATCTCTCAGGTGTTGGTGAACCAGGGCAACCTGATGAGAAGTGGGCTACTGGAACAAGACCAAGACATTCATGGACAAGAACAGAGAATAAGGAATTGTTGGAATGCTACTACACAAGTAACAGGGATTATATGCAGAGGATGTGGGACCTATGGATTCTTCAAAACCCAACATCTAGACTAACAAAGAAACAACTAGTAGTTCAGTGCTCCAACATCCGCAAGCGGCAACTGCTATCACAACTAGAGATTGAAGAGGTACAACATGAATGCTACGGCAAGGGGGAGCCAGGACAACAGGTCAGGGGGGAGATATCATCATCATCCCCACCTGAGCTTGGGTACCACGCCCCAATAACAACAAGCCTATACAATGCAGAGTGGCTTAACACAAGAGCAGCTGACCTGAAACTGAAGATAAAAACCCAGCTGGACACCTGGAACCTCCGATTCCAATTACCAAGACTAAGTGAAGTACCCTCTGAAAGTCTACTAGAAGATGTGAATGCAGCACTACGAACAATCCCTACTGCGACCATCACTGAGACCAACAAGCTGATATACACCACAGCAACAGTGATCCTTGAGATGCTTAGCTACAAGATGAACAAGAGAAGCCATAAGAAGCAGTATCCTCCACGGAGAAGGAGGCTGGAGGCCAAGATTAAGGTAACACGGAGGGAAGTTAGCCAGCTATCAGAACTGCAGAATGGTGTGATGAAGAAAGGGCTGCCTAAGAAGTACAACAAGCTGCCCATACCTGAGGCCCTGGAGACTGCCAAACAAAGACTCACAGCCCTGGCCACCCACCTGAAGAGGTACACCAGAGAAGTAGAAGCTAGGAGAATAAACAGAATTTTCTCCACCGAACCATCCAAAGTGTACTCTCAATGGCAGGGTAATAACATGACAGCAGACCCACCAAGGCTGGAGACTGAGCAATACTGGAAAAGCATATGGGAGAAAGAGGCATCATGTAACACCAATGCCCAGTGGCTAGTGGATCTGAGAGCAGACCACAGCAACCTCCCTGAACAGGATCCAGTAACCATCACAGTGGCAGACATCCAAGAAAGAGTCTCAAGTATGAAGAGCTGGACAGCATCAGGCCCTGACATGATCCACACCTACTGGCTAAAGAAGCTAACTGTGCTCCATGAACGCCTGGCAGCACAAATGAACCAGCTGCTAATGAATGGGACCCACCCTGAGTGGTTAACTCAAGGTCGGACAGTCCTGATCCTGAAGGATCCCCAGAAAGGAGCAACATGGAAACTCCTGTCAGGCATCATAGCTGCTAAGATGACTAGGCACATGGCGCAGTACATGAGCGGGGCCCAGAAAGGAATTGGTAAGAACACCAGAGGTGCAAAGCACCAGCTGCTGGTAGATAGAGCAGTCACTTGAGACTGTAAGACCAGACAGACCAATCTGTGCACTGCCTGGATTGACTACAAGAAAGCCTACGACTCAATGCCTCACACATGGATTCTGGAATGCTTGGAACTGTACAACATCAACAGGACTCTAGGAGCCTTCATCAAGAACTCAATGGGGCTGTGGAAAACAACCCTATAGGCCAACTTCAAGCCAATTGCACAAGTCACCATCAAGTGCGGCATATACCAAGGAGATGCTCTGTCCCCGCTGCTGTTCTGCATAGGTCTGAACCCTCTCAGCCAGATCATCACAAAGAGTGGCTACGGATACCGGCTATGGAATGGAGCAACCATCAGCCACCTCCTCTACATGGATGGCATCAAGCTATATGCCAGGAGTGAGCGAGACTTCGACTCACTGATCCACACCACCAGGATCTACAGCAACGACATTGGAATGTCATTCGGACTAGATAAGTGTGGTCAGATGGTATCCAAGACAGGGAAGGTGGTCAGAACTGAAGGGATTAGACTACCAGAAGGCGACATAGCAGATGTTGAGGACAGTTACAAGTACCTTGGGATCCCGCAAGCAAATGGGAACCATGAAGAGGCCGCAAGAAAATCAGCCACAGCCAAATACCTCCACAGAGTAAGGCAACTCCTGACAAGTCAGCTGAATGGGAAGAACAAGGTCTGAGCTATCAACACCTACGCCCTGCCCGTCATCAGATACCCCGCTGGCATAATAAGCTGGCCAAAAGAGGAGATAGAGGCCACCAATATAAAGACAAGGAAGCTCCTCACAATGCATGGAGGATTTCACCCCAAGTCCAGAACCCTGAAACTATACACTAAGCGGAAGAAAGGCCAGAACCACTATCCAGGATAAAACAACAAAGATCCATGAGTACATCAGGAAGATGGCCCCAAGTGATGAGTTGCTTAGTGAAAACCTCAGGCTGCAGAAGTCCATTAAGGAAGAAGAGCAGGTGGAACCATCATGGGAGGACAAACCCCTACACGTTATGTACCACCGGCAGATAGAAGAAGTGGCTGATATCGAGAAATCCTACCAGTGGCTGGAAAAGGCTGGACTGAAAGACAGCACAGAGGCACTAATCATGGCAGCACAGGAACAGGCTCTGAGCACAAGATCAATACGATAGAGGCCGGGGTCTACCACACAAGACAGGACTCCAGATGCAGACTGTGCAAAGATGCCCCTGAGACAATCCAGCACATAAAAGCGGGGTGTAAGATGCTAGCAGGCAGGGCGTACATGGAACGCCATAACGAAGTGGCTGGCATAGTGTACAGGAACATGTGCCGAGAATGGGCTGGAAGTCCCATGGTCATAATGGGACACACCTCTGAAGGTGGTTGAGAATGACCAAGCTAAGATCATGTGGGACTTCCAGATACAGACTGACAAACTGGTGATGGCGAACCAACCGGACATAGTAGTGGTGGACAAACAGCAGAAGAAGGCAGGAGATCCTAGGAACAGCTAAGATACTGCGCAGGACCCTCAAGCTCCCAGGCCTCTGGTATAGGACCCGAGCTTGAAGGAAGAATAGACCGCCCGCAGGGGAGAGTGGGCTATATATATATATATATATATATATATATATGTCTCACTCTTGTTCCAGTAGCCCACTTCTCATCAGGTTGCCCTGGTTCCCCAACACCTGACGCGGACCTTGTTTACCCAAGCAACGTCCGAGCCGGTATGACTCTTGTATTCCGCCAGAGTAGTGCAATCAGTAACACATTACTCTACACAGACAGTAATATTGTAAACTAACTTATTACTGATGCTCCGTTTTTTTGCTATTATTGCAGGATTGAGAGGAGAGGGGAATTTGAAAGTTGGTCTACTTCCAATGTGATAATGACTTTGAGGTGTTCTTCTGAAAGAAAATTGGTCACCTTAAGTTGGCCGGCACTTGTCGCTCTCTTTTTCTAATATGCAAGTGAAACTGTTATGTCTTCAACTGTCCATGTCAAATAGCATCACATAAAAAGTCAACACGTTTAAAATCACTTGTCAAGCCTTATTAGAAGCCAGGAACCCAATGTTGAGGTCCGCTGCCCTCAAAGCCCCTATTTTAAAAATCTGCAGCCATAAACCAGTTTGTTTTTTGTTCATTGTGCTTCGACACAAAGGAGTTAGAGAAGAAAGCATACAACAGATGCACCGACGACCAGGTCCAGGCCTTACTGAGCTCCTCCATGCTTACTGTTGTTGCAGTGTCGCACAAGTGGTGATGCCTGTCCGTCACTTTATATGGTGTCATCATTGTTGTAAAGTCACTGCAAAAATGACGTGTAAAAACAGCCATCACTTTTTCATACATCAGCGGACTAATTTGCCTAATCGTTGCGGGTCTTTAGACCGACAACAACGGGCTGAAGGAACCTTTTAGTTCCTTGAAAAGTAGTTCCTAGGACTAAAGGTTCCGGGTACTTTGGGTGGAAACGCAGCTCAAGTTCTTAGTGGTATGCCACATCTAGTGGCATATGCCACCTATAAACAGCATGTCACTAATGTTCCAATGCCAGGTATCACTCTCCACTGGCAACCATCATGTAGCGTATATGTCCACATAGTGGCTACACATAGTGGCTACACAGTGTACACTTAATGTGAACTAAAGCATTAGTGACAGCATGATACAGATATTATAACTATCAAGTGGGTCCACGTAAGCAGTGGAGGGTTTTTTATTTCTTTGGATTGATCCTGCTGGTAGAATGCTAGCTGCTAGTAATAGATAAATGCTGACTCCAGACTGAAGATAATACCTTTTTCACATGACATCCCCAAGTCTCTTTGCCCATTTGTCACTCTCTGATTGGTTGTAGGTCTATCCAATTCTGTCCAGAGGCATTTTGGTCTGCGCCCCTTGGAAATCGAAAATGAACTGAGAGGTTTCAGACTAATTTGCATCTGCAAATTGGTCTAGCAATAAACATAATTTGAAAAATCAATACACTGTATAAAAGTGGACATATTGTTTGAGATTTAAATTTGCTCCTCTGGGTTACTGACAGGAGGTCTGACATGCAGGAATAAATAAATACATGGACCTGCCTTCTCGTGCTGTTTAAGGGCCTTGGCCTTCTTCTTGGGGACCAGGTTGTACATTCCCATCTTCCTCTTCTTCCTCTTCACAGCTAGGAAGGGCACACAGAGTGAGGTTACATAGAGGCCAGAAGTCATCAAGGAAATGATGCCTCAAAAGTCACCTTGGAGACTACATGTTACATCAAGGCCCAAGTTTGTACTTTAAAAACAAATTATTACCACATGGAAACTGTTATTACACACAGTATGATTTGATGAATCAATGTAACCTTGACACCAAAAGAGCTTTTGGAGATACTGTATTTTTGCACAGAAGTTGATATTTTTGTGAGATTTGTTAATAATGTGAGGTGCGTCTAATGCAAAATGTTGTCTGGACACATTTACACTTTTACTATGTACACATAATACCTGTATATCCTTGCTTACACCCATACCTTGTAAACAGTCCAAAAAATGTAATATCCATATTCCTGCAGCTACTGTAGTTGTATACTGTAGCAACTGCTTGTTACTTAAGTATATACGTTCTCTCTGTTGCTGCTGCAACCTGTTTTCCATCAGGTATCTTTAAATGTTAGATTCACAATAATACAGTTTGCAAACGAAAGGATCAACTAACCTGACTGAGGTTTGATGGACGTGGAGAGTGCTCTCTTCTCTTTGCCTTGCTGGCTGTGATGAAGCTCCGTGTTAGACGGTGGTCCAGGCATCTGTGAGTCCATCAGGCTCGACTTTGGTGCCTTCCTACCAGCTGGCTGTGGAGGCAAAAAGAAGACAACATACGTTACTGTTAATAAACGAGAAAGGAGAAGGCAAGAACAAACCAGTTATTACATTTAAATTCATACGTGCAGTATACCATGCATTCATAGAGTATTCTGACCCCTTCACTTGTTTCACATTTTGTTACGTAGCAGCCTTATGCTCAGACCCTTTAAATTCATTTTTCCCCTCATCAATCTACACTCAATACCCTATAATGACAAAGTGAAAACGGGATTTTAGAGTCCAAGTCTGGACAGCAAAAAAACACATGAAATGCGATTCCAACCGGATTTCTACAGATGTGTCTCAGTCCGGACGCTCTGGTCGCTCAAATCGGATTTCAAGTGTCTTTTCTGTCAATCTCAACGCGACACACAACGACAACGTCAAATCCAGAGTGACAGAGGTGCATCAGAGCGGCTGTATACCAGCCTCCTCCATCGCAGAATTTTTTTGGTGCGACGGAGGAGTTCTGCACCGTGACTTGACAGCACGATTGTTTGGAGAGCGAGATGATGGTCTCCATTTCTCATGCTTCCTACGTCGTTATCACAGCAACCCATGCAGATAGGTTGGTGATGTCTGGACACACAAATCCGATCTGATCACTTGATAATAACAGTGGGGACAGTCTGTCTTAAAGACCTGATTTGAGAAACAAATCTGATTTGCCTGCAGTCTGAACAAAGCCTTAGGGACAACTCTATGAATGTCCTCGAGCGGTCCAGCCAGAGCCCGGACTTGAACCCAATCGAACATCTCTGGAGAGACCTGAAAATGGCTGTCCACCAACGGTCCCCATCCAACCTGACAGAGCTTGAGAGGATCTGCAGGAAAGAATGGCAGAAAATCCCCAAACCCAGGTGTGGAAAACCCAAGAAACCTCATGGCTGGAATGCTGCCAAAGGGGCTTCAACTAAGTACTGAGTTAAGGCTCTGAATACTTGTGTCAATGTGATACTTCAGTTTTTTATTTTTTTTTAAATTTGCTAAGATTTCTAAAATCCTGTTTCCACTTTGTCATTATGAGCTATTGAGTATAGATTGATGAGGGAAAAGATATATTCAAATAATGTTAGCATAAGACTGCTTCATAACAAAATGTGAAAAAGTCTGAATACTTGCTGAATGTCACTATATTCATATGGAGGGTTAAATTATTATGTGGGGACAACATTTGCTATGTTCAAATATAAAACAGTCTACTATCTTCCAGTAATTATTGTCCTGTGTTTTTGTGTCTAAATGTGCTTTAAGATTTTTTTTTACCCAGCCAGAATAGGAATATCAGGGAAAGTATTTGACATGCATAAAACCCAAAACTGGGTATGATTTCAAACTTGTTCTCAAATTGAGCTTTTCCTTACAATTTTGTCTTTAGATTAATAAAACTCTGTACAAGGATTATTAAACTGTGTGCACGGTTTAGAGGAAATATTGAAGCAAGACTTCTGAAATATGCATCCTTCAGAATAAAAGCATGGAACTTAGGTAATGCAGTAATTAATTGCCAAACAAGCTAAATGAAAGCACAGATGACTAAGAAAGTAGTAGTGTCAGAAAATAGTAAAATGTAAACCTTATAGGCTGCACTTAAACAATCAAACAATTACAGCATGTTAGCCATAATACAAATCCTCTTTGATTGCTAAAGAACAAGTTATATGGTAAAATACATCCCCTGGTCTGTACTTAGTCCTCACATATAAATGATGCATTAATAATCAAATAGGACTTGCATAGTGTAATTCATCCCCAGCTGTGGTTGGCTGAGTGTCTCTGTTATGTGCAATATACTGGATGCATGTTATAACACTCATTT
Organism: Macquaria ambigua; assembly: GCA_008360985.2. Classification (NCBI taxonomy): domain Eukaryota; kingdom Metazoa; phylum Chordata; class Actinopteri; order Centrarchiformes; family Percichthyidae; genus Macquaria; species Macquaria ambigua. The sequence goes on from VMKM01000145.1 coordinate 335,098, forward strand.
TTCATAGATTAATAAATCTGTGCTTTCATTTAGTGGATATATTACCTTAACAATATCTACTTCCTGACTCCTTTTATTGTGCAGGTATAAGTCAGAAGTCTTTACTTACTGAGCACTTTTATTTTACAGTTTATTAGTCCATGCATACAGATTTCCACATCAATATTTTTTTGTTGTTGTTGTTTTTTGCCATATAATACACTCTGAACTTCCTCGCTCATATTATCACTGAAATTACGAACTTCTGGAAAAATGTTGATGGAAACATTTGACATGAAATTGCTATACACTCATCAGTATGTGTGTTTACCTTGACAACAAATGCTCTTTTTCCTGTTGTGGTGAATACAGAGGATGAACTGGGAGTTTGTTCCTCTGAGCTCCCAGCAGCAGCAGCAGCAGCAGCAGGGAGTCTCTCTCTGACAGGAGAAGTCAGCCCAGCAGGTGTGGCTGGAAACAGGCTGCCAGGAGATGCCAGCAGTTTCCCAGAAGCTGCTCCTGGTCGTTTGCTGCGGTGAGCTCCATCACTGCTGGCTATGGGCGAGCTGTGGAAGGGAGTTATCTTTACTTTGGGCCTTTGACCACCACTCTGTGCTGCTTGTCCCTTGGCACCCATGGGTGTCCCAGAAGAGGGACTGGAAGGTCTTCTGCCTGGTCCAGGCCCCTCACTGGCTCCTCTGTGATCCATTGCTGTCCTGAGGGGCTGGTTGTTGAAGACAGTCAGACTGATGGGGCCTCAGCAGCACCTGAGGAGTTTAAATAAGTTTTACTCTACTCTTTAAAACATCAAGTCAGAAGACACACTTTGCCTCAAACTAAATAACCCTATTACTGAACGTTTCCATCACTGAACAGTACATAAAGTATGTGTCCCTTTGCAACATTCTACATGCAAGACCAAAACGAAAAGTTATCACATTATTTGCATGACAATGAGGCTTAAAGATGGAAGAAAGGCAAAGCAAAGCTTAGCCCAGTGGATCAGCAATCCATGCAGGGAGTCACGTGAGACAAACAGAGCGCATAAACAGGTTACAAACCTCAACCGAAAGTTAAAACAAGGCCGTAGTGAAAAAGTTGAAGCAGCAGAGTTTCATCCTACCAGCTCCAGTCGGTGTTGCTGGATCCGAGCGAGCGAAGGTGGGGAGGGATGGAACAGGAACACAAGAGTTCCACTTCCGCCCCCACCCGCACGAACACATGACGTGCTGTGTGCGCTGCTTTCAAGTCCTGACGGATTCGGAAAGACTAGCTTAGCTAGTTAGCTTGTTCTGTCTACTGCCTATTAGTACGATTAGTAAGTACGATGCCAGCCAAGTTCACTTTTTTATACCAATTTGAGCCGCGAAGATTGGTAAAACCATAGACATTTATAAGTCTATGGGTAAAATATGTCTATGGGTAAAACTAAAAAAAATACGATAAAAGTATTTTCGCGGGTTAATTAATAGGATTAAAACGAAAACGGAAGTGGATTACAGTGAGTCCTCTTGGCGTCGGCTGATGATTTGGCGCAGAGGATTTATGTCTTTATGTATTTACGGAAAAGACGCTTACATTTTATGAAACAGTAGACTTTAAGTAGTAAGACTTTTAGCTATATATTAAACTAAAAATGCTTAATTGTAATTAAATATTGAAAAAAGGATATGAGGTCTCAATGTTCTACTCTTTGCTGGCAGGTGATTTTATACAATATGCCTAATTTAGCTGTATCAGAAATAAAACATAAAGCTTTTCTTTCTTTCCAAGGTTTATACATTGTGTGTGAGTTTGGAACAATACAGTAACAATGCAGTAAAATGATAGGAGCAGTTACTCAAATAAAAAAGGATAGAAAAGGGCCCCATACTTATTGAGTGACTTTTGAGTGGAATAACTTATTTTTTCACTTTCAAGCATAACATAACGTCTCTTATCCAGTGGGAGGGAGAGGGAGGGTATCATCTCTCCATTTGAATAGTAGCTCATCAAGCTAGTAAGGAGGTGAAGGCTAGCACACCTTGTTGGGTTTTGGGCAAAATCAATTCTAGTGGGCACTGGGGTATAAGGTGTTGCACAAAATATCTGATTTATATGTATTTCAAAAAATGGGTCCTGTGTATACCAAATGTATCCGTGAGTTGGGAGACAGATGCAAAACAATTAAGGTTATGAAAACATTTCAAGCCCATATTATGCCAAAACTGGAATGAACCATCAAGAGTGGATGGAACAAAGAAAGTGTTGGCTGCAATTGGACTACAAAGAGAGGGACCCTGAAAACCAAAGTTTTTCCGAAAATGGGTCCAATTTCACAGGGAGTGACTAATAAATGGGTGGCCTTTTGGTATGTCTGAGGGATGGGTAAGTGCTGCACTCAAAATGGCACGTAGTGAGACTGGATTGCACGCACTAGCCTCCATAGAGACCCAAGCTGACCATAAAGGTTTTAGATGGAAATACACCCAGTAAGACAAGCAAGTTTGCAGCCCAATAGTAAAATTGGAAGTTAGAAAAAAGATACAGAAACTCTGGAAGAAGTGTAATTTTAAACATAAAGCTTTCAATCATTTTTTCACATTTGTAAACATTTTTTACCAAAAAAGAAATGAATGAATTAATATATATACATATATATATATAATTTATTTATTTATTAATACTTGCATACATTTTGCAGTATAGACCATATCTAAATTTGAAAAAAACATTAAGCAATGGTACATATGTAAGCTCAATATATATATTTTTTCAAAAGTAATGGACCCTTTTCTGATTTTTTAATGAACTTTCTTTACTGTATACTAAAGTTTGATAGACCCCATATTAAATTTGCGAAAAAAGGTTTTTAATTAAGCAATGGTACATATGTAAGCACAAAATATATTTTTTCAAAAGTAATGCATGATTTTTCAATGAACTTTCTCTACTGTACACTAACGTTTGAACAGGCATCACATATCACGTTATTAGTCCATTATAATACAACTGAGAGCATGTTTGACAGATACACAGACAAAATCAAATAATGACAATTTAATTAAGTTAAGAAATAGATATAGAGGGAAAGGACAACAGAAAGCCCCCCAAATTATCCTGTAAATTAAAAGGGGACTACCTAAAATACATATCTAAGGAAAAACATACTTTTAATTGATTTTTACCTTTAACATTAGATTTTAGAAAGATAAACAATTCATTTCAAATGTGTCATACACAGGTCTCATAAGAGATTCATAAAATCTATATTTCTGTAAATGAACCCTTCATGACAGTAACAGTTCAGTCTATGGTCAGCATGGGGCAGCAGTGCTCTGATTGAGTGGCATTATCCCACATCTGTGCATGTATGTATAAGCCTTCACTGTGACTGTTGTGATGATGGACCATCAGTGATATTGGTGAGGTGAGGTGCCTGTGCAGAGCCCAACGGATACTAAAAGACAATACCCACCCCAGTCACAGCCTGTTCACCCTGCTGAAGTCTGGTAAGCGATACAGAAGTATCTGCTGCCGTACCACTAGACTACAGAGCAGCTTCTTTCCTTTCCTCAGGCTATGAGACTCCTTAACTCATCCTCTGCACTCCACCATAAATAAATGACATGGAACTTTACACTGACATTGCACATACTTTCTGGGTGTATATGTGTATACTGTATATATAGTTTTATTTTATTTTTATTCTATTCTATTCAAATTGAAATACCTATATGTTCTATGCGTGTGTATGATGAAGGGGCTACAACTTACATTTCATTGTGCAACCCTATGTTGTAAAATGAACCTTGATACCTTGATACATACAGTGGTGGAAAAAGTATTCAGATCCTTAAAAGTACCAAAACATTAGTGTAAAAACACTCATTTACAAGTAACAGTTCATCATTCAAAATCAAAAAGTATTATCAGTAAAATGTACATAAAAGTACTTATTCTGCAGAAAATTGGCCCCTATTATTATGACATTATTAGATTGTTAAGACGGATTAATGTGTAAGCAACATTTTACTGTTGTAGCTGGTGGAGCTACTTTTTAACTACTTAATATACAGTACTTCAGTTTAGTCCAGTGGTACCCAACAGCGGTTGGTCCCCTTCAAAGGGTCACAAGATTAATCTGAGGGGTTTGAATGGATTAATGGAGCGGAAAAGAAGAAAAAATAAGCTCTGCTATGCACTTTAGTATTCATTTTTTGGACTTTTCTCTAAACTTTGCTGTTTTGTGAAACATTGGATCATTTTACTTCTTTGGGTCTCAAACAATTATATAAAGGAAGCCATGTCAGAGTGTCAAGTTGTTAAGTTTAGGGGGAAATGTCTCTTTGGTGGGACAGCTAACAACTCATCTGAAACATGACAAGGAGTCAAGTAGACGCTGCTTTTTTTTGTAAGGGTCACAAACCAAAAAGATGGGCAACCACTGGTTTAATCTTTAACTATGTGTTGTATTTCATGAGCTTTTCTGTAAAATCTTTATCGGAAAAGTAACTAGTAACTACAGCTGTCAGATAAATGTAGTGGAGTAAAAAGTAATATTTCCCTCTGAAGTGAAGTAGAAATATAAACAGAAAATTAAAAGTTCCTCAAAATTGTACTTAACATACCGTACAGTACTTGAGTCAGTGTAGTTAGTTATTTAATACCACTGCATACACTACGTGGTCCAGTGTTCTCTGCACCCTCTTGCACAATTCAATTCAATTCAGTAGTCTTCACTGGCATGAATGTAACAAGACAATATTGCCAAAGCATCAGGTAATAATGACATTAAAAAAGAAAAAGAAGATGGTACAATGAATAAAATGATACGGCACAGAACCAGCCAGACCACAACCTTTTCAGTAACAATTTATTCTGTATATACTGTACTGGCTACATAGTAAGCCCGTATCAGCCTAATGAGTAACCATAGCAACAGAGATGCAGTCAAAGCTTCTGTTTACAATTTAACTGAATATCTTATTTACATCACTGAGTGTAGTCCTTCAGTGCCTCATCCTCTGAACACCACAGGATGGCGACTGTAACACACACGCTGCAAGAAGTACACTGCCCCTCTGAACTTACTGAAACTTTGTATCAGAGATCATCTCACATCAACTTTTTTCTTTGCCAAGTGACCATTGTATAAGTGAGATAATGCCCTTCGAAGTGTCCATTATCGGGAATTAATGGACAGGGAGGCAAGAACCGGGCAGTATCCCATACTTATACATATACTATACTGTATACACAGTACACACACACACATATATATGGAAATACATTGAGAGCTGCGGACAACAACTTTCTTGAATGTGTCAATATACATGGCCAATAAAGTTGATTAATGGTTACAATAATTATATGAAACCCTCCTGTGATATTACAGGCTGTTTTTGGGGGTGTTTCCAGCAGCTAGAAAGAGACACTGGCGGCATTAGAGGCTCATCTCTGACTCTGTAAAGCCCTCTTTGTACATCACAAACTATTGTGGTTTGCCCAATTCTAAACACAGTTGGCAACACAACCACTATTACTGCAAACAAGTAACATTAACATGCACAAACATGGTCCTAACATGTACATTACCAAAAGGTACGTCCCTTTAAAACTGTCTACTTTAACAGCATCAGAAAGCAGAATTGGGTGTTTATGAAATAAGAACAGAAACAACCTCCCACCACCAGAGTCAGAAGTATGAAACAGTTTGACACAAGTGGTTTGAACAGATTTATTGGAATCCAGACAGCAGTTGGAAAACACTCAAAACAATAAATAAATATAATGTTGTCTTTCTGCATGTTTGATTGAGTTAAATTGATCAAGAAATATGAAAACATATTCACAAACCTATGAAGATAGATGTGAACTATATCAAGAAGGGCCAAAGAAAACCTCAAATCACAGGGATGTTGCAGTTTTGTACAACTATTAAAAGCAATCAGACACAGAAGGGATGTCTGACATGCACAGAACCAGAAGAAGAATGTACTACACAACACCATTTGTCTAAGGAAGTCTACAGTCATTACAACACAGCTCAAGGACATGAAAGTAACACATGATCAAACATGGCAGAAATCTTCAGAGGCTAAAGTGGATCTTGCATTGTATCCTTACAAAGCTCTATGTAGACAACTTACAACAGCAAAGTCTGGATTGTTCATTATCATCATAAAACTGAAAACTCCTGATCAAACACCAATAACAAAAAAGATGTTCCCAAACAAACCATTTCATCCAGTTTTAAATATTCACAATCAAAATAAATGAAAAATATGCCAGAAGAATAAGGATGATTTCACCTGTTTGCAATAAAAAAAAACCAAAATCCACAGGTTCATTTCTTATTTGGCTTCTGAAACAATGAGACAGATATTAGACTAAATACTAGACGTGATAGTTTGTTTTGCACAGGTTTTCATACATAAAACTTTCAAACTTGACATCACAGATGCCATTTAAATAACCCCCAACTAAAAACAGCAAATAAAATTCTGCATGTTCCCCTTCTCGTTTCTTTCATTCAAAGTGCGAAAAGTATACCAAAAACTGATTTCAAGAAGACAGTGTTGATTGGCTGTGGCTGGTTTGCAGGAGATAATAAGGCAATTTAGATTAGTGAAGGTACTTGTTCACTGGGCAGCAGAGTTCGAGGTCAATTCACTTTCATCTCAATTCAAAATGCTGATTCCCTTACATTTAGAAATGCTTGAAACTTACACAAAAATCTGTGGGTTAAGGCCTGCAATAACCTTATCGACCAGGTTCCATTAGGTTTCCCCTGTGCCTGGAAATCATTTTTGTCCAACATTTTGTTTGATATCAGAGTGAAGTGATCGTCATCCTGGTGCAAGGTTGCTGATTCTTCATCCACTTCATGTGTTGCAGCTCTCATCATAAGAAGGAGGAGCCTCTGTAACAGACAGTCAGCATCAGAGCAGCTGGTTAGTTCACACTCCGTTACATATCACATTTTCCACATGTGATGTCAACAGCAACAGCAGTAGACCGACCACAGCCACGTGAGCCTGGTAAGTGGCAACTTTCACATTTCAGGCTTTGACAGATGTGTGCACACACACACACAAATTGTTATATGTCTTATGACTCTTATAACTATTAATAAAAATGAGAAAAAACTAACCAAACTAACCTACAGCAGACAAGGGTGCTAGGCACAAACAGTCCAAAAAAATGCAAAACAGGTTATTTTTCTTTAAAAAAGGAAAATGAGTGTGTTTTCTTGCTACATCATGAAATGAGTAGATTAGGTTAGATTAGCCTTTATCGTCTCCCTTAGGAGAAATTTGTCTTGGGCATTCGAGAGAAGACAGTTGACACAGCAGCATACATGTACAATCAAACTACAGCTACCATGCAGTATCACACACAGATCTATAAACACCAGAACATACACACCAAGAATACTGCACGATGCCCTACACCAAAATATTGCAAAAAAGCTCCTCTGTATCGTTAATGCACTGAACCTACTTCAAATCATTTTTAGTTTTCTTTATAGATGCCTGGCAGATAATGTTATATGTGTCTTAACTACAAGGACCTACCTCTGTGCTTTACTATCTTGTCTTTGTCTGATGTTCAATTCAGCCTCTTTTTAGGAGAATATTAACTATAAATAGAAATCTTGCCAAAACAAAATTGGCAGTACTTTTTTTCCCAACCTTCGCCAATCAGGTAGGGCAGCCTGTATGTAGCCTGAGAGGCGAAACCCAGAGCAAAATAAATCCTCTTAGCACTCACTAGCTGCTGCTCCTTAAGCTTATTGCTTTGAGCTCATGGTAGGCGTCTCAGACAAGCAATATATCAACATTCCTGTCAATTCTTCACCTCTTTTATCTGGACTATGGAGACTGGACAGCAAGAGGACGCTGTTCAGAGAGACTTTAGCAAAAAGTGAGCGAGAGACATGTCCCCCCCATGCCCAGTGGAAATTACACCCTTGCACACAGTTAAAGTAAAGTAAGGATTTGCAGAGGGGTACAGGACAGGTCTGTCCCAAAAAGAAAAAAAAAAAATCAGAAGAGAAGAGAAATGAATGCCTGATAAAGCCCATCTTAACAAAATGTTGCATGTCACCTTATTTTAAAAGTAGTAGGCTGCTTTTATCCATGTCAGGACCCTGTTGGAATGGAGGGAGGGTATAACTATCAAGTTGCATTATGGGAAATGTAAGAAATTGTGTTTTTGCACCTTGACCCCTTCTAGGGACTAAAAGGTTCAGTCTACATTCATGACCAGAGCCTGGATGGTACAGAGTGAGTGTGTGGCAACTGACCTTGTGGATATGCCGAGGTGCCGTAGTCTGGAGGCAGGCTGAGCGGCATTGAGCTAGCACCCAAAGAGGGGTAAAGTGCTGTGGCCCCTGTGGACTCACTGCCCATAGGCCCACTGGGTACAGTACCGGGGCCATTGTGCTGCTGGTTCTGGGAGAAAAAGAGGCCGGGAGCGTAGCTGAAAGCGTTGGGTGACACCAGCTGAGACTGGCGCTTATTGGGGAAGCCATCATTCATCGGAGTCCCACCCTCTGCTCCCTGGTGGTACTCAGCCGGAGGAGCGCTGGGGGAATTATAGGAGGACACCCTGGAGCGAGGAGTGGGACGGGGAGCGGGTTTAGGGGCAGGGCGAGGGAGTAATGTGGGGGTGGAGGCAGAGGTGGAGGTGTCAGGTGTAGAGGCAGAGGCTGGTGTATCTTCAGCTGTGTCAGAGGAAGGAGGAGCTGCTTTTTTGGAAGGGTGCAGTTTTTTGTCCAGTGAGACATTCCCGATGTGGATGGGTAATGTCAACATGACGTCTGGAGACTTTAGACAGACCTGATTAATCAGAGGAAAAGAGAATGTTAGTTACATTTCTTGGAGGAATACATAATTTATATCCACAACCTGATCCTGTGTTTGATTCTCTTTATTTGCTTTCTAGTAGATACCTTCAAGGCCAGTTCAGAACAAAGATTTGCGACGAGACGAAACTGTTTTAGAATGTTGCAGGGAAAGTTGCTGTGGTGTGAACTGGCCCGTCTCAGCTCGACTCAAGCCGGCTGATGGCGTCGCCCGCGACTCAGCTTGTCAAGTCGCCAGCGGCTGGTTTTAGAAAGTAAGGCACGTCACCTGTTTCAACAGCCAATCAGCTCGTAGTGAAGTCAGCTGGTCATCTCGACCCGTTTGTTTTTTTATGTTTTCGCCGTTTAATCATTACTAGAAATGTAACTGTAGTAAGTAACTCACTATCACTATCCTCATTCAGCTACAAAAAAAAGCCAGAAAAGACGGCAGTTACAACAGAAGTACAGAGAGTTGTTGCTATGGAAACAATACACCATCTCATCTAGTCGCATTGGTGTAAACTGGCAGGGTTCAGAACGTTGCAGACCAGCGCATTGCAAGTACTTGCAAGTTTCAACTCATCTCGTCGTGAATCTTTGGTCTGAACCTTTAGAATCTCAAAACTCATAATGAACAAAATTACAGTCGGTGTTAGAGCAGCCAATCTGGACAGCGCTTTACAAACATTCTACAAGAAATCATCCTGGTCCTGTTCCATGAGTTTCTCATACATTCATGAATTAATAATGATCCCTTTCTGTGTTTTTTGTGTGCTCATCACCCAAAAATCAATGTAAACATTTTACCAAGGAGTTGCAACAGACAATTACTTCATTATCACTTCATCTAACAAATGATTTGATAATTACGCTGTAAAACTTAAGCCCTTTTGAAGGCATGGAATATGTAACATTGCTGGTTTCTATCTGTTAAAGTGATGGCATTATGTAAATGTTCCTTATGACTTCATTCAGACATGTTCATTACTGAGAGAGCCACAGTTCTCGTGTGATATTTGCAATATATTCAGCAGGCACTGCGGAGAACAACGTTGAGTTGAAATTAAATGACATGAGGTAGGAAGATTGTCCTCAGTTCTCTCACAGGCTGCATCGGTGATGGATTTTAAAACCTAATTTGCCATTGAAGCCATTAATAATAACCACCGTAAGTGTGAGGGACACTCGCCTCCCTCCTCTCAATGAATACTCAAATACATTTTCTCATTTATTAGAGAATTCTGCTGCCTGTTTCATAAAGTCAGACAGTGTACAAGCACTGAATGACGAGATTATAAATTCATCCATGCAGTTGGCATGACTGAAAATAGAAAATATAGAAAGGGAGACTGCTGGTCAGATTATTATTGTGGTTGTAAGATGTCTTTTTAATCTCTTTTCCCCTGTGACATGATGGGGAAAAAATGATCATTTGTTATAGACTAAACTGGCATTTGACATGATAAGCATCTCGTCCAAATCGCCGTTGTGACTTTTTCATTAAAGTGACTCTGACGCTTATTCAGACATGAGACCAACATGTACAATTTCCTTCACATTTACAAAAAGAGCTGCATGACTGATAGAATGTGAATGATAGATGTCCCTCACAAGTTGTCTTCAAATGGCCTACTGTTTGTCTAACAATCAAAAACACGGCAAATGTGACCAGTTTACAAGAAACTACTGCTGACAGTGTGACAGAGGATGAACATATCTTACTTTGACATAATATTCAATCTTTATAAGATCACAGCCAGCGAGGGAGGACTGAGGAAGAGGAGGAACAATGATCTGCTCCTTCCACTCCACCTCCTTGCCAGCCTTCGCCACGCCGCCCTCCACCTCCGCTATCGTCCTCACATCATAGGTGGGCCTCTTCGTCTCATAGGTCACTCTCTGAAAACACACGTGGACATGGAGATTCATAAACTGGATTCAGTACATGGTGATTCGGGAATACAAAGAGTCTCTACAAAGGCAGTCAGTATAAAAAAAGGATTTATTACTGTGCCTTTTACAAATAGAGTGCTGCAGGAATGAGCCATAAATCCTAGAAATGAGTCAGCATTTTTGCACTTCTGGTTCCCTCGTTTCAAAGTCAATGGGGGTTTCTTGAATGGGTTTTTGGTTAGATGCCTGGAATAAGGTCTGTGGTTAACACAAGCTGAAGAGATTTTCACATTTTGTTCTACCACATAAAATACGTTAGTAAATACCTCACTTGTGAATTTTGAAGCTTTTACGTGTCTTCTGGGTTAGCCTACAAATATATCCCTCCCCCTTGTAGCACGCTATAGCCAGGGAATCAGCTATTAAATGTTTCGGCCACAACATATATATAACATATACATGCAATATATGGCTAGAGTATTAGCAAATACTTGGCTATTGACACATCCAGCAGACACAGAGCAATATTAACATTAATTTGGAGTCATGTTTCTGACCACCTTACTTATGCAGTCCAATATTCACTCTACTTTTATCTCTGTTTTGGCCTCCACCAACTCCTGAGAAAAATATTTGACTCTTTAGCTGCTAAATGCTCCACTTCGTTCACCTGCTAGTCGCTAACTGTGTCTGTCTGCTGTTTGCTGCTGAGCAGGTCTACAGTGGGTTAGCTTAAAGCTGCTACAAAGCTCCATCGAGCTGAGGGGAACTGCAGAGTTGGTGATGATTCTCTCTGGATTTCTTGCACAATACACATAGCCAATTGATCCATTGGTAATATAAAAACATTGATTAGTACAGCTTTATCTCACGGTAGCTTGCTCTAAGCACATGTAATGTTTGAATTCCAAACTTGACAGCACTGTCTGCCGGGTTATCATACTAGCATACTATGCTTTCAACCATATGCCCATATCAATCCAACTCTGCAGCTCGACACAGCATTTAGCTACCTTGTTTGGTTTCTTGCCTACTACTCATAGACCCTTGTTCTGTTAAGTTTACCTGTTAGGTTTACCTATCCAGCTGTGAGAGGCAGGGCTTTTAACAAACTGTAATGTTAACATGCAATGTTAACAGATGATTGTTAACTGCTGGAAAAAATATTAATTGCAGCGGCCAAAATGTATGTTTCACAAAGGTAAAAGATACAAAAACAGAGCACACCACTAAATAAAGAAATCAGCAACAGAAAGAGCAGAAAACAGTACAGTAATCAAATCATGAAGTACATACAATACATTATAAATTAGTTCAAATATTGTATTGGCTTTATGTAGCCTCTAATGGGAGATTTAATGCATTGCTAAGATTTGGAGGTAGTTCTTTGATTGGTACATTTTGGTCTGTAAGCCTGAACATAACCTGCTCCTCGCAGGTTGGTCAGTGCTGTAAAAGTGTTTACCTGCATCAGGCTGGCCGCCATGTTGCCTGTGTTCTTCCCAGACTGGTTGTGGATGTTGGCCGTCACCTGGATGATCTGGCCTGGTGTGTAACCCTTTTTGTCAGTCTGGGCCTTCAGGACCACGGTGCCTGTTTTCACCAGCATGTAGGTGAACTGCTGGGTCACTGCAGATGAACAGGTTCCCTGCATGGAGAAGGGTAGTGTTATAACATCATGGATTTATTAAGACTGACATTGACACACGTTTGTTAAAGGAATAGTTTAACATTCAAATATGCTTATTTGTTTTCTTTCCTAGTTAGATTACGAGATTAGATTAAGTTAGATGACAAGATAGACAGATGTCAGTCTCATGTCTGTGTGTTAAATACAGAGCTGGAGTCAAGACGTGGTTAGCGTAGCTTAGCACAAAGACTGGTCCAAAGTGAATTAGTTCACTAATTAACATGTTGTATCTCATTTGTTTAAAAAGTACACACACAGAAAACAATTTGTGGTTTTAGGGGGAGTTACATGCTGGAACTATTGCTTGGTGAACAAAAGACGAGCACAGTGACTGCAGCTTCTGGGAGTCTTGTCGTCACAGTGAGGTTGCCAGGGGTGTGGACTAGAGTCACATGACTTGGACTTAAGTCATGAATCTGATGACTTTAGACTCGACTTGACAAAATAAAAAAAAGACTTGCAACTCTACACTTTTACTTTAACACCAGTGACTCTTGACTTCCCTTGGACTTTAACCTCTTGACTTGGAATGGCTTGACATCCTCCCCAAGCCCAAAGATGAAAAATGAAAATATTTGGTGAAGCAACTCTTCATATTTCTGACAACGGATGTCCTTTGAATCAATCTACAGCATCCGTTGCACAAGCAGGAGGAAAAGGTGCGTTTGACAGTGCACACCAGCACATTACATTCAGACATTAAAAGATTCAACTAAGCAGACTCATAGCTAACATAGCTGAGAATTTCTGCTCATAGTATATAAGATGATAATACCCTACAGTCACAAAAAAACTTCTTTCAGATTTTTCCTATTCCATAACCTTTAAAACCTGATGATAATAAAATGAAAAAATGAAATAGTGCTCCTGCCTTCTCTGCCAACAAAAAGTACAGATCTAAATTCAACCTTTGGGTTTTCGGTTAACATTTGTTACAAATGGGACTTGACTTGGGACTTGTTGGTCTTGACCTGGGAGTTAACTCTGGACTTCATAGCCAAGACTTGACACTTACTTGGGATTTGCAAAACAATGACTTTGCCCCACCTCTGGAGGTTGCCAGGTTTGGTAGCATTGTGCCTGTGCACAGACCAAAACCAAAACCCTTACTCACCGAACGTATCCAACAACCTGCACTATAGATGGAGCTACTGCACAGATGTGCTGGGCAGATGGATAAACTGTTGTTTTTTTACATTTCTGTTTATGCAGGGATTTAAATGAACAATGGTGGTGGGTGTGTTTTTGAACTCTGAAGACCAACATCAGCCTCATGTTTTGGTTTAACCAGTCAAGGATTGACCATATACACACACATCTAATCATGTCTCACCCATATGTCTGGCACTTCATTCAGGTTTAGAAGGCTTAGCAGGTAGAAAGCTTTCTCTGTATTGTAGTCCTTGGCGAATCGCGGCGTGTCAATAAAAGCCCTCACTCTGTAAATGATCCTACCATAGTTGCCTTCAAAAGATGTCGGAGCAGAGTCTGTGGGAAACAAGTCAAATATGTATTAGTTTTACCACACAATAGCAAATACAGATTAATAGGTGGTTATAACAGGGTCATTGCACGGGTTATGGGAGACAATTAGACCATGTTATATCATAGCTGCGAATTACTGCTCACAGTATATACTGTATATTCTGCCTCCTCTGCCAACATAAAAGTACAAATCTCAATTAAACCTTTGGGTTTTCATTTAGGTTAACAATTGCTACTAACGTCCAAAGTTGATGACAGATTGATTCAATAAGGGGTTCAAAACTAGATTCTGACTTGATAAAATTATATCACACTCCAACCCTAGTACCAGGAATAATATGCCACAGCAAACCTGATCATTTTGCTTTTAAATGCTATAACATTTAACATTTACATTTAAAAGTAATAAATGAAACCTTTTAAAAGCAATTATTATTTCTGTAAATTTACTTGAGTAACTGTTACTCTGTAACTCTGACAAATGACCTGTTATTTTCCTGACTCCTCATGTAAACATGAAAACAAGACTGCAGAGAGTGTCCTGATATACCTGCAGGCACTATTTTGGTAGGCATTTTTTGGCACAGTCATGATTGTTGGAAACAGCACACCTTGTTGCTCACTTCCTGTCTACACATTGTTGCCATGGTTAATTGTAATGGGCTCTCCCGCATAAAAGGACATAGACTGCCCTTGTGTTTAGCCTTTGTTAGGCCACTTATCTGCCGGAGTTTGTTTTTCCAGGTAAAGCCTTCTCCGCAGTGTGACAAGGAACACCACAGAAACTCAAAAGCCACCCAACCGGTCTTTTTACTTTAATCTGTCAAATGAAACATGTGTGCTTTCACCGCTAGAGTGCCTGCAGGCAGGTGTATCAGGCCACTCTCTGGAGTTTTGTTTTCATGTTTACATGAAAAGTCAGGAAAAGAAGAGAAAGAAGAAACGTAAAGCGACCAGGGTTATTCAAATGTCTTTAAGGACATTCTTTTGACAAGTTTACCATTACTCATTACCATAAGACAGCAAGACAGCTTTTTCTCGTGATCCGACTTAACATTTCAGTTTTGTGATGATTTTTAAACCAATTATTAGAAATACAGAGATGATAATTCATAATCAAATATCTCAGTATCTTACAATAACAACGTCATGGTTTAGCCAGAATCAAAATTCCCTTTAAAGAGTCCATCAAAAAATGTGTTGATGTCATAAGGGAGTGCTCTCACAGATTGCACTGTAATGAGTAAGTGGAACAAATTGACAGCTGCTGACATCACTCTGTGGACATCAGGTGACAGGTCATGGCGGTGGCAGATGGAAATCTTGAGGAGAATAAGTGGCGTAAGAGACACACCCCTCTCTTCTTTTATTCAAATGTTCTATCTCAGAACATTTTCAATAATTGTTCTCATTCTGTCCCTCTAAAATATTAAAGGTCCAGTCTATTGCCAACAAACACGTTGGCAATAGCTGTTTCCACAACTGATGAGGGATTCTTCCATGTAAAAACTGTGGACAGCTTGTTAAAGTTACATACAATGACATCATGTCAAAATTCTCCTAATGGACTTCAATAACAGAACAATTTTCAGCTTTGTTGAACATCAAATGGAGGGACAAAATAACAATAAGGAAATCAAGTAGAACACCAGCACATGTAACACTATAAACTTGAAGGAAATTTCAGGTTTCACACAACTTGGGTCTTATTTTCATACTCAATTTCTTTCAGTTGTGATAACATTCACCAGACAGGTTGTAGACATGCAACAGCAACAGAAATATTCCTAATAACCCCTTACAGGAAAACTGTTTGCACACAACTACGGTAAGCATGGACAGGTCAAAGTTGAAGCAGAAAGTGAGTCTGTAAACTGTGATGGATGTTTACAATACAGTTTGGGTAATAATCTTACTGCCTTTGTTTCCTCTTCCAAATAAGTTGGAACCTGGGGGTTTGTTTACAACCTGTCTGATCATCTGACTACTCCGCTTTCTTACATTCAAATGTACTGTATCAGGATAAACCCCTGGAGATGTATCACCTCATTTTCAAGTGGGTCCCAAAACAAACCCTCACAAGAACCAACCGAAAACAAAAAAAATACAAAGCTCAAGCTACAGCACCTACCACAACAACGCAAAGGAAAACATAATCTCCTCAATAACCAACACAGGAAAGAGTTACAACCTTAGGATGGACACTATCATAAGAAAAATGATCAAACTATAGAGTAACAGTCTGTGCTAGCATTACTGAAAACACATGCAATTAGTTTGAGAGTGAAGCAAAACAGTAAAGTTGTGGGCGCTAAAACCAAAACAATGAGCTAAAAGAGGCAAAAAAGTTCTGTAGAGCTAAGGAGAACTGCAGAGTTGGTGATAATTTTCTGTCAGTTCTTTAACATTAGTGACTCCTTTCACATTACACATGGTCATTGGATCCATGGTTATTTTAAAAATATGGATTAGAGCAGCTTTAAAGGGTAGTTATATAAGTGAAGTACAACCTTGGTACAATAAGTTGGGCTGGTTCAAGCAAATGCTGGAAGTGAGTGCAATGTTTCACACAACACTCATAAGCCCCAGTGAATGATGGGTTAAGAGTCCCATCCTCACTGCCGCTGAACCATAAGAGAATTAGGGTAAATATCAACATGCCAGGGCATGTCTGCTGTGAAATGTGAGGGCAAAACACACACAAACATAGGTAAGAATGTGCAGCAACAAGTGTTCATCCCATCACTCCACGCTCCTACCTGGTATGAGAAACTTGAAGGGAAAAGTGTGTTCTCCCTGTTTCAGAGTTCCTGTATGGGACACAGAGCACAGATAACATCGGTCAGTGGAAACAGTAACAATCGCCCTGCTGTTTCCCACCAGGAAGATGTGCCTTGGGGCTGCATGCACAGTGGAAAATGGGAACCTTCACTATTACAGTCTTTACACTTCAATTATTTTTACCACACTAGTTTTATTTTCCACAATTTAAAGATAAAAGAAAATATTGTTTCACTGTGACAAAATGTGTCTGAACCTTCTGAGTGTGTGACTAGTTTTTTCACCTTGTGTATTGTGACATTTCCTGCAGTAAACCAACTCATAAGCAAGAATTTAAAGCCAATTTAGAGCTCTAATCTGTGATTGGACTCTACATGAATGTGGTAAACTGCACCTATCTGATACTAATTGCAGGATAGATCAAACTCTTTGGATCAGTTTTGTAGTTAGCATTGCAGTTGTTCGGCAGCGTACCTTTGTCTGCAACAGAGACTGTGCTGTTGAAGTACTGTTCCTCCACCGTCCATGCTGTGTCATTTACCTTATTGGTGATGCCACAGAAACCATTGCAGTTCACTTTGATGGCTGCAGATAAGAATACACAGACAGTGCAGTGGAGGTTTTAGCCACAGGGACATTTCTAAGCAGCCGCAGCATGAAACACTTCTCATAAGCAAATAATGTCATTAGGCAGAGTCATTAATGTAATTTCCTCTCTGGGCAGAACAAGTGTGTCACACTAAAGCCCAGAGAAAGAGATGGAAGAGAAGAAATACATACTAGTAATATGAAACCTAGCACAGTTCTGTGACTGAAGAAAGTACTAAACTATACTAAACATTCTAAGTTGTCCAGGTGAGCTTGTTCTCAACCAATCTCTCAACCCATCAGCTATCATCTGATGACAATTTAGCCTCTGGGGGCAACAACCAATGTTTCGGGGCTTCCGGATATCCTGGCCAAGAGTTCTTCTCTTGTTTACAGTCTGATTAGCAGTGTTGGAACCCATCGGCTATCGTCTGACGGCGATTTGAATGCAGATACATTTTAAAAGAGCTAGTCTCTACAGTTCCGAGATTGATAAAAAGCAAACTCATCATCAGACGATAGGCAATGGCTTACAAGATTTCAGCCAATGTGTTTTGCTCTCCACACAGAAAGAGTATTTACATATGCATTCATATGCAGAGATCTGTTGATAGAGATTAGTTCTCAACAGACCTTCCATGTTCAAATTGGCCGTTGGCAATAGTGAAGTAGGCACAATTAAAACCTAACCCAGCAGACAAGGTTGTGGCAGTAAGAGTTCTATTCTGTTTTCTAACATGAATATCCCTTGTTAAATATCAGGTGACCTGCAGCTGGAACATTTCCAACTTGTTTTGGATGAACATGAAACTGTTGTGGGTGAATCATTATCAGTGCAAACAACGTGGAACAATGTGGAAAAAAAGTCAGATGTACAATACTGTGTACATAAGGAGAGAAATACACTAAGAGTCCCAGAGAACACTGCAGTATGAAGAGTCCAGTCATC
Source organism: Macquaria ambigua (assembly GCA_008360985.2). Taxonomy (NCBI): domain Eukaryota; kingdom Metazoa; phylum Chordata; class Actinopteri; order Centrarchiformes; family Percichthyidae; genus Macquaria; species Macquaria ambigua. Next base: position 353,296 of record VMKM01000145.1, read on the forward strand.
ACTGAGCTTCATAGCCTGTTGCAGCCCTGCTAATGTTGGTCTGAGGGTTAAAGGAACTTATTGCATAAATCCAGCAACTTGACAAAAAAATTAACTTTTGGATCAATGTTTTTGTCCTGATTGCAGGAACAAAAAACTGCATTATGATCATGACTCAATGCATGACTCAGCAGCCAGTCTTTTAAAGATAACCAGAATGTACGCTTAAGTGTGCATTGCTTTGATCCACTATACACTTTAATTCTTTTTATTTTTGTCTACTTTTAAAGAGCGTTGTTCCACTACAATGCATAGTGTCATCTCAACATACAGGCAAGATGATTAGTAAATTGAACCGTTAATGATGATGAAGATTATACCTACTCAGCACATTTTCTAGACAATGATATCAGCAGTTATTTGATGATTTTTAAACAGTATCCTCTGTGTATAGCAAGCTATTTTTATAATCACGTGCATTTCATTTTTGTAATGGGGACAAAAATTCGCTTTGACAGAATCATTTTCAGAAAAAGAATGAATACGGGAGTTCAGGATTTGGGAGAGATAGGTTATACATTATATAACCTGGCCGCAGGGATTTACTCCCATTCAACCACAAGGGCATTAAGCCACGTTTCCACCACAGGAACTTTCCCCAGGGACTAGGAACCTTTGGAGGAACGCAGTGCATTTCCACCGCAGGGACCAGGGTCTAAATTATATTCCGGGGACAAGTGGGCAGCTGTGGCTGAGGAGGTAGAGCGGGCAAGTCACTGAACCCTAAGTTGCGCCAGCACCCTGCATGGCAGCTTCGTCGCCATCGGTGTGTGAATGGGTGAATGAGACTAATCTGTAAAGCGCTTTGGGAACTGTTAAGGTTGAAAAAGTGCTATAGAAGTCCATTCACCATTTTATTTTACCCCCAAAGAAGTCCCTGCTCGGGGGATGGAAATTAGCACCACCAATGTTGGTAAAATATGAGTATGTGGCTGGTAGACTTCAGACACAGAATAATGAAAACTATTGAGTGGCTGGTGAATTTGAACATTTATCTGCCAGTAGCTGGTAGATGTTCACATTTTAAGAAGTTAATTTCCCACTGTACTACTAAGTAGTTCCAAAAGTACAGGAACTTACTTACAGCATTGAACATTTCTGATTGGTCGAGTACTCGCAGCATTTTACAGTCTGATTAGCAGTGTTGGAACCCATCGGCTATCGTCTGACGGCGATTTGAATGCAGATACATTTTAAAAGAGCTAGTCTCTACAGTTCCGAGATTGATAAAAAGCAAACTCATCATCAGACGATAGGCAATGGCTTACAAGATTTCAGCCAATGTGTTTTGCTCTCCACACAGAAAGAGTATTTACATATGCATTCATATGCAGAGATCTGTTGATAGAGATTAGTTCTCAACAGACCTTCCATGTTCAAATTGGCCGTTGGCAATAGTGAAGTAGGCACAATTAAAACCTAACCCAGCAGACAAGGTTGTGGCAGTAAGAGTTCTATTCTGTTTTCTAACATGAATATCCCTTGTTAAATATCAGGTGACCTGCAGCTGGAACATTTCCAACTTGTTTTGGATGAACATGAAACTGTTGTGGGTGAATCATTTATTTCAGCCGCCATTTTTTAAAATCAAAACCAGCTTGTTTTTTGTTCATTGTGCTCGACACGATGGAGGTACAGAAGAAAACATACGACAGATGGACCGACGACCAGGTCCAGGCCTTACTGAGCTCCTCCATGCTTACTGTTGTTGCAGCATTGCACAAATAGTGATGCCTGCCCGTTGCTTTACAAGGCGTCATCGTTGTTGTAAAGTCGCCCGCAAAAATGACATGTAAACTCGTCACTTTTTCATATGTCAGTGAACTAATTTGCCTAATCGTCGGAGTGAAAGAACCTTTTAGTACCTTGAAAAGTAGTTCCTGACACTAAAGGTTCTGGGTACTTTGGATGGAAACGTGGCGTTAGTGAGGTCCAACACCGATGTTGGGTGATAAATTCTGGTTCACAGTCGGTGTTTCAGTTCATCCCAAGGGTGTTGGAAGGGGTTGAGGTCAGGGCTCTGTGCAGGCCAGTCAAGTTCTTTCACACCTAACCATTTCTTTATGGAGCTGGCTTTGTGCAGGGGGGGCATGGTCACAGGAAAGGACAAACACAAACTGTTGCTACAAAGTTGGAAGCACACTGTTGTCTTACATATCATTGTATGTTGTAGCATGAAGATTTCTCTTCACTGGAAATCATGGGCTAAACCAGGAAAAATTGAATAAATGTAATAAAATGCAACTATTTTCAGTCACACTATAAAAGCAAAGATTTGTTTTCTTATTTTTTCTGTTCTACACCTCTGAAACAGTCCTGTAGTAACCTCAACATATCCATTGTATCCGAGGTGAATGGCGATGATTGAACACATTTGATTTTTAATGCAATGTCATTATTTGCCCAGTAATATGTCTCTTATCTCAGGGCCCAACCCACTTCATAATCCCTCAGTGATTCAGAGTGTTGCATGGTGAGAGAGTTTGTTCCCAGGGAGGTGGCACTGTGAAGCTGACAGTCTGACCGGCTCTACTTGAAGTGGAATGTAAACAGACTGGAGGCCCCACAAGCATTCAAACAGCAACTCCTAAACACATAAAAGCTGCTCTCATCAGGTCGACAGGCACAAGAGAGAGAGAACACTTGAGAATGACCTTAAGGGGAGGTGTAACTTTATAAATAGGGAAGAAATTATACTAAAAAGTGCCCGCAGCCTATGAGAAATGGGCATTTAGGTTCCAGCACATGCCCAGTAACATGTTAAAAAACAATCAATCTTTTGTTCCTCCCATGGTAGGGTGGCATTTACTTTCTACATTCCTCGCTGGGATTTTAGTGATACTTTGGCATTGTAAAGGAAAATGGTGCATTTATAATTTATGCACTTTCTCTTTTCCTGACACTGATTTTCATTCAAATGAGTTCTCTGTCATTTAGCAATTTGTCATTGTAAAGATCTTGAATTTCAAATGAAGAACATTTAGGAGATGTTGCTCAGAAAACTGCTCACTTTTCCAGTTTGACCTCCTTTAGTTTCAGTTTGTGTTTATTTACTTGATAAAAAGGTTATAAGTATGATCTATTTTCCCATGGGTGTCTCTTCAGTTTGAAGCTGCCACTAACAATCCTATATGTGATGGAAGCAAAGAAAGGCCGGAAGGATTTGTATCTTATAAACAACTGAACACCTAATTGTATAATTGAACCACAACTGAAACTAAAATTTCAAAACAACATTTCACTTTTCAAAACAAATTCAAACTTTAACATTGAGGCTGCTGAGGATAAACAATCCAGCCTAAATGGAATCAGCCAGACCTCCTAGCATTCTGTTAGTCATGTGATCCGAGAAAAACAAGTTCAGATGAGCGGCTCAGCTCTCCTTCTGAATTTGTGAACCTGAAAATAAAATCAGGTTTTTTAAAAGACCTTCTGGACATTTCAAAGAGGGGAATTCAAACTACACAAATTCAGACAGGTGGTTTTCAAAGTAAAATATTTCACTGCTATATATTCAATGTATTTAAACTTTTCGATTCAGTAGTGGTTCAATTTTACAATTGGGTGTTCAGTTGTTTAACACCGCCTTTCTTTGCTTCAATTGAGAAGCTGGAGCCAGAAATGGTTTGGATTTTTTGCTTGATAAATGGGTTAAATAATTCATGTTGTCCATTCATTTTCTGTTGAGTGACTAATCAATTAATAGACTACTCTTTCAAGCACTCTCAATTTACAGCTGCAACAATTAGTCAATAATTGATCAGTTGATTGACAAAAGTTTAATCAGTAAGTATTCTGACAATGGATTAATCATTTGAGTTATTTTTCAAAATTGCCAAACATTTGATAGTTCCAGGTTTTCAAATGTGACAATTTGCTACTTTTCCAACATCACTTCAGGCTCTAGGAAATTGCGATGGGCATTTTTCACTGGTCCCTGGTGTTTTATAGACCAAACAATTAATCGAGGGAATAAATATAATGGAAATAGTCATTAGTTGCAGCCCTGCTTACTTAGATCTAAGAAAATAATTACTGTCAATAGATGAGTAGTCACTTTGACAAACCGAAGTCCTTTTGTCCAGGCAGTAGCTGTAATCACCACCTGTCAGCTATCTGATCCAAGATCTCCAACATGTGACGTGTTTGAAACTAAACCGTTTCCAACGTCTTTCTGGCCTCTTATTCACAAAGAGCATCACACTATAGAAAACCACAAGCCTTAAGACCTTGGATTGCACACTAACAGACCACACGAGCATCAAGCAAAAACCCTTTCCAAGCGCTACAGTACACTCATAGCAGATGTTACATGTCACAGAAAGGAATATACAGTATATCCCTCAACACAGGGCTGGAAGAAGGCTACCACTGAGGAGTTTACATTCTATACTGGTGGATATCTTATACTCTGACTCCAGTATTTCTTAGACTCAATATATTACATTTTGAATAATTTTAGGTCAATGAATAAATAAAAGTTTCATTATTTCCCCACCAGATTTTAATTTCTGACAGTGTGCAGAGTCACTGTCTAATGAATCCCATGTATCATGTGGTGATTTGTTGAATTCTTTCAGATACATTTAAGAATTAAGTGTTCCTTTCTGGGTTGAGATGTCTCTCATACGTCTTAGACTACATAAGCCAGTTAAAAACACATTGGCTTATCTGAAAAATGTAACGTCACACAGCTGACACAGGACTGTTTTTCTTATCTCATGAAAGATTTGTTTCGGAGAGGTCAGGACAGAAACCTATGACTGGACAGCTCATTGCATATATAAATTCATGTTTAAGAAAATCGAATTTGAATTTATGTTATTCAATATTCTATTTTTGGTGTGTGGTCAAATATTTCGGAGGGATGGGGGACTTGGCCTCAGTATTTCAAAAATCCCAGTTAGGGCCTTGCCTCTGTCTAGGATTATGGTAATAGAAGAAAGACAACAGCCAGATTTCCGATTAGGTCCCATTAAAATCTCTCACTGAAGGAATATTACAGGAACATTGTACTGTAGTGGTGCTGTAGGAAATGACTTCCAATGCCATTAAAAGTCCATTTTAAACCCATTACTACCGCACACACAGGGTACCACAGACTGTCATGTCAACATTAAAGTGATTTTAAAATGCATAGGCTATTTCCACAGTACAATCATAGTGTGAGAGGCCCAAATTACACCCTATGTAAACTTGGCTAAATCCCACTTCCTTGTTTAGCTTAGCGACGGCGACGTTTTCCCACCAGGTGAGCAAATGTTGGCGTTATAACCGCGGAATTAGCAGACTCTTACCTTTACACTGCAGCACCTGGCCCAGCTTGATTGTCACGGTTCCAGAGATAGACTCGCCCGGACTGTACACCACTTTGTTTTTGTCAAACGTGATCTCAAACTCCTGCAGTTTCCCCATGTTTTCACTGATCCGCAGCGAGAGTGAAGATCACCTGTGCGTTCAACCAACAACACGCACAAGTTTACGACTCTCCATCCCCGCCCCTTCACGTAACGTAACGTCACTGACTCTCCAAGATGAAAAAGATCATCAGGTGTTTATCATGGTGTACACAGGCTTGAATAAGTTCACGTTCATTATATGATCTTTTTTTCAATCTGATACTCTGATGACATTATTATGATGACATCAGTTGAAAATGGTTCACTGTGATGTGTAATATCTTTTTTCACATGCTCAGGCATGAATGTTGCCAACTTGCTGACAAAAATGTAAATTGCTTTCATTTGCCTGTTATTGAATGTCAAAAATTCTAAATAGATTATGTTTAACTATATAAACTTAATACGCTTTAAAGGCAAGATGAAATGAAAAGTGCCTTTTTAAGCCTTTTAGATCACATCCCCGGTCCAAAAAAAAAAAAAAAACCCAGTTTCTTTGTATTCTTATATAAAAATCCAATCCTGTTTTCTTCCTATAAAACAAAATATGACGTGAGCTTACGTAAGCTTGAACCAACCAATTTCATCCAATAACATCATTCCATCCACCCATCAATCAATCTTCAACTTTTAGCTGCACAGAGATTCATTAGTTAGCTAGCTAGCAACAGCATGGTACATCAGTGTGTCACGCCCACTTTTCTGCTCAAATTGACCCAAGGCGTTAGTGGACCGTGGCTGACCAGGGTGGCCCCGACAAGCTCTCATAATACGACTAAATTAAATAGTATATAAAAAGTTGTATTCTCATGTATACTTCAATTGCTCTGCAGACTAACTCAGGTCTTTATCCTTTGTAATAAAGATCTTTATTCCTCTGAAGACTTCGGAACGATTGATTTTTACCTCAAGAGTGAAACTTTTTGGAACAGATCTGTAAAACAGAAAGGAAAAGGATTGTGGATCTAGACCAGATCCAGTTCATCTAATATGTCAACATCTATTAACAGTTGTAAAGGTTTTCCTTTTTGATGTCAGACAGTTCTCTAATAAAAAGGCTTTGGCTGAGGAAGAGTTCAAAAACAAACTTTATAATAATTTTATAATAACCTTGCTTATCATAATTTCCTGCCTGATCCTTACTGGTTCATAGTCTCCTGCGTCCCCTCTTTGTCCAACTGACAAACAGTGTAGAGGGATAACAGTGGTGACAATGCACACTCCCAATGCTAATAATCATGATGATAAATCTAAAACAAAGGCCTGTGGAGCTGCTTATATGTTGTTAGGTTTGACTCACTGTGCTCTAATATAAATGTGCTTTATTTGAATTTTAAGTGGCCAATCCAAGAGGAGTCCAATCAAGTATTCATGATTATATTTTTACTTACTTTTTGCTACATAATACAGCTGAACATTGCATACCCAGGCAAGCCTAAATTAACATTAGTAAAGCAAGTAAATATGTTTGACAACAAAATGGCTCTGCCTTAAGAAAATATAACCTGCATCACAGGTTTTCTTTGATAGGTTTTAATTTTCCTTGTGTACTGTGCATTGCAAAGTACATACATATAATGACCAGCCTAACAAACAGAAGGTCACTCTAGATAAATGACATTCATTTGCTTTAGTACATTAATTACAACTGTTTGACCCCAACCCGAAGGGTCCCGACCACTGTATAGACTGTATATAAAGATGGACGTGTCTCCACTTCCTCCCCTGTACAAAAATGAAGCCAAAATATCCCGGATACGGGAGCTGCCATCTTGCGCTGGTGACGTCATTTGGAGCCAGAGTCTGCGCAGTAGTGATCCACGGTGGAGCCACGGTATTGAGTTCCCGCCTATACACCCACCTGAACCAATCACAAGCACACACAGCTGTCAATCATGACGTGACATCCCATTTTTATAGCGTCAAACTAATTAAAACCAAACTTATCAGAAAAATGAACACTTGAACAAACATCAGCGTGATAAGAACTACCTAAAATGACAGAAACCAAAAATGTATTTGATGTGTTCTTTGATTTTTCAGTTTGGCCCATGTCCCATCCGCTAACATGGAGGGGGCGGGGTTTATGACCTATACTGCAGCCAGCCACCAGGGGGCGATCCAGATGTTTTGGCTTCACTTTTGGGGAGCTGTCATGTCATCCATCTACATATATAGTTTATGGTCCCAACAAAGTATCAGGTTTTGAGTCAGGTTCAGGATGTTTTGTTGCAGGTTTAGTCATTTTCAAATGTAATTTATTAAGAAATTTCTCTAGTTTTCTCCAACTGTGGCAAACATCTGCATCCATGCATGTTATGTGCTGCAAGACAGATAGGCAATATGCAGTGGGAAGTTGCATTAGCCTAACCAGCTAACCCAAATTTTAGGCACCAACGTTTTTTTAGCCAGGTTCAGGTCTTATAATTCGACATTTCGGAAAATATACCTATTTTCTTTCTTGTCGAGAGTGAGATGAGACAATCTCAAGTCAAGTCAGTTTTAGTTATATAGCCCAATATCAGAAATCACAATGCCTCAGGGGGCTTTAAATGTCTGTACAAAAATTAGGAAGCTACAGCCAGCAGTTGGTAAGAAAAAAATGATTGCGTCCGGCTGAGAAACAGTCCTACACAAACCCCCCCCCCCCCCCCGGACAAGTGTTTTACTCTTGTTTTTGTACAGATTAAAAAGATTAGATAAAATGTGTTAATCAGTGAGCTTTAGAGATGCTGGGAGGTGGATTTTGCTACCTTTGGCCAGGACCAGGCTAGCAGTTTCCCCCTGCTCCAGTCTTTATGCTACGCTAAGCGGCTGCTGGCTGTAGCTTCACATATGCAGCCTATACTATTAGAGTAGTATTTATCTTTTCATCTAATTCTTGGCAAGAAAGTGTATTTCCTAAAATGTCAAACCATTTAAATACCTGGGTACACGCTGTGTTCAGGTATCAGTTTTAGGCCTATGCAGAACTCTAGTATGAAATTAGGTGTCAAAGAAGTATCTATCCAGAAAAGAGTACAGTATATTGTGTCACTAAGATGTTCATATAAAACAAAGAAATAAGGGGGAAAATAAATAAAAGACAGATATGATGGAGGTAATGCTACAATATGCTGAAGTCATCAACTTGAGGGAAATCTTCATCACCAGACCTGCACTATCAACCAACCAAGACTGTATAGTTTGTAGTTCACTGTCACTTAATCTAAACATGGTCTTTCCACCAACATTGAATCCTGGGCCTCCAGTATCTGTCACACTCGGTTATAGCGCATGACTCCATGTTACTGATTTGCAGACTTTTCTGAATCGCTTCTGTTTGGACTGTCTCCCTGCCCAATCCTGAAAGACTTAGAGAATGCATCTCGAAATCTTTGCGAACCAAAACAGTATAACAGTGGATCCAGGCAGCTGTTCACTCCTGCTAAAATCCAGGATGCATAATATGCCGTCTCGATCTGCAGAAGTACATGGCATTGCTGCGGGTAGTATTTTTTTAGTACAACTCCCACGGTCCGTACCATGTTCAGAGGCAGGAAGCACAGCCCGAATATCACTAGACACATGCCTATCATCCTCTGAGATTTCACCTTGACTTTCAGACCTTTAGCGGTGCTGATGTTGAGGCGAGTTAAAGTGTTTGCCAGACGGCCATAGCAAACAGCTGACACAATGAAAGGGAGTAGAAACCCAAAGATTAACCTGATGAAGTTAATTACAAAGTAGATGTCTGTCAGGTTCTTCTGATGGATGGAGAGGCATTGACTATTACTGCCCTCCTTACTTGGAGGAAGCATGAAAGCGTGGATCAGAGCCTGGATCAGCAGCAGAGACCAAACTCCTGCACACAGCTTCCTGACAAACTCCTTCCGTTTCATGCAGGAGCTTCGGTTGAAGTGCACCACGGCTGTGTACTGATGGATGCTGATGAGAGTGAGGAATATGGTGCTGCCGTAGAAATGCATAGTTAGCAAGGCAATCTTGACTTGGCACAGGAGCCGACCAAAGGGCCAGTCGTTGCCCATGGCAAAGTACACTGCCATCATGGGAGTGACCAGGGTGGCGATGGCGTCGCTGAGGGCCAGGTGGAACTGCAGCATGGTTCCAGAGGTCCAGCAGGGCAACCGACAGCAGAAGACCCAGAGGCTGAAGGTGTTGAGCAGGAAGCCCAGGAAGAAGACCAGGCACAGGAGGGTGGTGATGGACACGTGCTGGGTCTCCCCCAGGCAAGATCCAGAGTCATTGCTGCTGTTCCCAAGCTGTGAGGAAACCACCACAGGCTTCATCCTCTCAAAGATCTTCTTGTTTCTTAAACCTATGGGAAAAGAACAGAATTGCGCACTTCAATATCATATATTACAAATGCAACTTTTTTCATATAAGATCAATAAACAGACAGCTGTACACAGTTTTTTAAACAACTTTATTTACAAAATGGAAATTACAACAGGTTTACCATTCTAACAACAGGAACAATGCATTGTATGCTGGAGGTACACAAATAAATCAAATAAATGCAAATACTTCAATAAAGCAGTATAATGGGTACAAAGCAAAAATAAATTAAATGTAATAAAAATAAATTACAGATCACATTCATTACACAAGGCTCAAGTTGTTTGAGGCTTTAGAGTTTGTGCAGTGTGTCCAACTAGGATTTTAAGTAGGACATAAACACAGTAAAGTTGGCTTTCTGTTTTGCAAATCCCCTGGATTGTATATGGAATTTTGCTAATAAAGTAATAAGATTAATGACATAGATTTTCTTGACAGAGTGTCTAATTTTCTGTTAAAAAAGTTAAGTTACATACCAGAAAGTTTGACTAAAGGTACAGTCCCAAAAAAGTCATAGTTTCATCTGTGTTGTGACAGAAGGAACAGAGACGGTCAACATTCAACCTATATTTTACAATAACTGCATTAACACATTTGCAAATTTTATGTTCTGATAAGACTTCATTCAGGTAAGCATATGACCCTTTTTGTTGAACAAACAAACTGTTGAATAAATATATGCCATTATCAACCCATTTCCTAAAAAAAAAGATTTGTGTTAAAAACATATCTTTTATATTCTTCATGGAATTTTATTTCAACATATGTATTTGAAGCTTTAGGGGGATCCGATATTTTATTAAGATGTAATTAGAATATAGTAAAACTTCCTGTAGTTGAACTACAGCAAGACTAGTTTGGTTAACTAAAGCTACTTAGAAAAAGTAGTTCAAACTACTTTGTAAAAAAATGTTTGTGTTTGTCTTTGCAGAGTGTATTTATTCTTGGCTTGCATAGCTCACAAGTAAAAACTCAGTTTTAGATCCTCCTCTTTTGCTTGTGCTATTGGCCGATGAAGCAGGGGACCTGCAGCCAATCACAGTCCATCTGGGGTAATATGCATTAAGGGGAGAGGAGCTGCACTTCCTCTTGGTCATTTTCTGCTGCCTGTTTACACTCGGAGAGTATTTGTTTTGGGGGCTATTTGTGTCTGGACTTGTGCAGAATTAGTCCATAGCTCCTGTGTATGTTGTTTTCACCTTAAAGTCAGAAAGGTAGTGGTTCTGCTGTTAAATTTCAGTTAATTATGTGAAGGTCTTGTTTTTCTACCTTAACTCCTAGCTTAACTCATGCCAGGAAGCTCAGTCGGGGGGCCCGCCATTTTGTTTCTCTTTTCGCCTGATGTTTGTGTAATTAGGAAGGTATGTTTAGTTTTGCAACTTTCATTTCTTTTTGGGTAGTATTTTAGTATTGTGGTTTTATTTCTAGCATGTGTTATTTTGCCTGGAATCTCCCTGAAATTTAATTTAAAGCGAAATTAAAATTTTTATTATAACAATGCGCTGAATGACAATGTGAAAACAACGTGAAATGTGAGGAAAAGGTAGCAGCTCGTAGTGATGAACTTTCAGAGAATTATCTGCTGAATGTGCAGCTCCCCTCGGCTTAAAGGAGCATTATAGTGAGTTATAGTGAGCTGTCCAGCCCACAGCTTTACTGTTTTGGTTCACTCTCACCGTTCTCATGGCGTCATTTTTGTCTGCAGCAGGCAGCTGTTTTCAGAGAAAAAGCTCTAAAAACCTACTGTACACTATCTGCCCAGCACCAAACAGACACAGTTAGAAACTAGCTGGTGAATGTAATGAAGCAATTAGCAAATAAAGAGCCAGATATTTCAAAAACAGAGCTAAAAGAGAGTGAATATTGGATTTACATTCACCAGGTGGACAGAAACATGACTGTAATGTCGCTCTGTATACTGGATGTGTAAATAGGCAACTGTTTGCTAAAAGGTTCGCCATATCAATTTAATAGGTGATGTTTTGTCAATGTTGTGTTCACAACTGTGTTTCTGCTGACCCCAAGTGGCAAAAAAAAAAAAAGTTTAACCTTCCATATTTGGTAGTAAAAACATGTAACATACTGATTCCTTATGTTCCCCTCAACCAAGCTGGGCTCGTTACACTGGTTCCAGACCTCTGAATCGTCACCCATGTCTCTGATTCAAATAGAATTCATTCAAATGAAGTGAAACTAAATGGTAACACTGTGTGATTGTTAGGCTGCACTTTATTTCAGGTATTTTGAAAGCTAACGGTCAGAGCTCCATGAAATCTGCTGTGGATATTCTTGTCTCCAGAGGATTACATTCATCCTAATGTTTTGGAGACCCCTGTCCTCTAGCACCCCCTCAGGACCAGGATCATCAGTATGTTAGTATGTTCCAATTGTGGAGTGTAATGAACAACACAGACACTGGTACATTTAATTCAATCCAAAATCCATAAAATGAATATGACTTTGTGAAGCTTCTAATGTTTAGTCTGTCAAAGAGCTGTACATTCATCTGTCTGTTGACTTTTATTTTTATTGTTTGTGTTCCTGTTATTTTGTCCACCTGGTGGATGCTTACAGCACCTACACTCACACTAGGATTACTAAAACCACTTCCTGTTTTTAGTGTGGAACTGAGAAGCAGTATATGTGCCTGATATGTCTATAAATACATCCACACCACACTCTCTTTTGCATCACTTCCTCAAAGGGAGGTTCCTGACATTTTCAGACTATTGTGGTAAGACTAAATGGCAGCCCACTCAACCCTAAAACCTGTAAAATACTTCACTTCTCTACTGTAAATAAAGTATTACTTCGGACATTCCATTGTATTACTAAGATCACTAAGTTTTTAAGTATGTAAGGAGTTTTTAAACATACCTATATACAGATGGGTGACACATTAAACATAAAGTATCTTAGTAAGTTCCACCAGGAGCATCCAGAGCAGCTATTTATTTTATTGAATCATTTATTTTAATGTATTCATGTTTAATGTTTTTCTCCCTCCTATCTATTTTATTTGTTACTGTCTTGTATCTATTCTATAGCTTTTATTATTACATTTTCCTTCCTTGTGCCTTAGTCTCAAATTGTTTTATCTGCATATGTTTCTCCACTCATTTATTGAGGTTTTTCTTTTAATTTGGCACCCACCTGTATATATTATATAAAGAGACCATTACTTAGTGATTGTTATGACAAGTAAAATGTCATTCTAAAGCCCATAACTTCATGTCTGGCCAGTTGTTGCTCATATACAGTAAGTCGTTTCGAAAGATGTTTTTTTTTTTTTTTAAGAAAAAAATAATTTAAGCTCTCAGTACTTTGAGTAACACACCACCTGTTGTTCTTTCACACTACCTACATGTGTACAGTAGCTGCCAGGGGTGGAGTTGTCCACTGACAACAGAGACAGTTAAGTGTGAGGCTGATAATATTTATATATGTACTTAAATGAAGTGTTGTTCGTTTTGCATTGATTAGTAAAACTGTTATATTGATATAATTATTAAATTGCCATATTTGAAGTCAAAATTCTGCCATCATAAGAGAAATACATACATACATAGTTGACGTGCAATTATAAGTAAGAAGAAAACGTCTTGCCGACTCATTCCATGTTTAGTTTAGTTTTTTTATTATTATCGTAATTCTACGTAGCCCCAGAGTGGCCATAGAGAGAAAATATGTATCTGTATTGTGGCCACGTTAATTTGCGTGCACAAGATACAATTCGTTCTCATGTTTTGATTCATTCCTGCACATGAGATAAGTGTATATAGGCTACAGAGAGCCTTGTTTATCAGTGTTGTGTAATGGGAAACGTTAATTCTGATGGAATGAGGGAATGAATTGTATCTCGTGCGCACAAATTAATCGAAACGTGAAAACTATTTCTTTTTTTCTCTCTATGGCCACTCTGGGGCTCCGTACAGTTCCACTGTCACTGCCGTTTTAAAGTCACAGCGCTCTGCATGGTGGTTTGTTCCCTTCTGCCCTCACAGACTTGGCGGGAAGTCTGTGTGTAAGAGGGGGCACTGGAAGAAGGCCTTTGAAATGTCATGAGTCACATGATTCAGGAGCTATTCCATATTCAATGTCCAAAAGACTCAACTGATTTTTGCTTCATCAGTCGTGAGTTTTTGCTGCTGGTATCTGCACTTTTCACTTGTTTTGCACATTGTGGTAGGCTAGTTAAAAATACCTTGAAAGGATTTTTTTCTGCCTCTTTTCAGTGTGCAGACTTTAATGTATTTCCTCCTAACTGACCATGTAACTGCCACAGAAAGTGCTTTGAAATCTACTTCACTAAATTCATGTTCCCCCCACAAGACGCACTTCCATTTTGGACACTCTATGAGCTTTTCTCAACATCAGGTCAAATGTCAAATCTGCATAAAAGATAAACAGTTTGTCCTAAACTGCAGATTACCATTGAATTTGCTAAGTGCATACTCTAAAGTGGGTTTGTCTTTGGATTTTAATGAACACATGACCTTTTCTCTATCGCCACCCTCAGAACAAACGAAATGTTTGATCACTTCTAACTGCACATTGCAATGAACATTAGAGACTCTAGAGGCCACCAGGGATTTAGGCCAATATTCTTTTAGAGTAGTTGCATTAGCATGTTAAACCAATGTGGTAGCTTTACAGATACATTTAACACAATGATTAAAGCGCAACTCCACCGAGGCCAAATTGAGAAATACTACTCCGCCTGTGAAAACAGTTACACAATGTCTTTTGTGACTCTGGAGGAACTTTGTCAAGCTTGATCAAAAAGATGTTATTGGTTGCAATATGGGAAATGTAGGATTGAGTGTTTTTGGAGCTTGACTTATGCTTTGATTCTGATCATTTAGTATTTAGTATTGTACTTTTGCAAAGTTGTGGGAGGTGTAAGAGATATCCTGACTTTTTGTCATTTGTTCCTACCCTTCCCATAATGCAACTCAACAGCATCTTTCATTAGACCCACCCTGGCTGGTAAATTGCCTGTGCCTTTCAAACTCCAAACCCCCAATTTGTAATACAGGTTTTCTGGTAAAAAAAAGTGTAGTCTAGAAGTCTAAGCTGAGATAACCTTGACGACGTCATAAAGGGTAATTTTCGCAGGCAAAGTTCCTCCAGAGCCAGAGAGCACATTATACAACTGTTTTCACAGGCTGAGTAGTACTAACCATGACCAGTAAACTGACCTTTATGTGTAAAATGTCTGTAAAATAGATGAAGCGAAACTAAACCATCCAAGAGGAGGGAGAAGATACTGTGTATCACTTGCAAAGTCAAACAGTTAATCCATCACATAATCCAACCTGGATGGTGACAAAATAAAATGCAGAATAGTGGCCAGTAAAAGCCAGGCACCAGTCTTATTAGTAATAGTCTTGTTTTATAGTAATTATTAGATTAGATTTCTTAATATTAAAAGAATTGTTGACTTTAGAGAAAAAGCAAAACATACCTGAAATTGCATCAACCTTATCTATATGGAGTGTTCTTCTCCAAGATTATGTAAATTAATATGGGAAAACTTTCTTAAAGTTCAGCAATTAGTATCTTAAATAGATAATGGGTCTAATGGTATTTTAGTTAACCAGTATGTTAAGGATAGGACAGGGATACGTGGCAGTAAGTAGGGTACATGAGAGTCAACAGGCTGTTACCAGATATGCTGTTTAAGCCAAATTTGAGCCTGTACTTTTTGTTATACCAATGGATAACACAAAAAAAAAGTGCAGAAATGTAATTGGAAAGAATGTTTAAAATAAAAATGAACATCATGGGATCATTCAGGACCACGGATAGCATATGGGCTCAACACAGACTGTAAATTATAATTAAATCCAATGAAATAAATACTACTTTTACGATGCTTCTATTGTGCAGTCCTTGTTGAAGCTTTGTCACAGAGGAATTGATTCAACACATTTCTTTACCCCTTTGAGGCTGTAATTTCTGCTGTTTGGATTGCATTATATTGTTTAACATTCCTGTTTTTTTGTCCACACTTACAGCAAATTCAATTTTCCTTTCAGAAACGGGTATTAAAAAACAATAAAAACAGGTCAGAATTTCATTTTTTGTGGGACTCAAAAAAGGATAAAAACTGTACTTTCCTGTGTTCATATTGAAGTGGGTAATCAAATTAAGTAGAAGCCCAAAAATGCGTATCCTCCAAAGTATCATTAAGATCACAAAGTTTTTTAGGTATGTGGACATATGTCTCTGCTGTACATGTAGACCCTTACTTAATGACATGGCATTTTAAAACCTCATCTATGGGCACTGGTTGCTCATGTAGAAGTAATTTGTAAACTGCTCTTACCAGTGAAGTTGTCCTCAGTATGTGGAACCCAGTAAAACCCACATCTGCTTCTCTTTCACACTGCCTATATGTGGCTACCAGGGGAGTTACCCAATGAGGTGTACAGACACCAGACCTTTTTCAGTTTTAGTCAACTGCTTCTCATCAAATGGCTGTAGAGGTGCTGCTGTTGCATAATATATGTCACTGCATCTTTGTCTGGAACACAATAACACCACTTTGTATTTCGAAATAATCCTTTATTTACAGGTTTGTTGCACTACTGACAATTCAAATAACACACTGATAGCCCAATCACATATGAAAATAGTGTATATTTGGACAATACTGCAAGAGCACAAAGTTTAGAAAAGTAATGGACCCCTCCCTTGAAGAAAAACAGTTAGCAGCTGGACTACACTGTCAGAGCTGGAAGACCCCCTCTAAGACAAACATCTAAAGAAAATAGACCTCCATGAAAGAAATCACACAACAACAATGTAAAATGCCCAGTCTTTTAGTAAATTCACCTGTATTTACAGTCAGTCACTGATAAAGAACTCTAATGTTTCTGCTGTGTCTCAGAGAGGCGTGGTTGGGGTGGAGGCGGTGGTGGGGACGGTCACTGGATGCAGCCCCAGATCCAGGGATGGAGTTTCATCTGGTGGCGGAGGGCTCTTCTTCTGGGCGTCTAGCTTCTCAGTCAGCTGGGTGTACAGTTCCTTCACCGGCTCGCTGCTCTGTGGTCACAAAGCACGACATCACACAGAGTGTCAGCACATACAACACATGAGACACTCCGCTGACATCTGTGTTTTATCTCATGTATACATTTGCTCGGATAAAAAGCTGATCCCTTTGGTTGTTCTGGTATGTTTTCTCTTTGATGGAGTAAATGAAAATGTACGCATGTAGAGCTGGGTGATAGTAGCAGTTATTCAATATTACGGTTTATCGACTTTCAGCAGAATCATGTTCTGATGACATAATCATGCTATCATTTTTTACAAATTTGTGATTGATTCTGAGCAAGTTGTATTTAAAAACTAACAAAGTTTGTCATTGAAGTTTTTGTTGTACAGTGTACATGATTATTTTAGGTCATTTTGAAATATTTGCCATATCATGATATGTATCAATATTGTAAAGTATCTTTATTAATATCATGATGTTTTCAGTCATATCAACCAGCCCAATATGTATGTAAATATGTACCATTGTGTGCATAACATGTTAAGTGCACTTGAATTATTGGACAGAATAGCAAGAACGTTACCCAGAGAATAAATAACTGTGATAAGTTCTAGTGAATAATTATGGTTATTTAATTATGGATGCTCCCCTCCACCTGTGATGTTAACAGACAGGTTCAGTTGTATGCACTCTATTACTTAACCTGCCACTCGAGTAGGCAACAAAGGTAAATGTTTTTAATGGTTTCCCCAGTCTAAAGCCACAATCAGACAGGATTACCGTTACACAGGTAATCAAATGTTTCCCCTCATCCATTGTAATAAAAGTTGTTCTGTAATAGAAAATGACACGCTGCAGAAAAAACATGTGACCTTCATTGCTGGTGGGTTTAGTATGAATTTTAATATTAGTATCATTTACCACTAACTATTTAGCTGTAATTTAATGATCAACACAGACAGTTTCAAATGACTTAAACTTACCTTTGCCTTTATTGTATGAGTTGACTGGTGTTAACAAATTCTATCAGGTTAGTAAAATAATTTTCTACTTCTTCAGCTGCCACACTGAAAGCCAGTAACAGGAAATAAAGCTCTATGTATAAACTCAGAGAGATACACTTTTAAACTGAACTGGACTTAAATCATGGGTGAGTTACAGCAGGTAATTGGGGAAGCAATTTTGAATGAGGTCAGGGTTGAAAAATCTCAGACATATGTACTCCAAACAGGATTTAAATCACTGATCAGCGGAGGCAATACTGAAATCACCACACCTCCCCCTAGACAAATAAATTCCATCTCAGCAGGGCTTAAGACTCAGAAGTGTAGGATAGGGAGACCCCTTCCTGATTCTACCGATGATTACTCCGGTCCATTTTAAAGCCTAAGCTGAATGTAGAAGTGAAGCCAACCTGTTTTGGAGGTTCAAGAGTTTTCAGCAAGGTTTCCATGTACGATGGCAGCACTTTGTGGTGTAGATGCAGCAACATCCGGAGGGTGTGTCTGTGGACGTTCTCTTTACTGTAAAATATTCAGACAGCAACAAAAACTGTAAAGAGACATGGCGGAGATGTTTGAGTTCAATGTAACAAGAATAATGCTGAATGGTCCCTGAGAGCGGTGATGCCATTTAGCACCATCATGTTTACAAACTACCCCGGCCTGCTCAGTGCTCTGTGTGATCAGTTAGGGGGCAGCTGGCCACTCGTGTCTGTTTCAGTCCACTTTGTGCTTGATGCTGATGATGCACTCAAATGGAACTTTATGAAGTCGACTACACTGACTGTGGGCATGTAGTTAGGACCTGCTAGAATCAGCCCACCTGGAGAAAGAAGTCAGAAGGAAGCCATCAAAGACAACTGAACAAAACTCTTCTGATCCAAACTCATCAGAGATCAGGGTGAGGTGTCCAGTCAGCAGGTGCAGGAAGATGTCGCCGAAGGCCATGTCATTGTAGGTCTCCACTGTGGGGGAACAGCAGAGATCCAACTCTTATTTTGGCAAGTCTTGTAGTTCTTACTTTTTTTTTGTTTTACTACTGACCCTATTGTTCTTTTAGCACAGGTGGCCCAGGCAGAAACTGAACCTGTGTCAATTACTGCCTACTCAAGGATTTAAACTGCTAACCCATACAGTGTTACACTTGAATGAAATTTGAAAATAAAATGAAGGAAAAAAAACAGTCTACCAAGAAACTGGCACATCAGAATACTTTCGTCAATAAAATTAAATGTCAGATGCAATTTTGACTTAAATTTTTTTTCCCCTGCATTTTGGATTAGGGTTGCGACCTTAAAAAAGGCTGTGGTTTTAGATAATATGGTTTCAGATATTTTAGGACTTTTCATATCTTACACAAAATTCAGGGGAGGAACTATACTCACCCAGTGCTGGTAGTAACCTCTGTAAAGCATTCTTGTTCCTCAATTTGGCAATGTGGAGGACATAGTAAAGACCCATTTCACAGGCCACCCTGTTCTCCTGCAGATACCTGGGGGGAAGCAGCAAAGACTGACACAATACTTCTCACTGAGGCACTTCAGATATCACATCAGACATTTTAGAGAAGGAAAAACATCCTTGATTGAAGGAGCATTACAAAGAGTGCCTTGAACTTCCAGTTTATAGTAGTTTTAATTCCAGAGATTTCTGAAAGCTGCTAAATTCACGCTCTTTGGGCCGTCTCACAGTCATGCTATGACCCGAATAAGTAGTCCCATGAAACCTGCTGTTAAACAGTGGTCCCATCTGGCTATGAGCATGTTCACACTAAAGATGTGAGGCTAGTAACACATAGCCAATCACATGTAACACCAACAAATAAAGAACAGTGTGTGAGTTTGGTTGTGTTACTCTCTCCTGACATGAGGAAGAGGTATACACACAATGTGAAGTCTGTGAAGACGTCTATGTAAATAGTCTTCCTGTGTATTTCTTGGTTATGATGCTTTTATAAATAACTTAACCCCTGTCTAGCCAAAAAGATTTGTGATGTGGTTTGACTCGAGTAAAAGCGGAATAAAAGCCATTTGAGAGAAGGTTTGTTGTTGCCCTTTCTCAATTATCCCCTGTGTTATTTATTGGTTATGAGATGTTGTAAGCCCATAGTTGCTACCAGTTACACATAAACCCTCTCAGATTTCACTGATCACTTGGAATGCTGTACTGTAATAAGCTATCATATTTGGCACCTTCAGAAGTCTAATAAATGTATTTCCTAACTGGATTTTTCTAGGCGAACCTAAATTCTACATTTATATAATCCATCATACATCTTGAATGCAACTATTCACATCTAATCTTTCTTCACTTTCATAAAGTCCTGGTTATTGCACAGAAAATGTGCCAAACATCCATATTTTAAGAGGATTAACGAAGAATTACAAAACTGAATTTTTGGTCTGGGGTTGGGGGGTAAGCTGCTGCTTATTTTTTCAATGAATTGATTTTTGTCTATAAAAATGTCAGGAAATAATGAAAAAGGGCTCAAGGTGATGTCTTCAAATGGCTTATTGTGTCAAACCAACAGTCCAAAACTCAATCAAGACATTCAATTTACAAAGATGTAAAAAGAGAAAAAAGCAGCAACATTTCAGAAGCTGGAACCAGAGAATGATTACCAGTTTTGCTTGATAAATAATTGATCTATTATCAAAATAGTTATTAATGTTCAACTCACACCATAAAAGCCGACTGTTTGGGCCCTAGAACTACAACTAGAAAAAAAACCCCAAAATAAATCATAGACAATAGCAGCAAAAGCCAAACATATCAAATAATCTCTGAAGTCGTGTAATATCATGTTGCCCTCTCTCCTCCTGCTGTGCGTTACCTGTTGAAGGCATCCGGCAGAGTGGTGGGGTACGACAGCGAACTCTTCTCCTCGCTGGGAAGCTTCTGTTCTACAGTGAAGGTGTGATCATCAACAACAACTGACATCATGGCAGGCAGGAAGCGGGTCACCACCTCCAAATCCTGAGAGTATGCACACAGGAAGACAACTCATCGTCAACTCAAGGTCTATGTATTTAAATAGGTTTTGATGCAATGACCATCGTATGGCTTCTAACCAGAATAGGGTGAAAAACAAATGACTCAATCTTGGTCCTTTTACATACAGATTGTGGTTTTTTAGCAGTGACTTTAGAACTTGATGTCAGATATTGATGGACAGGTACGCCTGAGGTGACATACTGCACATACCAAACGAGGCTCTTTAAAGACCTGGCTGTCAATCATGTCCCATGCCCCTTGACCAAGTGACAGCATCCTCAGCAGCAGCATCAGGTCTGGACTGTCCTGTTCTCAAACACAGATTCAACAACTTGACATTCTGTTCGTACAATGGGGTGGGTGTAAGGGAACTTGATAGTGAAATAACATTTCATTGAGGTGGAAAAACTCTCAGTAGCTGTCATTGAAAAACTAAAAAACAAATCCGGTGACACAATACAGTCTGTTGCACATATTGGAATGGCCTTAGTGTTCACAATGGTTTTTTAGACTTACACCATACAATAGAGATGGACATATGCAAACACAAAGTGAATCATTGCATTAAACAATGTCTAATGGCTCACACAGACTGTAAAGACTAGACCAGTGTGGCTTTATTGAAGCACAGCATTGAAATATTGTGACTGTGTTTGGACTATAGTGTTGGGTGAGGTTGTTTTATGCAAAACTAGTAATCAATCAAACACTTGTGTGTCTGCTGTGTTGCCATTGGCTCAAAGCAAAACATCTCGATCGCCCCCTGGTGGATGGCTGCAGTATAGGTGTATTATGGTGATCATTTGCTGGTTCCAGCTTCTCAAATGAGGAGATTTCTGTTTCACCATTAATTGAATATCTTTGGCTTTTGACTGTTTCAGACAAAAGAAGCAATCTGAACACATCAGCTCAGCTCTGGGAAATCATAATGAGCCTTTTTCACTCTTCTTTTTTTAAAATGTATTTGAATTTTTTTTTTCATTTTTAAATGTTATAGACTAAACAATTAATAAATGCACAGCACACATTTAACTTCAGTAAGTCAAGCCTTTAAAGTGATCCACCAGGCTAACGGACACAATAAATCCTGTGACTTAGCTGAACCAATGCAGTTGAACGGAGACTTCAACCAACACTATATTTATAGTGACACTGTTTGATCATGTCATCCCTATTCATATTTGATATTTCAATGTGCCCTGTGGAGTTTTCTTGTATATGAACAGACTTATATTTACATTTTGTGTTACTCATCAAAACACATTGTGTGTGTCCCTGTCAGTCAAACAAACATGTTGGATGCATTTCCTTCCTCATAAAACATTTGCAAAGCTGCTTTTTAAAAATGCTTAAAAACTGCACACTACACTGCTTGCTAGGTTTCTTGCCGCATCACCGCCAGCTGTCAGTCAGTAGAATACCATGACACCATTGGCATGACTGTGTATCATGTCGCCTGCGTCCGCGTTCAACAGTATGCTCACCCTGGGTAAAGCGTCCTGACTCAGCAGCTCTTGAAGGTTCCTCATAATACTCAGAACCAGGGTGTTACAAGCAAACGGGTCACACAGGATCATGGACAGGTCCCTGGAATGCACAGAAACTCTCCAAAGATTAATTCACCCATTCATCAGAGAGCTGCTCATGAACTTAAAGCATCCCCTAATCTCTTACCCAAGGACTTGCTCTTGTCCTTTCTTCACTCCATCCAGGAAACCTTGCAGCTCTCTGGCTCGCTTGCCATCCACAAACTTCTCTCGGATGCAGGCGTCTAAACACCAAGTGAACTGTCACAGCACACGACAGAAAGACAAAAGACAGAAACATGTAACACACAGGAAAATCACAGGAAATACAGGGTCTTGGGCTCTTTAGTGGTACCATGGTGTTACTAAACCGATTCACCATCCCTGTTTGTGTCCTTACCTTATGGCAGGGGTCTACAGAGCAGATCTCACTGATGTCCAGGTCATGAAGAGACATCAGCAGCTCTGCTCTCAGTGTGCAGTAGTGGACATTTCGCGTTCGCAAGAAGAGTGTTCGTAAAAACTGCAGCACCATGTCGTACAGCTTCACATTCTTTCCAATCATCTGGGTCAGCTTTAGGACCACCTACAACAACAGAAAACTCCGCCATCATATCACACAGGGACTCATGTCTCAAAGACTTTGGTTAGTGTTCGTTAGGCGTCTAATCTGATGACTGTGACTCACCTCGCCTTGGCGTCTTGTTTTGGGAGAAGTGCTGAAGAAATTGTGCAGGATGGAGAGGTCGCTGCTGAACAGAGCTGCTTCCTTCTCCACAATGTACTGCTTTAAGAGGGGTGAGACTTCATCCCCAAACAGAGCCTGGTTGTCCTGCCAGATCTGCCTTTTCACCTCCACAGCACACACCTTGTACAGCTCCTTGTCAGCCATCACCATCTTCAGTTTCTTCTC
Source organism: Macquaria ambigua (assembly GCA_008360985.2). Classification (NCBI taxonomy): domain Eukaryota; kingdom Metazoa; phylum Chordata; class Actinopteri; order Centrarchiformes; family Percichthyidae; genus Macquaria; species Macquaria ambigua. The sequence goes on from VMKM01000145.1 coordinate 376,509, forward strand.
TGGTACCTGCAGGAGGGAGCATGTGATAAAGATTACAGGGAGTTCTTCACCTTTTGCTTAGCCAATTCTAAGATTTTGGTTCAACAATGGGTTGATCCTGAGATGTGTATGAAGTGTTTTGGTTGCAGTATTGCATTTTGGGTGTGACATGAACTGTTGTGCTGGGCTGCATGTCGGTGAAGAAAGCTGTGTGAAGAGTTTTGAAAAAGTGTGTGTAACCAATTGTAAAAAAAATAATCATTCAACCCCGGCCAGGGGGGGGGCTCGTTAGGAAAGGTTGGCTGACGCTCATTGACCCATTCAGATAAACCATTGAATGGAGTATTATATTCTAAATGTACTGTACAAATGTTAACATGCTACAATAAACAAAGTCTGTGACCCCAGCACTACCGATTAAAGGTCACTAATTCACACACCCATGTAATATATTGCTATGAAGAAATAGCCCTAAAAGCACGTGCCTTGGGTAGATGCTTCAGCACCTGCATCACCACGGGCTGAATGGACGGCATTTTGACAAGGGGAAAGCTCTTCTCCAGCAGCTCTTCAAGCTTCCCGTATCTGTAAGAAGATTGAAAGAAAACAAAGCACAATAGCATCCAAGCTGGTTCTGTCAGAAAACATTACTCAGAGTCACAAACAACCGATGACACACCTATCATCCTCCTTGCCCTCTGCAATGGTGGCGACCCGCTCCATCAGCTTATCTCGAAGCTCGTCAAAGACAGACTGGTGGAACTCCAGCCGAGGTGTTCCGTGGAGGTCGAGGAAGGGAAGAGCGGACTGGAGGGTCGGCAGCAGGATGCCATTTTCCATCTGCAGTCATGTAACGCATCAAAGACTCATCAGGGATTAGTTCAAGCTGTAGCTGGTCGATTTAGAATAAATGTTCCCTTGCTTACTTGCAGTGGCTGATATCAGGTAGAACATGACTAAAAACATTTAACACACCAGAGAAATCTTTTAGGAAATCTGGCATATAAATGGTCCACCATGCATCCCTTTATTTAAGAGCTGCTTCATACAGTCTCTTGGGCTCATATAGGAATAACAAGTTAACCTTTTCTAAAACATAACATTTAAGAATGGAATCAACTTAAAAGTGCTTGTAGGTTTATTGATTGCATGCAGAGATGTATATCTGCCTAAACACACAAAAAATGAAATATTAGACATTTAATTAAGATTGTTCCGTCAATCTCTCCACAGGAGAAAGGATGCAGCCTATCAGGGTAATCACCAGCTGAACTATTAATAGACCATTTGGACTTTAAACTGAAACACAGACATTAAAAGGACCATCGTAAAAACAAAACAGCCACATGAAAAAGTAACAACACTTCAATTATTGCTATTCCAAGAAACATAATAATTCAGATATTAATTGTTGGTCACAACACAGAAATGCAAAAATTAAGAAAACATAAATACATTCATATAGCCTACAGTACACAAAGACCAAATGTATATAAGAGTGAAGATAGGAATCAGTAGTAGCTTAAAGAATCATCAAACTACTTACATTTTATAAAAATATTCTCTACTTTTGACTCTCTGGTAAACTGTCAAGTAATATGTCACAAGTTTTTGCTTCTAGCTTGTAGCTCACATTGTAAATTTGTAATAAGTCACCTAACAGATTAGCCAGTTATAAGCTAGTTATAAGCTAGGATAATACAGAGAACACTTATTTATCTGGGAAATAGTAACGTATATTACACATTTATTATTTACTATCTGAAAAAAAGTATTGTGTGCATAGAGAAATAGGGGTGGTTGTGTGTCTTCGGGTGGTATCCCTGCATATCTTTGCTATTTTGTTCTTATTGGTTAATCTATTAATAAGCATGTTACTAATTATCCAAGAAGAAGAACTGATGACTGAAGGCAAACCCTGAATAAAGAGTAGCTTGTAGATTTGAAACTGAAAAAGTTTTAACTCTGTACAACACGTTGAGAACAATACTTAAAGCTATGTGTAGGAATTGCATCTCTCTACCTTTTTGGTCTAACACCCCCACAGCCCTGCAACTGAACTCACGTCTCCTTTCATCGATTGGCACCTATCATGCTCCAAATGTATAACACTATTGATTATATACAAGTGGTTATTGTTACAATATTGTTTTCATTCAACTGAAGTGTCAATATTAGGTTGTTTTGCTCATCAATCGTCCGTCTGCCAATTAGAGTGAAGATGAATGCTGTTTAGTCATAGGAATAATTCAAGCGGAACTTCAGTACTTTCCTTTTTACATACAGCTGGTTGGGGTATTTTGAAAGTGAATACTTTCTTTACGAAACAAATCGTAAAGAATACATCACGCAACAGGTCTCATAACTCTCGGTTGTAATGCCATTTTTCCGTAACTTGTCCTCTTCATGCTTCGTCTGCACGAGACGACGTATCAATACATCCGCACTGAGAATCTCGCGAATCTGCGCAGGTGAAGCATGGAAACTGATCGAAACTCGTGGGCTGGCTATCGTTAACTTACCTATTTGGTAACTTATTAACGCTGCATTCATGAATACTAGTGTGAAAATATTGGCGCGCATTTTAGTAATTACTGAAAACGTGTTGCACATTGCATCCGCATTTTAATTGTGCCTCTCATTGCTCAAATTGGCGAGATAACAAACAACAGACAGGCAGCTAGCTAACACGGTATAAAGTAACGTTACCTGTAGGTCATTTACATCATTTGAGACACTATTGGGTGCATGGGCTGGTATTCCAAACATATACATAACATGGTTTGGAGAATAGACCTTTCAAATTAAGTAAGAAGTAATACCTGAAACTGGTCAATGGCTTTCAGAGGCTCTGTGCAGTTGGTGAGAGTTTCTTTCAGATCCTCGCCGTTGGATATCCCGAGCTCAGGCAGCCCCGCGAACATTTTCGTTTGTGTTTAATCATCAACTTCAAGATTTCTGCGTGAATAAAGTATTCTAACTTACGAATTTGCAGCCGAATACTATATGTTCGCTTGCTACAAAATACACCAATGCTCTCTGCTGTCAAAGCAAACTTCCTGTGTTGCAACTTTGTAAACAGTCCGTCAGAAACACCAGTGACGGAAAAGTTCCGTGCTTTATTCATGCTCTGAGAGAAACAAAGGACATTAAACTTGGGTTGTTTTTTTGTGTGGTTAATTGTACACCGCTTGGTCTGAACTTTAAATAAGTAATTCAAACGTGTTTATAGATGATACTGATCACAAACAGGATTCCACAGAAAGTTTTAATCGTTGTTTCATGACTTCAAATGACTTTAAGCACCTGGAGACTGTGTAGTCATTGCTTTTACTGGTGGTGACCAATAAGTCATTTCACTGAGGAACACAAATATAGACACAGTCAGCCAACAGAATATCTAGCCTCAGTGAATACAGTTGAGATATCGAAAATTGAAAGCCCAGAAAAAATTAATCTGTGCCTAACTAGTCCTAGTTATACCAGTAGCCATAAAGGACAAAATATGACAGATTTATTCAGCTGATTCAAATGGGTAACAGGGTAATGGGTAATATTTGCCTCCACAGATACTGAGGACTTGTTGGAATGTAAATGATTTGGTTTTGTTACTTTATTTTTCATTTTTCTTTCATTATTTGTAGGCAGTTGTGTCTGTTAACGTTGCCCCTGGCATCTTCTGAAACACACGCTGTTTTTGTCACGACAAGGACAAAACAGAGAAAGTAATGCCCTACTGTGGTTGATGTTAAGTGGGTGTAATATTACATAATGAATCTGAAACATTTTCAAAAAACATGGTTTATTCCGTTGTTTAATTTTACACACACTGATGCGAGTCTCCAGAAGCAAGCAGAAAGTTTGTGGATTTGCAAAGGATATTGTGCAGGACACATTTTACTGCTTTGTTGATTTCACTTACACACACACAAAATCAAGTGCAACAAAAAATCAAAAATTTAAAATGTTCTTGCAATTTATTTCAAAAGAGACTGAAAGTTTGGACGGACCGATGCATACTCTAAGAGACATATGAATTGGACTGGGAGGTGTGTCACCTATGCTCTTACACCATGCCTTGTTTATTTCTTGTGTTTCTGTAGACCATCACTAGGTATCCCACTGCAATCAGGAGGAGGATGATGAAGAGAAAGAGAATGACAACCCAGGACCCTCTGGGCAGAGCCTTCATCAGTTCAAGTTTCTCCGATGGTACCATATTGCTCAGACTCAGCATGTACCCCAAAGCCCAGCCTACAGATGCTCCTCCCGCCTGCAAAAACACAAGAGGGGACCCACTGAAACCATGGAACACCATGGACAAACTTCCTGATTTGAGGAATTTCAGACAGTGCTGTTGTGCCAATGGTTTGAACACACAAAATCCCACACAATTTATTTCCTTTATTCCTAACCTTTTTCTGAAAAGAGATGGAAGGAAGGGTGTGCTCATCAAAACCGTAGCCCTGCATTAAGAGGACCTGGATGAAATTGGAGACGGCGCAGACGTTCCTCATGTATTTCTCTGACTGCTTTGTCTTTTCAGTCATCTGTGAGTGGAAATATAGTGGATTAAGATTTTAATTTTAATTAATTTTAATTTAATGATCTTGTTTACCATCACTGTAGAAATGTCTAGTATATTTAATAGCACATAACATATGGGTTGTAAGAATGAGGATCTACTGGTCCATTTGGAGGTTTTAGACATACAGTAAACATGTTTAAGAATCTATATTTATTAAGGGTTAGGCTCAGAGAGCTGTGTGCTCGAGAGTACCTCAGACATGGTCATGTTGCAGATGCGTTGGATTGCCTCCTTCAGTCGACTGGGGGACGTGATGGAGATGTTGGTGAGGCGGTTGATGTAGCTGTGAGTGAAGAAGAAGGCAGAGAATGCCTGTGGAGAAGAGGGGACAGTGAGACGATCCAGAGTCACACACTCTTCCTGAGCTGGGGAAGATTAGTTTTCAGACAAACAGCTTTGAAAACATAATGCAGTGACTGAAAACTCAATCATGTTGTCACTTTAAGTTGAGTAGTTGCAGGTTAGATTGTATATGATAGGACATTCTTCAACAAGCTGTGTATTAATGATTGGACTACTACTATTTCTCAATTTAAAAAAATAAATAAAAAATAACCTTTTTTATAGGAAGTAGTGTGTTATGATATGTAAAGTATTGACATATACTGGTAAAAAGGGAGACACTGATGTGGAGATTTAGCAAACATGGCACATTTAACTATATTTAGACCAGCAAAAACATTCACACTGATGTAAAACGGAGAAATCCAAAAAGCCAAAGAATGTTTGGTCAATGAGTAAAAGCTATTCTTCACTTTTTGTAACTTTTGCCCCTGCTATAGGTTGTTGCTGTCTCTGTCTAAAAGGCTCCCTCACCATGAAGCTTCCTCTCACGCTGGGCTGGAAGACTCCATCAAAGGAGCACTTGGAGTAAGAGCAGTTCTCGAAGGAGAACATCTTTTTTACGTTGTCCAGGCAGTTCTGGTAATCTCCTGTGCCCACTACTGATACAGACATCTGGGGGTTAAACTGGGCTGGTCTGTAGTCCTTAGTACATGGAGAATCAAAGACATCCCCCAGCTTGATAGATATGTTGAAACGTTGTGGATAGCAGGGGTGGGACACTTTGGGCTTCACACCCTGAGTCTGAAAGAGCCAAAAAAGTGAAACATTCTTCAGGTAAATATGAAAGGAAATTGCATTCCAAATAAACTAGTAGAATGGGTAAACATTCATAAGCACTTTACAGTCAGTATTTAATCTCCCTATGTGCAATCATACATTGTGTATTTTAGTTAAAAGCACCTATCTATGTTTCCAGCTTTATCTACAACATTTTGAGAATGACTAAAAACAGGGTTTATTAGTAACAGGGCCTTTGGTTTGACAACTAACCAATTCCAAATAATAAAGTGCAATTTGAAGGACTTAAGAAGCCCAAGACAGTGCACTCAGCATCTATATGTACCAGACATGGTCTTCTACAGTTCAGAGTGTTTGTTTCCATCTTTGAAAGGTCAAGCTTTCTAAAATGTATCCTAATATAGATCCTTTGTGTGACAGTTTGTGGGGTATTTCCTGCCTCATTGGGGCACATGGCAATGCCCCAAATGATCAAATTATTGGAACTCTATATTCAAAACTTTGTCTGATACCCTGGGGCACAGGGTAGAACCTGACCCAGTCTTGGCTGTATTTGGGGTACTGCCACTGTGGCAAGGTTTATAACCCTTTTAGCACGCAGATTCATTCTATTGATTCTATTCAAATATGTTACACAACACCTTAAACTGGAAAAACTCAGATTCACTTTGCCAGGTTCCATTGAGGAATTTCATAAGACCTGGCAGCCTGGCAACTCTTTGCTACAATAGCTAGTTTCTACCTAATGTGAGATGACAATAATCACCATGTAAAGCAGCTTTGTACCTTGGTTATTATGTATACTGTATATGTACTGTACATGTCCTATTGCTTTTATGTGTGTCTGTGCATTTAACCCTCTTAAACCTACATAGGCAAAGAAACGCCTGGACATAGTTTTTTTTTTTTGCCAATTCTGAGCTTATTCTTTCAGTCAATATGAAGTGTTACACATCATATGATTCAGGGGAAGCTACCCTTTCTTTCTGGTGCAGTGTAAAGTCACCATCATGCATTACCTTTGTGTGAGTATACCATATTTCATATTTTTAAAAAAACACACAGGGAAAAAAACTGTTTTGTTGAATAACTCCATAGTCAACCTGGGACTTTTTGGCTTATCAATGTGAAAAGTTGTATTTAGGTGTTTTGGAGCTCCATGTGAAGATTAGTGCAAATACACCTTTTCGTCAGTGAGTTACAGCCATTTATTGGATATTGTCCTGGGCGTTTTTTCAGTAGACAACGTGAGAATATATAAATTATGGCGCTGTCTTTATATTTTGGTCAATATCACCTCTGAGAGTAAATATCAAAGTGTTACATATCATTGGAAAATAGACAACCTCATCTGACGATATATTTCCATCACATGTGTAAATTTGTAAAGCTCGACTTTATCAGAAACGGTTCCAAAGTTATTTAATGTATTGTAGAACATGTCTAGTGTAGCATCGATGCTACGCTTGGTTATAAAGGGTTAAACTTGTACTGTTTTTGTAATATTTCATATAATTTGTATACTGTGCTTACTGTTTGTTTGTTTGCTAACTAAAATGCCAATAAAATGCTAGGTTCTTCTAATATCTTTTGACATTTTGCAAAATACGCTTTTTTGCCTGAAGTTTAAATGAGAAGACTGATATCACTCTCACATCTGTCTGCTAAATCTGAAGCTGCCAGCAGCCGCTTAGCTTAGCATAACATAAATAGCATAAATAGGGGGAAACAGCTAGTTTGGCTTTGTCCCACAGTAGTAAAATCTGCCTCTGCTCCAGCTTCATATTCAAAGGACAGACATTAGAGTGTTATTGATCCTCTTATCAAACTCTCAGCAAGAAAGCGACTAAGCCTATTTATCAAAATGTCAAACTATTCCTTTAAGCAAGTTTGGTGCAGCAGGTTGGTGTAGTCCATGTGGAGTACACCCTTCACCCAGGGCACTCTGGTTCAAACATCCTGGTTGGCAAGTGTACTGCAACAAGACAGTGAATTTCTATGAGGTCCAGGAGTACTGTTATTTAGCTCTCTGACCTCACAGGTGGTCAAGAAGAAAGAGAATCCTTAAGACAGAAATCATGAAAATCTTGATGTTACTGTTAGTCTATACACTTTTTTTAACAGTACCGTGATAAGATGAGCCAGCAGTTTCCTCAGGAACTGGTCTTGGCCATAGCACAGGAAGCTCTGGGTGTATAGTGTGTAGGTTTGTCCATAAAGTGTCAGCTTCATCACATTATCCTTGTCCTCCACGTTATCCGAGGTCTCAAAAGTAATCTGAGTGGAAGCTCCACCTAAATCCAAAGCTCCAATTGTCTCTCTGCCTGGATTCAGCCAATGCCCGACAAAACCATACTGAGTGGCAAGAAAGGACATAAAAATTTGAATTGATGTAGGACAATACAATTATTCCAACAGTGAACAGTATTTACTCAGAGGAAAACATCCAGCCAAAAACATTACAACGCTTTTAAAGCCCCTATGTGTGGAATCTTTTAGCCAAGCAATCAATGTGAATCTATGGCAATGTCAGTTAGTCGTAGTCTGTCAGTTGGTCCATCACTTTGGTTCAGAGTGAAACAGCCCTTTTAGATTAGTGAATTTCTTTATATAGATATCCATGGTTACCAGAGGATGAATCCTAACGATCCTCTGACTTTTCGATTAGCACCACCAGCAGGTCAGATGGATTGGCACAAAGTTGGGTGCTGTAATTCATGTTTCCCAGATGATGAATCCTAATAACTTTGGTGATCCCCTGACGTTTCATCTAGCGCCACTATTGTGTAAAATTTCCCATTCCCATCAGCCTCAGCAAGCTAACACGCTTAACTAAGGGCCTATCCCAATACCCACAAAACAAGGTCCTGAGCACCTAAGTGCGCGTTCATGCCAGGCACTAACTGAGCACTGAAATGCTTTCAGAGACACCGTGGCACCGTTTGGCTACGTTTTCTGTCGTTATGACGCATGTGCTGCATTTTAGTCTTGCATGTAATTAATGTTACTGCATCTTTCAGTCTGTTTTGATGTTACCACTAGGTGTTGTCAAAGTCAGAAAGTTTCAATTCCAAGCCATGGTGGGTTCATTGTTACAGTGTTAAAGAGCTTTAGGGTGGATTCTTTCCTCTGTGACTTTCTATGTGTTGAACAGAAAGGACAGTGTTGAAACAGAAAAGTCAGAGCTCACCTTGACAAAGTTTTCAAGTAAATAGTTGACTGTGACCCAGCCATACGCCCCCTCCTCCTGTCCGCTCAGGATGGTTGCATTTTTGAAATTGAATGGGTAAGACCGCAGTTTGTTTTCCACTTCCTTCAGTACCTGCTGGGAGTCTCTGGCATTGACTATGCTGTTAAAGAGCGGTGAGAGTTAAATGGGGAATGGAACAATATTAAATCCTTCCAAGATCATTTGAATGCATTCATGCATAATTGATGAGGAGCGTGGTAATAATATTTTACTGACTTCAAGAGCCTCATGCCTGCAGTAGCACCCAAATAGAGTGGAGTTTGGTGGTGCCTGAATTTGGGGATATCCTTCACAGCTTGTTCCAGACAGGCCTCCAGACTTTTTGCAGCACCACCATAAACACCTGCATAGCTGGATATCCCTCCACCTTGACAGAAAGATAAAGTAGTTCTGCTTACAAAGAACTCAGCCTGACCTTCTCTGCATTGGCTCTGGTTGGTGTTTCTAAGGAAACTCTGAAAACAAACCGAAATAAGACAAGGAACAGCTGACAAAGACTGAGATGGCTTGACCCTTTGAGAACAAAATTCTTGCACAAGACATGGCATGTTGACATTGCTTCTGTTATATTCTGATTACAGGATGACATTGTGGAAGTGAGAGTGTTTTTACCACCAGGACAGTCAGTTAAATGGTCAGTTCCAGAAAAGATATTCTGGTGGTATCTAGCCACGCAGATAGTTTTGGTTTTACTTGACTATGGCTGTGGTCAAATAGTCAAAAAATGACATCCTGTGTCTTTTCCTAAACACTTTTCCTTGACCTCAATATAAAACGTCATGAGGTCAAGGAAAGATGAAGGAGAATTCATAAGGACTTAGGAAAAGATGGCCGCGGTGCTAAGAGAACCCCACTGCACTTACACTAGGCTACGTATTTATGCAACCGCAGTTGTTATTGACGTGGGTCTGCCGTGGTTGCTTTAAATGTTGCTGCTGTAACTTGGAATTGTGGGACGGCATCATCTCCTTTTCACTCAGTTAGGAAGCTTCCCAAGTATAAAAGACTCAGGTGTGTGACTGCAGGTTTTGAAAAATATATCTTGGAGATTTGTAATGGAGATTAATGTACTTTTTTCAAATTTTATTTGTAAATGCTTTGAGCACCGCAAATTGACCTGCACCATATTGTGATGAAGGTTACGTTTCAGAGATGGATATTTCAAAACCTGGACAAATTAAACCAAAACTATCTACATGGCTAGATACCACAAGAGGTAAATGAGAAAATATATATATTTTTTGTAATTTGGTTAAATAGACAGTTTACTGTAATATAGTGTTAGACTGACATCTAACATTAAAACCTGAAAGGGATTTGACTCATCTGTGTCTCAGTGGAGAGTTTTGGTGTCCCATGATGGTGTTTCCACTTTGACAAGAACACAGTTCTTAGAAAATGCTGAATACTTGCTTTTAAGGCAAATGACTTTTTAGCCCTGAACAAGACTTCTCAGGCAGTAGTTCTAGTACCTTCCAGGCTGCAGGCTAACCACAACTACTTCTACCAACCAAATTCATGGTACAGTAGATAGTTAAAGGGAGTTCCCTGGTGGGTTTAGGACAACCCGCATCTTGTTGTCAGTATCAGCCTTTGAAGCCTTCATTTTAAAGCGATGATGCAGCGCTCTGGGAGGAGCTCACCTTCTACATGACACTCGTTGTGCTGGGTAACAATACCAGTGCCATTTTGCTTGTTAGCCGGCCATTTGTAGATGTACATGGAGGTGTGAGATGAGCCTGCATCCAGAATGATTCCATACTGAAACAGACAGAACTTTAAATGTCAGAAACATACAATATGGTGGCAGAACATACTGCGTGCCTCCAGTACCTCATTTTAGCTAATTCTGCTCAGAACGCGAACTATCGGGCTACCCCAATATATTGCTTTGCTGATGTATCATATTGACCTAATATGACATGTACCTCAGTGCATCTCTGATAACACAGGTTCACTGACTACACCTGTAAAAAAATGGTGAAATGTGGCATGTTATTTTCTGTACATTTTATTTACTAAGGTATTTGTATTAGCAGTTGTAACCGCTCTGTGTTTTCCAACTTGTTTAGGCTTGCTCTCTTTAGTTTGCACTTAACTGTGTGTGTGTGTGTGTGTGTGTGTACTGACAAAATGTGGCTTAGACCTCCTGTGAATTGTCAAAGAATTTTCTTTAGTAACACTTTTGGGCTATTGTGGTGTCTTAACTCATTCAGCAATGTTGACTTTGTCTCCCTTTGTGTCCTCTTTTGCAAGGACAACTTCAAAGCATCACATTCTATTCAAGTATTATTCCGTAGGCAAAGGACAAAGGCAGCATATGGCAGAATGAGACCAATGCAGGTGTCCTTTCAAACTGTTCAAAGTCCCTGCGACATTAACAAAAGGAAGAGCACTTGGAGCACATGAATATGCTCTCAGAAAGACTCACACAAACCACTTCCTTTATCTGGCACTCTTTGTCTGTTTCTTACTGTCTTGTCTACTCATTGGCACTCTGCATAACTTCCTTCTGCATAACACCTGTTGAACTTTGAGGTTGGCAACTACTGCGTGTCAGACAATGTGTCAAAAACTGCAAGTTTCATTTTGAGCATTTAGCTAACACTTAAGACTGAGCAAGTTCAGATCAGGACATGTGAGGCTCAAAACTGTAACATTTTATGTACAGACCAATCTCTCTGTCTATGATGACACAACAGCTGAGAGATTTTTCAGATTCAGATTATTTTATTTGAATATTTGGTCTGAGCAAACATGCTACTTGTACATAGCCTGTTGGTGGGTAGTGACATTTAATATGTAACCCACAGGAAATCCATTTAAATAGTCTTTTAAGTACCACTTAGAGACTACACAGAAAATACTGGGGTGGTGAGGGGGAGCTGAACCTTATGTCTCACAAGGCCCTCCCCAGGTTAATTAATGTTTTCTTTGAACCCTGTGCAAAGTGCAACACCCACCCAACAACATGTTAAAATAATATATTTAATAACATTTTTATTTGTGGACCCCAATTTAAAATGTATTATCTTAATGGAACTTCTACTGTGCACAACCACATGTATACATTAATTAAATCCAGATGCAGAGACAGAACTGGTGTCCTCTGCATATGGCAAAGTCAATCTCTATGAAACGTTGTGCAAGTAAGAGATGTCTTTTTTACATATCTATGTCACTATTAACTATATTCCAAAGGCTGAAAAAAAGACCCTCCCTTGCCCCCCCAAGAGTGTCAGACTGCTCTAGCCTACCTCTACCAGCTAAAGACAAATGACCCCCCCAATCAATCATTTTCCTAAGGTCCCTAAAAAACTCAAAAACATACCAACTAAAAAAAGAATCCATACTACTACTACTACTAATACTAATCACACATTTATTCACAGGCAGTTATCCAATTATGAGATGATGCATAAAAATGTTTTCATTACCATGTTTTCAGGAGCCATCTCAATCTCTCTAGCCGGAAGGACCACCAGCAGGATCCCGACTATTGCCAGTATCAGCAGCACAACCGAAGGGATGGTTTGGACGCACCGGAGACCCATACTGGATACTGGTTCTGTGCGCTCGGAGTCTCCCGGCATCTCTGCGTAAAATCGTGCGGGCACTTAATGCCCAATAAGGAAACACACAGAAATAAAGGGCGCACATTACATAGCAGACGGCTGTGGGTTTGGTCTGAGCTTTTGACGTATTATTTGCATGGTAAGATGTCTCGCTTCCTCTCACCCCTGCACGCATCCACGCGCACACACATAGGCACATTACTGCTACAGCAGCTCCATTCATGGGAACCCCAATTAAAGTCAGTAAGAAGACAAGTGCAATTCTTATAAGAAATTAATAATCCGGAGTTTTACAGTACATCTATATGGAGTAAAAAACTACGGGATATTTGGTTCATTTTAATTTCATAATAGATTTATTTCAAATTGCCCTTTTTCAAAACTCTGTTTTTATTTCATAATGGCATTTTCCCTTACGTAATGCCACTTTATACGCTGTTTTACAATGTAATATGTCCTAATGATGCATTTGATACAGTGTTGTCACCACCCATGGCAAGCTCAACAACTGCTACCAAATTTAGCCAGTAAGCACCTGTAAGCTAGCTAGAGCAACAACAATACCAAAGTAATTCTGAGCTTGGATTATCAAAGTGAAGAGCTAGTGTTAGCAGTGTTAGCTACCTCCTTTTGGCTTGAACAACCACAAAGAAAGACTGTTTGTCTTTTTGCCCTTCACATAATTGTGTGTCTGTCTCAGAGGAACGTCTTTAGAAACCAAACGCAGCTGAGGTAACTGAATAACGTTAGTGGCTACTGAAATAACAGCCATAGGAGAGAAATTGAGTTGTGGTGTGAGGAGAACCAGTGGAGGACTGGACAGGTGTCTTGGTGAGTGACCGGCGTCAGCTAACGATAGCTGTGTTCACATCACAACATTTTAGAGTTTGCTATCACATATCAGGCTATAACAAAACTAGTATTGGTTGTGTAATACTGGCAGTATTGATACTTATCCACAACTGAGACTAATGTGCGACTCAGTCGTCTCGAGACAGAGGGCATCTGATTACCTGAAATGGTGAGTCTCAGACTCAATGGCTTCATTGCATATTTAGTTTTTCTTTTCAACCTTAATGATTTTTCACTTTTTAAAACATCATTTAAAACATGATGATGGAGCTATAGGGATATCTCTTTTTCTATCTAATGCTACACACATACTATATGTATGTTTGTACATCATTAATATTAAAGCGATTAGTCTACCACAACTTTAAAAAAAAAATCCTGTTGATTCCTATTATTTTTTTTTTAACAGAGCGTTTTTGGCTTTCTTTTTACTCTTCTCCCTTACCATCTGCTCACCCCATATATTTGAGTGCTTCATCTTTGCAAAGTAATTGATATGCAAATTAGTTATAATGAAAAACAAAATCTTGCAAAAAGTATTAGTATTGGTGGAGGTTAATATTTTTTTGCTGGTATCTGACTTCTGAGACCTTGTGGCCTTAACACTTTACATCCACTAGAGGGCGCCATAATCTAATTTCTGAAAAGCAGTTTTAATAGGACACAGATTCGACTGTCTCGTTCTCCCTGCAGATTTTAGTAGGATTTCTCTGATATGCAACTACATAAACATATTACAGAATGTCACAACTGTTCCTTTGTTTAACATGCTGGAAGAGCACACACTTAAGAAAAAAAGAAAGAAACTGAGAAATTATACTGAAACTGTAATCAAAAGGCATGTCATCATCATTTGTAGTAAATATGCTGGAAGCTGTTTTAGTGAGACAAATTGACAGCATTCAATAAAGGCAATGCTAGACATTCTATTCACTGTAGACTTTCATTATCACCCAACATACAATAAACATACACTTGATAATATGTAGATGTGTGCAGTGAAGTCATTTAGTGCATAAAAAAGCTTAATAAACCCTGACCATGATCTTGAAGGTCGTTTAAATCAAAAATGTTACACAATACATTTAAAGACCACTTCAAATACCCTTTCCTCACCAGGCTAAGATCTAAATAGAGGTGAATCAAACCATGACTGTCTGTGTGACTAGTATTAGTATTACTAGTATTTATTATAGACCAAGTGTGTATGTGTGTGTACCGAACTGTAGATGACACTGCAGCTTGTGGTGCACGGTATTCTCTGTGGTTGGTAGGGTTTGGGGGGGGTGGGGGTGATTGCCTGAACAGAACTTGGGGGGTGACACAAATGGCTGTGAGGTGAAGAGGTCAGCAACATAATTCTGAAATGCACAGATAAATCAGAAGTGTCCAGGGCCGGTGGTCCAACCAGCCACCTGATGTTTCCTCTCCAAACACTCGCTCCTCCCCCCAAGAGCTGCTACACTGTAAAAAAAAAAAAAGTCCACCTCAACATGTCATTTAAGCCCATGTCTAGCTATTTTTGTTAAAGCAAGACTACTTTATGTAACTTTTGAAAGAAGAAATAACACAGTCTCCCTCTTGCAAATGAAAACGTCTTAATAAGCAATAAAACACACCCTTGCTCAAGTCAATATAGGCTACTCAGGGTTTGCTGCTACAGCCTTACTTGGTCCTGTTCAACCCATACCTTATGGTGATTAATGTTAGCTAATGTTAGCTAGCTTTAGATATTGATATTGCTTGTATAACTGACATTATTGAGTCAGTTCTCTGACTACTCTTCTCTACTTGTGCTACTGTTACACTATGTTTTATCATTAACTATTATCCTGCAATAGAGAGGCAAAGTCCCTCCCCTTCTGGTGGACCACCATGGGACCCTATTTTTGGAGAAAATGTATGGTAGTCAAGGGCGAGAAACAAAAGGTTTTTTGATCCTGCTTGAATTGTGCCATGAATTACACATATGACGTTTGTAAATTTAAAAGATAATTTTGCTAGTCAAGAAAGTCACAGTTTGTTGTAAAACTGTTGAAGTAAAGGAGTGAAAATACATAATTAGAAAGACTACACACCCAAAAGTTGCGTATGTGATCTCATAACTTTCTGCTCCACAAGCTACCCAGAGCCGCTGAAGCTACAATGCCTGTGTGTTTTGTACCAGGATGTAGTCACAGGAGCGGCAGCTCTTGCTCGTTCTTTCGCTACCCAGCTGATAAAAGGACCAGGAGGCGCTGGATAAAACACATCAGGTAACATAACGTTACATTCACGTCCATGTTGGTGTTGGTGACGTATATTGTGCAAGACGAGAGATGTAGTTCACTGAACACAAAACTCACACTCAAAACTAAACGATACTTTACTTTGTCTTTACGACAAGCTGCAACTTTCTTGACTTGTAAAATTATCTTTTAAATTAACAAACATTATATGTGTAATTCATGGCACAATTCAAATGGGATCAAAAAATTATTTGTCTCTCACTGTTGACTACCGTACATATTTTTTCCAAAATAAGGTCCCATGGGGGACACTGGAAGGCCAGGGACTTTGCCTCTCTAAGGATATTTGTAGCCACAGTGGTTGCTATCTTGCTAAGTCTTGCTTTGAAACATGAGCTAAAATGGTATATAGGGAAAAAAATCACACCACTTGTTCCATGTCAACGTTGGTTGACCTTGCTGGGCCTGATCTCGCCAAGTTATGGGATGGATTTCCATGAAATTTTGTATAGTCATTCACTGTCCCCCCGAGGATGAATCCTACAGACTTTGGTGATCCCCTGACTTTTCCTCTAGCGCCACCATGAGATTGACATTTGTGGTTCAGAGTGGAATATCTCGACAGCTGTTAGATGGATTACCATGCAATTTGCTTCACACATTCATGGTCTTTGTGAACTTTGGTGATCCCCTGACCTTTCATCTAGCACCATCATCGGGGCAGTATTTCAATTTGTTTAATTTATTGCACAGTTTGGTTTTCTTTACAATGAGCATGACTGCCTCACAGAGCTACTAGCATGGATTTAAACTCTTAGTCTTGTTTGAAACTAAGGGAAACCAGACCAAACCCTTTACTCTTAAACTTAACCAAAAGTAGTGAATTTTTGCGAGCAATACAAAAAACTATGGTTTTCCTAGACTATTATTATCTAATTGTGATAGCATCTAGATAGTGGTCTACAGCAGCGATTTTTTTAAAGCCACGTCAGTAATGAGTTGCTTTTCATGGCTGTAATCAACTTCTCATTCGAAGGTGTGAATTGATGATTAAATGTGATCAATTGACATCCATTGAGCATTCCATCTGATCAGTTAACATCCATTTAGCCAAGCTTTCAATATACAAGACCTTCATCAGAGCACACATCGGGTAGATCAAAAGCGTGGCTTAATGGATGTAAATTGTGTGAATCCAAATGTGAACTGGGCTCTGGTATCTCCGTCTCAGCTGGGTGAACATGCCCACTGTGCATTATTGACTTGCATTGTCAGAAGTAGTTCATTCTGACTGACAAAACAACATCTAGTCAGAATCAACATTTTTTGCAGTGTACCACAGGCCCTAAGAACTTCCACAGGCTACCCCTGCATACTGGAGAGCCAGGGCACTCAGAGGGCATTCACACCTTGTTAAGTTTTACAACTGGTGCATTTGTCGGTCCCAGGCTTCTATTGCTCCTGTGACTCAGTCCCTGCTTTGAAGTGACCTTCTCTGTCGACTGAGGTGGTAGAGAAATTTAGGGTTTTCTCTGATGAATGTGAATACAGCACACCTTGGGGCGCATATGGCCTGCCGGAAAACACAGAGTGTAAACCTGGATGAGATTATCTTTAGAGACAATTAAGGGTTATTACACCTTGGGGCATATTTGTGCAGTTTAAGCCATCATTTCTATCAGTAATAATAACAGTAGTAAGAGTAATTGCTGAGATCTGGGAACTCTGTGACATCACTACAACAAAGTCAGATGGGGCAAGAAACATGAGCAGTCAGACCATTAGGTGGGTTCTAAACAAGTTTAGCCAGATTACTGTATCTGAACCAGTGGTTCCTGAAGCTTTTGAAACCACGGCATCAATTCATAGGCTTCAAAGGGATTTTTTCTCAAGGCATGGTGATTGTTGTGGGGTTTTTTCGTGCTGTGCTGATGTGCAGATAAATATTGGACTTAAAATAAACATTGAACAAAAGAGATTATGATAATTGGTTGAATGTATTTCTTTCATTTTCTTTAAAAGCAAAATTTGCTTACATTTTAGTAGAAGCACACAACATTTTCAGTCTCTCTAACAGCCTCTTGATGGGGGATCGAAGAGAGTGTATTCCGAAGATTTGATTCCATCATCAGGTGATGCCTTGTTTTGTTTTTCATGTGTTCCAAAGATGATAAAGCCAGCTCACACAGATAGGATGTTGGGAGTGGCCATAGGACACTGAATACGAGCTTGGACAATGATATCCCTTTCTCCACATGCAGCCAAACCAAAGTCTGTACAGCTGCAAGCTAAAGACTGAAACATGCTTCTACAGGCTGCATGTAGGCAAACATGCACAGAGCTTGTTTGGAGATGATTGGGTGGCTGTTTGTGTATACTTGTACACACAACTTGACTGATGTGAGTTTTTTTATTTTTTGCCTCTTCTCCATTTTGAAGCTACTACCCAACAAAAGTTGAACCAACCCATCAGCTTGCTTGACGCGCAGGTCTGCACAATGCATAGTTGAGATTTGGGGAGTGTGCAGAGGTTTGCAGAGATGAAATGTATCAGCATGAACCTTATTTACAAATCTTTCCTTCACTTGCTCTGACTGTCACTATTTATTACTGCGATGTACCTGGAAAACGCGTGAAATGGAAAGTGTGTTGAGTTACTATGACAACCATCAACCTTGAGCTGCCATGCCATTCAGTTGTGGCATAAGTGCACATTAAACAGGGTTTTAATTAGGGTAGAGGTGGAAATTCATAAATCACTTAAGTAAGTGAGCACATCACTGTTCATACGTCCCACTTTCAGTGCTGATTCAGACTGTCATGTTTAGTTCAGTACAAACGTAGCCTATAGAAGCACTGTATATAAGGTTAATAGTTCAGCAGCCTATTATTTACCACTGAGTTATCAGATTATGATTGTTTTTAATAAGCTTAAAGAGGAAGTAACATACTGTGAATGACAGCTGAGCTCAGTCACCAGTGAGGAGCTCCACTGCTAAAAGCTACTGATTCGGTCAGTGCCAATGGTGATGGAGTGTAGTCAGTTCACTTTGAAGACTCGTTGATGACGATTCGCTCATACATATACTGTATGTAAATGTAAATAAGTGTTTAATAATGCGCAGGCACAAAGAAGTGTACAGTAGCAATGTGCCTGAAAGAGCAAAGAAGAAGAAGACTTTCAGCTAGCAAACTTGGATGTAAAAAAATGCACTATTTAAAAACAAATACAAACAATAAATAAACTCCTTTCTGCAAATGTTTCATGAAGAAGGAAATACATTCAACATGGTTGTTGGACCTCAAGGATACCCACAATGTGTTTTGGTGAGAAACACTGAATGTAAACATAACTAAGTTTTAAATTAACCAATCTTGTGGAACCCTTGGCCTGTCCTTAACCTTTCGTTTTACCACTACCTAATTTGGTGGTAAAACTGAAAGTGTAGGCACCCAAAATGTGCGTAATAATCCCTCATAGGATCCCACACAGGGATACTGTATCTGCTCACAACTACGGCAACTATGATAGGTCAGGCACTTCATTTCTAATGCACCTATTTCATGCATGTATTTAAAGTGAAGTTTTCTTCTTGCCGTGGTTGCAGTTACAGCTTGTATGGATTGCTTCACCTTTGTTTTGAAAGAATTTTTTCCCTTTTACCTGTGCACGACAGGTTGCTGTAAACTGCATGAAGGAATGCCTATTGAGGTGATTAAAGGAGCAGAAAGCAGGTGATATATAAGAGTAGGGGGGGATTTGGTATGTGAGGACGGACTTCTTGAAACAGAAAGGGGGGTGGGGAGTGAAATCCCAGCCGTGTTAGGAGGTATGAGGCTCAAACCACCGTGGATGAGGCTCCTGTAATCCTGTAGCACAGTCCCATCCTTTTACATGCATGGCCTACTGTTATTTGTGTCAGCCACTCATCACTCACACATACTGCAGTCAGGAATGGTATCCTGGTCAATTTGGCCTCTGTGAAAAAGCAAGCCCATTGAGAGGAGTGCCAGTGAAGGATTCAGAGGTGATCCTGACAAGGATCAGGTTCCTGCTCTACCTTGTTCATCTGTAGAGGAAAAACTATAGTATAGTATAATAGTGCCCCCCCACCCCCTTTTTTTTGGGGAGGGTGGGGTAAGGGTGGGAAGTAGACGGGAGGCACCTGAAACAGTGTTGTACCCACCTTTTCAATATGAATGACTTTTCTTGTCAGGTCTGAATGTGGGATTAAATCTTTTGAGCACACCCACTTTGTAGAAGCTGAATGTGAAATAAAGGCTGCTATTGTTTGACAGCGGCTCTCCCCCAGGGCCCTCACAGCTCCCCAGCCTTCCCAGCCACCTCACACACTCTCTCAACCCTGAACCGGCAATTAGACGGTCAAATCAAAACCCTGGCACTCAGGACTAATTGTTTCTAACAGGCCTTTGTAAAGGGCCATGTTGTTTCCCATTCAGGGCAGCTTCCCTGCCTCCTTGTGTGTCAGATAGGGGAAGGCATCGTTCCAGCCGGGAGATAAGCCACAGGCTTTTTTTTTAATGCCCCAAAGTAGACTTAATTTTCACCTTCCTTTCACGGTTCAGGTGCACTTGTGTATTGAGGCGGTCAGCATTTGCAGTGGGTGGGTTGGCCTGACAGATACAGTACCTCACAGGATGTCATTCATCGGCGGCTTCTGGAATGTGTTAAAAAGGGTGTGTATGTATGTGTGGGGATTTCACCACTGTTCTGCATTTTTCTCCCTTTTCTGCACTTTTTTGAAGGCTTAAACAACTGTCAAGACATGAAATGCATGACTTGTCTAAAGACAGTGTGCCTGTAATGATGGAGCGGCAACAGTCACTTTGTTTTTTGTTCTTGCAAGTGTTGTGATGTGACTGAGTGTGCTGGTTTGGCGGGTAGTGTTAACCATTTATTAAACGCTGGACAACAGTTAGCCAGTCAATGTTATCAACTACCAATATTATGGAGATTCCTCCATGATATGAAATACTTTAACCTTGTAATCATTTTTCACTTAAAGCCAATGAAGATATTCATTAATTCCAATATGTAAATGTCTTTAGAAAAGTTTACACTACAAATTTTTTTTCCAAATAACATTTTTGCCACACCTTTGTAATTAGATTTAAGATATTTTTAGAATTATGTTAAAGTTAAAGCTGCATTAATTGTTTTTTGGCCACTTGGGGGCAGTGGAACTAACTGTAAACATATCGTAGCTATATTATCACCTTGTTAAGTTGTTATGGTGAACATGTTAGCAAACCGTTACCTATTTACACATACGCAGGCAGAGTGTAACATTATCTTTCATTTGGAGTCGTGTTTCTGTCCACCTGACAAATGTTAGTCCAATATTTACTCACCTGTTCTGGGTTGGTCTTCACCAACATCTGAGAAAGATATGTGACTCTGCTAAATGCTCCACTATGTTCACCAGCTAGTCTCTAACTGTGTCTGTCTGCTGTTTGGTGCTGAGCAGGTAGTGGACAGTGGCTTTATCATAGGTTTTTCACTGAAAACAGCTGCCTGTGCTAATATGCGCGAGAGAGCTAAGAGAAACTGCAGAGTTAGGGATAATTCTCTGTGGGTTCTTCACTACGAGCAACCACTTCACATTACACATTTGATCCATTGTTAATATGAAAATATGAATTAATACAGCTTTAAAATGTTTGTTTCAGAATTAGGTTAGGCTTTAATGTAAATTCCTTCCTGAGTCTACATTTTTTATATGTACAGTGACGAAAAGGTAGGCTCAGTTGCCAGTTTATCCAACAGTCCTGCAATAAATCCTTACTTCATGAAGGTTCTAATGTTCAGATTTTGTTGAAACTGTTTTAGAGAGGTGTTGAACCCTGTGGTAATTTTGGAAGACATAGTTTGTGCTGCTGTTGAACTGTATTGTACTATACAGAGAGGTGTTTCTGTTATTTAGCCTAGCCTCATTGATATAACTGGGGTGGACAAAATAATAGAAACACTTGTCAGTATAACCAATACAACAGCACCACATATGATGCCTTTGTATCTTTGGTACAATGGCATCATATGTGGAGAATGGAATGCAAGTATTTGATTGTTTCCAGATTATGAATTATACAGTGCCAGAACCACCCTTTCTGACACAACCATAGACTGTATATAAAGATGGACGACGTGACAGCTCCCCAAAAGTGAAGCCAAAACATCTGGATTGCCCCCTGGTGGCTGGCTGCAGTATAGGTCATAAACCCCGCCTCCTCCATGTTAGCGCATGGGACATGGGCCAAACTGAAAAATCAAAGTACAGGTCATTTTAGGTAGTTCTTATCATGCTGATGTGTGTTCAAGTGTTCATTTTTCTGATAAGTTTGTTTTTAATTAGTTATTTGATGCTATAAAAATGGGGTGTCATGATTGACAACTGTGAGTGTGTTCGCGATTGGCTCAGGCAGCTGTATAGGC
The DNA here is from genome assembly GCA_008360985.2 of Macquaria ambigua. Lineage (NCBI taxonomy): Eukaryota > Metazoa > Chordata > Actinopteri > Centrarchiformes > Percichthyidae > Macquaria > Macquaria ambigua. The sequence continues at coordinate 398,518 of VMKM01000145.1, forward strand.
ACGGATCACTACTGTGCAGACTCTGGCTCCAAATGACGTCACCAGCGCAAGATGGCAGCTCCCATATCCAGGATATTTTGGCTTCATTTTTTACAATGGGAGGAAGCGGAGATGCATCGTCCATCTTTATATACAGTCTATGGATGCAACAGTCAGCGTTTTTTGCTGCCGCCCACTGCAAGAGTACCTCCAATTGCACTGATATAGTAGTGAGGGGTGAAGCTTGCATTTTGGCCTCAGTGCTGTCATCTGTGTGAAAGACAGTTCTGCAGATCGGCCCGTCTCTCTCTTCTTGAAGAGCTTCTAATCCGGAAAATATTTCATCAGGATTTCAGCTGAGAGTCTTCGTGTGGTGCAGTGGGCCCACTGCCCATTCAGTGTTAATTGCACCGTGACATGTATGAAATTACTGGGAAAACAGTACTCAGTCAATTATTATTATTATAAATTAAACATCAGTACAAAATGTAGTCAACCATTTAAGCATAAAAATGATCAAAAACCCTGTTTTGTTCCCAAAGATGCCATTCAGCCATAACCTGTGTTCCCGTGCTGCTCTGCAGGATAAACACACTCACTTGCAGAGCTGTCTGGAGGTGACATGCTCATCACTCCTGTATTACTGTATTCGCACAGTAAAATACAGTAAAGCTCTTTCATTTTTTAGTATTCTATGATTACTGCCAGAATAGACGTCATTACTCTATTTGGAAACATCTCTCTCTTAACAGCCCCAAACAGCCATGATGGATGAGAGGTTCTCCTCGTACATCTTCTTCTTCTTTGGTGTAAAAGACAAACACTGTCAGGAGTGGGTGTCTGATTCTTTCTATCTGTGACAGACCTGCTGTCTGCACCCAGCCAGCCCTGAGAGCAGAGAGCTGCTTCTGTTTGAATTGGAGTGTGACTGGAACTATACTGGGAGCTATGCTTGTCCATCACTGCCCCCACACATACACACACACACACACACACACACACACACACACACACACACCCTGCTGTGGACCCCTGTGTCTGCTGCTCAGCCTGTCAACCTGAGAGAGAGAGGGCGGGAGAGTGGGCTGGAGTGCTGAAGTGAGGTATAGGCAGACATTTTCTCAGGAATGCTGGGAGCTATCAGAAGTAACATGTAACCGTATCCGCTGTCAGATCTCAGGCTTTATCTCTGCTCGGCTGTTGACTGCTCCCTCAGTCTGCTGATGCCTCCTGTCTGAACCTGAGAACCTTGCTGGGAGCTGATCCTCCCGCCTGCATCCCTGCAGGAACTTTTTGATCAGGACATTGGGATGAATAAACATTTGCAATAACCCCTGTGGTTTAATTTCAATTGTCTGCACTAGCAGCTCTTAAGGGTTAATGGGGATATTCAGGGGTACTTTAGAGGCTTCCAGGGGGTCCCACTAAGAACAGAAATATTTCTAAACTAATGTTTATTTTCGTTGTCAATTAATATGTCAATCCTTCTTGATTAATCAATTCATTGTTTGGCCTCAAAAATATCAGAAATGGTAAAAATTGGTCTTTAACATGCCAGAAAATTATACAAAACAAATGCCCACCACAATTTGCCAGAGCCAGAAGTGACGTCTTCAAATTACTTGTTTCTTCCAACCAACAGCCCCAAACTGAAAGACATTCAATTTACAATGATCTAAAACAGATAAAAGCAGAAAATCCCCACATTTGAGAAGCTGTAATCAGAGAATGATTGGCATTTTGGCCTGCCAGCTGCATGGCTGTAGGGATGGCAATGTGGGTCAGTTGGGCCACCACTTTGAATATATCACACTGAAATATCTCAACATCTATTGGATGGAATGTCATGAAATTCTGTACAGACAGTCGTGCTTCCCAGAGGATGTATGGGATCATCAGGTCACAATTTCAGTGTGTCCACCACTTTGGTTTATGACAAAAAAACTAATGCCATTCATCAGCCTCAGCTGTACTTAGTGTTACTTACTGTGTTTAGTGCTAATTAGTAAATGTTAGCATGCTAATATGCTACACTAAGATGGTGAACATGGTAAACAATAGAGGCTACCTGCTAAACATCAGCATGCTAACATTGTTATGAGCATGTTGCCATGCTAGCATAGGCATTAAGCTAAAAGCACCATTGTGCCAAAGTACAGCCTCACAGAGCTGCTAGCATGGCTAGCTTAATGCTTAATTTATTTATTTTTTGACTCTTAATTGATTCATTTTCTGTCAATGGACTAATTGTTTCAAATGAAACAATTTGGGAAACCTGCTGCATAACTGGTAATGTTTCCATCCAACAATTAGAGGACAAAACTCATGAAACAACGTGAGACAGACATTTTGATTTCATGTTCTTTTCTGACACAGCATGTCAGCTTAAACTACCTCTTTTCTCTTGCCAGATACATGGTACTTAACCCTCCCCCAGTTGGTGACATGTTTATCATGAAAAACAGCTTTACTCAATTATGGTGTAATTAAAAAGCAATTAGTTGCTGCATAATAGTGTGCTAAGGCCTGCCATCACCCTATTAGTTCATGCACTTGTGACCCAACTGAGTGGACTAATGGCATTACTGCAAACGTCTTTGACCCCCACCAGTGTTTGCTTTCTACTCAACCAAACAACATCAAACGCTGTTATCAGAGCACCCTCAGATAGAGGCCACTTGACCACTGGCAACTCAAGAAGTGAGATCCAACCTTCTGAGAGCACTAATGCTGTCCTGTTAGGGCCTAATGGAAACAATACAGGGATGATGTGGGAGGGCAGCTCACACACTAACCATCAATGCTGGCGCATTAAAGCCACTTCTGTGCTTGCAGTCACAACGATGGGTGCTGTAGCGACTTGCTCAAGGCTTGATGCCGGGGCTTCGCAGGTGAGCAGAAACAAGAGACGCACTTGTGTTTTTTTTAAAAAGTGTTTAAGTGCTGTCTTTGAAAGTGTCCTGTTACGCTGTCCCTCCATGACAACCTGACCCCACCCCCCACCCCCCTCCTGCACAGGTAAGACACTTATTCCCATCACTCTAGGCAAACTTGTTTGGTTGGCTTTGCAGTATTTCAGCAAGAAAAGACATTTCAGAGAAGATTCTTTTTTGGTGTAAACATTGAATTTATCCAAACTGAAAGAGTTACTGCACACTTAAGCATGTTGCTTTTTAAATTTGCCGGAAGAGAGGCTTCCAGTTGAATTTGAGGGTGGAGTTACACTTTTAAGTGTATCATGTATTCATTCCTTTGTTGCTGTGAATTCTGCTTTTATCCTGAAGAATACAGACAGAGAGCAGAATAATAATAGACATTTGCTTGTCTTGATCTCCACATCAGCATTACCACCAAGGGATGGCAGTTTCCCCTCCTCTTAGTTGAAGTAATACCAGCCCTTGTTTTTTTATGTCATTATGTCTGTGGAACATGTGACTGATGGTTTTCTGAGTGGCTCTATGCATTTGTCCCCAGCACCAGAGTTTGCATTGCATTGGCTCTAAAGGAGCCTTTGAGAGGAACAAGGGGCCGGGAGAGGCGAGATGCAAGGAGAGATTGACAAGGGTTGATGGCAGCCCCCGTGGAGGTCACAGCAAGGTAAGAGGGCCACGTTGTGTTCATCCCATCCACACTTGACTCAGTCACTGAGAAACAACTGTATTACCTGGTTAGATAGTTCTTCATATCATATTGTAAACAATACGTGCAAAACATAATGCAACATCATCTGGCAACGCACGAATATGGGCGAGCTCACATTCCTATTAGATTACTAAAGTTTCTAAAGTTGTGAAGCTTTTGAACAGCTTCTTCTGCATCATGTCCCGCTAACATACTGTAACAGCCAGAAACACCAACAAGTCCTGAATGACAACATAGACATTTTTGCCTTTTAAAACAACTCAAATGACCGTTACAGAATTATTCATATGAGGTTGGTCAGGTTTTCTTTTTTATCTCCCATCTCTGTGGTTGAGGTTTGGTTAAGTTAAGGCAACTAAAATTATTTGGCTAAGGTCAAAGAAAGATTATGGTCATGGTTAAAAGAAAGCAACAGTAACTTTTGGGAGAAATGTCTAAGAGAGATGCGTTGTATGCCCAACCATCCACCGTCCAACATCACGCTACATCCACCTTTATTTCTGAGAAAGGACAGTCTTTGTTAGTACAACCATAAGAGGTTGCTTGTCAGGAAAACATAACATACATAGGTCAACATAGGTCATTTTAAGCATTCAAACAAATGACCAATGCCATTGTTTTCTAGCAATGACAGTCTCCTAACTGTGGATTATGGAGGCAAATGGAGAATTTTCTTGAAATTTTAGCCTTCGGACAAAACACCATTTCCTTCACCCTAAACGTTAGATTTTTATTTTAAAATCTTCACATTTTAAAAGATGTTAAAAGTGTTTGGTGTTTGTTTTAAATAAGCAGGTTAAGGGTTGATAACAGCCGTTTCTAGCAGGTAATAATCATTGACCATTTAAACTAATGTGAATTTTAGTCTTTGTAGTTTCCAGTAGATTTCATGTCAGAAACAAACAGTGTCAAATGCTGGATATAGGCCCAAAGCGACTGACAAAATTCTCAGTTATATGCGTTTTTGTTTAGGGTAAATATACTAATCTCTTGAAGTGAACGTGATAATGATGTACTGATACCAAAAGGCTAATCATAGCACCTTTAATGATATCCTTTAGCTCTTCATACCAGGCCTTCTGATTTTTGTCCATATGAGTACCCTTACTTCTTATTGCGTACTGCCACCTCCTAGTGAGTCACTCACACACACACACACACACACACACACACACACACACACACACACACACACACACAGAATTTCTTACATTTGTCTGGCATGGAAACTAACACACATACACACAAACTAGGTTAATACATTCAAAATACACACATTACTGGCTCTTCCACTGTCAAAACAATGTTGAATAAATGCACTTTGCTACCTAATCCACATTAGGGACAAGCCCACGAGTCTGAGATGGAATGTCAGAATGCCAATGGCGGCTAGTAAGATAACATCTGCAATCGCAAACATTACAGTCAGAGAGCACGAACACATTTTCAGACCCATTATGGGTCGCGACCCTAAGTTTGGGAAAGACTTGTTTAGTTGATTAGGATTAGAAAAAAATATCAAGGTCAGAGCCAATCAGAGGCAGAGTAGGTGCAGGTCTTCGCAGAATACAGGTGGGAAAAATAACGCCCTACATAACTGTATCTGTGTAATGTATGTAATGAAATGCATACAAAAATACATTAAAAGTGGGATATATTACCAAGATATGTGTATAAATATAAATATATCCAAGTTACATGCGATGATCATGTCATACAACTGCTGAATTAGGGTACTGGCATCTTTTTTGGTCCAGTTCAGGCACTGCCCCATACTGTCTCCTCGCTGACGATGTAGTTAGCATTTTCACTGTGTTTCATCAGCCACCACAATGGTGGCTTTAGTTAACAATAGAGGACCAGTAACTCTGTGTTCCCTCCACAGCAACTGAGTCATGGAAGCAGGCCTGAAATACCAGCCGTGCTGTTGTGTCACCCGGCTGGTGTGTGTGTCACTATCGCCAGCCACCAAGTTGTAGGACAACACTTGTCTTGCCGTTGGTCTGGGGGCCGTTGTGTGGTGGGGGTTAGCCGCGGAGGGTAACAGAAAATAGAAAATGGAAAATTCCTGTGTGAAGTGCAGTCGTTGTTGATCAGGTGTGAACTGCAGAGCAGAGATCAGAGCAGGAAGGGGCGGAGGGAGCAGACAGCTGCTGCAGCCCCACATCAAGCCCTTCCACTACTGCACACCAGCTGGGACTGGGGCCCTGCACTCGCTACCGTGGGCCCCAGCTCTCACCAGACCAGCTAAATGCATACATACATATTTTATATATTACATAGAATATGTATGTTAAATCACCCCGATTTATGGTGTTAAATCACAGATTTTCATGATGTAATTTTTGGAATTACATATGCATACATTCAGAAATTTGTATTCGTCAATACTTACATTTATAATCTATTTTCTTTGCTATGTTCTATTTCTATTTGCTGCTGCAACAGTGCTGTTGCACAGAAATCATTACATATAACGGTAAAAAAACGTGAATCCACGTGAATAAAATAGAAATACATACTTCTGTGTAGGCAAACACTAAGTTACACACATGCAGAGAGGAGTATCCATAAAGGGACAAGAAATACTAATGTCAAAGAAGCTTTGAAGCTTAGGAGGCTTTTGAATTCAGAGGGTGTAGAACCAAAAAACACTTTCACCAAATTCAGACTTAAACAAATGCATCCTGTGATGTGGTATATGACATGAAATACCAGGGTTAGGGTTAAACCTGGCACATACATGCATTTCATGTATTTGTTTTTTTGTACAGGATGTCTAACGCTGGAATAAAGTTTGATATAACCGTTCAGAGGCAGCCAGAAAAGATGACTGACAGTGTGTAAATCTGCACCCAGCAGTGGAACATTTGGCACTTCACCCCATGCCAGGCTGGAATAAATCAGCAAACTCACAAGCAGTCATTGAAAAAACAAGAGGAATACATTTTCTTTTTGATCAGCGCACTTCATAACAACAATTTTAAGTGTTGGCTTTAGGTTGGCGGCTCTATTTCTCACTGTGCTGATGATGACTGGTATGCATTTACGTTGGAAATCAATTATAATTCCTATTAGGGTTGAACAATATAAGCACGGGGCTGAAATTAGTGACTGATTTAAAATGAGATATGGTCCAGTCAGTATTATCCACACTAGATGGACAAGATGCAGTTTACATCATGTATAATATTTGTTGTATAAATGAGCAAAATAGGCCTATAAGCTATTGGTAACTTTAATCCAAAATATTAATGTTGGCCTAAGGATAAAGTTAATACACTAAGTTAGTAAGAGAAAGTTACTTCATTTTCCATTTTTAATTATTTGCATAAAAAGGGCTCAGGAGGTAGAGTGGGTCGTCCACTGATCGCTGGGTTGGTGGTTCAATCCCCAGCTCTTCCTGTCCACATGTTGAAGTTTCTTTGGGCAAGACACTGAACCCTAAGTTGATCCCGATGGTCAGGCCAGCACCTTGCATGGTAGCTCTCTGCCTTTGGTGTGAGAGTGTGTGTGAATGGGTTAATGAGAGGCAAATTGTACAGCGCTTTGGATAAAAGCACTATATAAATGCAGCAATTTACATTTGTAATCTTTTGTAACATTTAAAAATGTATGTTGGTTCCCTGTTATGTCTCACTCTACATAGGATTATCATTACTGTTGTGCTGTTGACTACTCCTATGGGGTAAAGAAAACCTCCCTTCTGGCTTCAGTTGTACATACTTTTTTTCTTATTTTGAAAGGATTTCTCTGAAGAATTCCTTTGGGGTCCAAGACGTGTTTTGACTGCAAGGCCCAGTGACATCAGCGACATATGTCTGTAGTCTTGCTGTCAACTGATGACAGAATAAATCTTGAAAATGGCTATCATTGAGTCCTTGAAATCCCAAACCAGTCAAATATAATGGCCTGATGTGTCCTCTGGGAGCAGGAGGTCACATGTTTTTCCATCCATAACTAATTTCTAATAAATGGCCAGTTTCCCAATGCTAGTGTTCAGAGGTCAAATTGTTTGCATGCTTTTTTCTCTTGCCACAGAAAAGCCCTTTTTGGCTTTTGTGAGGATGTTGGAGGTTGCAACTAATATGGCATAATCAACATAGTAAAAACATGTAAATATTTGACCTTTGTAATGTTACTTCTATGTCTTATTGCTTATGCGTTGTGCAGCAAATAATACTACGAGTGCCATAATAAATTAGGATATGTTATCAGTTTAATAAGGGAAAGGCATCCAAAGGTACATACACCTTTTCAAAGTTATTACATCATGAAATATGTTCAAGATGAACTTTGATTTCATTGTAGGAAAGCTGTTTTACCAGAAAAAGGGTGTACGAAATTCTGTCCTTCAAGTATCTGATTACTTTTGGGAAATATGCTTGTTTACTTTCTTCCTAGGACTTAGATGAGAGGATCGATATCAGTGTCACTTCTGTGCATTCAGTAAAGAGATTGGTCCAGGAATTGTTTAGCCTAGCTTAGAGCAAAGACTAGATTAAGGCTAATAGCTAGCCTCCTACAAAAGAGGGAAAATACACCTTCTAACAGTTTCATAATTGTGTAACTCACATGTTGTAGTTTGTTAGCTAAAGAAGCTAGCTGCCAGTACAGTCTCAAATCACCTAGATTTGCTCAGATGCTGTACAAAGCTACAACTTCATGATAAGTTCTTCTGAGGTGCTTTCTGCAGTCACTGCGCTCCTGTACATAAGCTAACAGCTAATTACTTACTAACATAACAAGCAGTGAATAAAGTGAACTGAAGGAAGGCATTTCTTTAAGTATAGGGGCTTTAAATGCCTTTAAATGTCTGTTGAGTATCCATGAATATATGTGATAATAGAAATAGTTTTGTTTCTATGTTGTCACATACCAGTACAATCAATTAAAAGCTAACAATCAATTTCTCAGGAGCTTTGGTTACTTCAAAGCAGTGGTCACTAGTGTCACTACCATTTACAACAACATCTGTCTTCAGAAAGCGATCTGGCTTTGGCGTGACCTTGCATCTAACCCTGTTAGATATGCGCCTTGAGCATGTTCATTGCTCAGTGACATTTTGCTCCTTAAAAATAACACAGATGCTGGGCCCTGTCTGAATCTGTAGCCTCGGCGTTGCTGGACGTATTTTCATTACCACCACCCCTCGTAACCCCCCCACGCCAGACCCTCCCTCACTCTCAGTGTCCGTGGCTCTGAGAAGGGCAGTTGTGTGAGTCACTTTATTAGTTTTGAAGTCTGACATGTTCCCAGCTTCTTGGCCTGTAGATGAAGCAGTCAGAGCCTGTCAGCAACTGGCGAGTGTTAATCATGGATCAGCAACTTGGGTTTCACCTGTTGGACATCCCAGCGCTCAGGGACTCAGGGGGATTAGCACAGTCTGGTCACCCTGACAATGTTGTCTGCCACCCATTAGCTCTTATATATCCTCTTTAGTTATTCACACACTCAATCAGTCCGACCTGCGATGTCACATTTTTAGACATCATTACACATTTTCACACTTCTGCAGATTTCCCATTTTGCAGATTGCTTGTGACTTTCATCATATAATACAACTTTATCCCATGATTATCATGTTAGGATTGCTGGTATGTGTGCATGAGTGTGTTTGTGTGTGTGTATGTGTGTGTGTGTGTGTGTGTTCAAAGGCTTTGCAGGTCAGCACTCATTATGGATAAAGGGGGTGGGGAAACTAGTTCAAATTTATTGCCTGCGTCAGCTGTGTCAAATTTGGCAAGCTCAAATGGTCAGCTTGCAAATGGCAGGGCGATACCTAAGGGTCAGCAGCCTTTGTAATAAGCACAGAGTTGTACATTTCACCTCTCAGTGTATGACTTGAGTGTTCATCTACAGGAAAAAGTGCCCAAAGTACATTTACAGCTGACTGTTATGTTCACATTTTGAGCGCAACATTCCCAGGCTGCTGAATCTCAACTGAGAGCAGTGAAGACTGACCTGATTGTGGGTTCGGGTGGCATGAAGGACAAGAAGAGCCCTGCTGCTGCTGATGAGGAGCAGGCTGCTTGTCCAAGTGAATCCTCCAGTCTTTTTTTTCTTCCTTTTTTACTTTTCTTGTCTTTTGAACATTCATAAAGGGGACCACCCACTTTCTGAACCCTTGCCTCTATTTTTGCAGGGTCAGAAAGAGTAGCCAGTTGCTCTTTATGGCTGAGATTTTTACGATGTGGTCAGAGCTGTTTGGAGACCACCAGTTCTCCTTTCACTTGTCACTGGAGCTACAGTAGCCTAGAGGAAGACCTGAGCTATATGGGAAATGGGTTTCACTGTTTTGAAGTCTTGGAAAATTTGGCAACTGCTCAAAAGTCTATAAAGCAGTTTTTTCCTCCCTGTATTAACAAGATGACAAGATGTATTTGTATCCCTTGTGTAATTTAATTTAATAAACAGACATAAAAGAACATAAAAGAATAGACAATTTAGTTCAGAAATAGTTAGTGTATTTGTTATTGTAAAGGGTTGTTTATGTAAACTCTAATATCATGGACAGTGAAACAGGAAATCATCTGATTATATGATAAATAGTAATTACTGGATGTAACTCCAGTTCTATGAGTACATGCATAGCCCTCTAACGGGCTTTACTATTAGTTAACCCCATCGAGGCTCTGCCTTGGGCACACTGAAACAGAACTTTGCACTCACCACCCAATAAGAAGGTATCAGCCACATACTATAAAACACCAGTGCACCCGCTGTTCATCTCCCTTTTGAACTCAGCAATGGGAATAAATGAGGAGCCAGCTGGGCCTGTAGTTACAGGGCTATGCACATACTCATAGAACTGAAGGTATAGAACTTACATCATGTAACTACTATTTCTATTTTGTACATGCTACTCCCTCTAACGGGTTTCGCTATTGGTTACCACTGGAGGCAAAGGTTGTGATGTACTCCCCGCTGGGTCCGAATCCATGCATACAGCAACTGCTGTATAGACCCAACTGCTGACTGGGCAAAAATGTGGAAGTCAAGTGGCCATGCCACTGAGCACCACCCGTCTTGAGGTCCCACAGCTTAACCGCATACTTTCGAGCTTGAAGCTGAATGTAACCTGAGTGTATAAATCCAAACTGGATGGTGCTCCCACAGACGTTGCATCAAGCACCGAGTGAGACATACAATGTCATCCCTGAGTAATGACAGCACTAGAGATGGGAGGCTGTGAAGAAGCCAGACAATGTCTTCCAATGCCCCTGTAGAGTTTGGTTTATGAGGCAATGCTCCAGGTCCCACCCGGGGAGCACAACTCATTGCCCCACAACCTGTGCAAATCGCACCACACAACTAAGAACTAGCCGCTGTGCTGTCAGAGGAGTACCCTCTGCCTGTGGTCCATGGCAGAAAAAGAGTTCCCAAAAAAATGTCTGCAGATCCCATTGGGGAACCAGGCAACAGGTAGAAGTCCACCACCTGTGAACCTTCCTTAACATCACATCACATGTAGATATCTCCTAGCTTTGAAGCGGTCGAAGCTGCCATAGCTAGCTCCAATTACTTCCGCAAACACTGTCACTGTCCTAGCACACACCCAAAACGTCCCAGACGTCCTGGGAGTGGAGGATGTTCATGCGTTTCCATTTGCACTTGAAACAGAGCTGTGGGCCTGGATCGGCCCATCCAAGTCGCTGCCCTTCGAATCAGGCCTTGGTACCACCTGCCGCTAGGGCCCTCTGATTCCACCACTCTGGCAGGCACTCCGTCTTGATTCTGCGGAGCAACTGCATCAACTTCCTCAGGGGCAGGAAGATGTGGAGCAGGCTAGGGGACCATACTGGATGAGCACACACATCTACCTGGATGAGCATACATATCCTCCAATCGTAGAACGTAGATTTCCTTGACCGCTATCGAGCGAGCCAGCGAGGGAAGTAGTGTTGCTAGCTAGTGATGCAACCTGAGCGGCACAAGCATTTTCTGTATTTAGCCTCAATTTGTTATTAATGTTTTTTTTTTTTATTTGGTTGTACATTTATTTGCTTCTAATTGTATTTTCATGGTATATTTAAGGAACTAATTTGGGTTCTAAAGGAAAGGAAAAAAACAAAGTTTACCAGAGAAATTATACTGAACAGAAGAACTTTGTGTGTGTTTTTGTGTGCTGGAGGTCCTATTGTTCTTGTGTAGAGTCTGCTACCACCAATCCCTTACCAAACCTAGCAAATTTAGTGATCCCAGAGAACCAAGTGAACCTGTAACCAAACCAAACTGTAAAATCTTTGGTCTAAGATATTTTGAAGAAGCCCAGATATTGATAACTTAGATACTAAACCCAGCAGCATAGATTCCCTACAGGGAAAGGTTATATGTCAGACACGTTTAAGAACAAAGAGGTTTTGAGTAAAGGCATTCCAACAATTTGAGCAAATCAACAAATGACCCCTTGAGAATGAGTTGCTTCCCCAAATGAAGGAGTTGTCTCTGGATCTTGTTCATGAGTTAGGGTAAGATGGAACCTGAGTAAGTAAGTAATGTGGGCAAGATACGGGACTATCATGGTGAAGAGAGAGCTGAGCCTGAAGGCATAGCTCTCGATTTATCATTGGATCCAACCCTGTCTCCTAGAAATTACGTTTATATACAACTAATTTGCAACAGCAAATACATTTTGAAGGACACATAATACCGACCAGATTACGTTTTCTATTAACACAATGAGGATATGTTGTTAATTAACGTATCTGGCAAGTTGCAAAAATGTTGATATTGAACATATCAGTAAACTGATGACTGACATCGTATTTCATTTTTTCCTCCAACATATCCGATCTTGGAATACAATATACACTTGTAGCCACTACAGCATTATTACATTTTTTATAGTTATGTTTAGGCACTGGTAGTACTTGGTTAAGGTTAGAGAAAGATCATGGTCTGGTTTAATATTGAAAAAGTCTGCAGTGACTATCACGAGACACAATGTGATTGTTAGCATTTAACCGAAACCACAACGTTTTCCTAACCTTAAACCCAAAGAGCTTTTGTTGCCTAAACCTAACCACAGATGGGAGTCAGAATGCAAATCGTCGGGACTCCAGTCTCGCAGTCCTGCGCTTTGTATGCCCACCATCCACCCTGTCTCCGGTGGGGTGAATATAGCGTTTATTTCACTCAAAAAAGAGTTGCCTGTGAACGTAATCAAGGCAGCGATTACATTTTTCAGCACAATGTAATTGGGAAAGCTATTTAGTGCTATATAAACAGAATTTCTAATAGACGAGGTTGCTGGATCTATGCTCTTGATCTCTAGTTAAGACGAATAACATCACAGACATCACAATCTTTGATACAGGTGGCTGACAGGATGCCCCCTGAACACCTTGATGTGGAGATATTTCAGGCATATCCAACCTGGGATAGACTCTGGAGGAACATACTGGAGGGATTACATATCTCATCTGGCCTAATAACTTCTCGAGATCCCCCAGGAGGAGCTGGAGGATATTTATCTTGCTAAGCCTGCTGTCACTATGGATACGCAGTGTAAAATGGATGTATTGATGCCAACTATAGAGGGGCAATTTTGAATTTCCAATTCACCTGACCCTTTGGAGTGTGGGAGAAAACAGGAACACTCAGAGAAAACCCACAGCAAACAAACCCATGTAACCTCTTCATTTTTCTGCTGTTGGCTTTGGCTGAAAGACAGGCCTGCAGGTCTGAGTCGGAAGCCTGTTCTCCTGCACCACCTCTGCAACTTGGCTGTCTTGACCTGGCCTGCACTGTTGAGCAGCATCTCCAAACTGTTTAGATGTATGTACATGTAGTGTTTGATAAAAAACAGCCATATCCTAATACTGGACACTGATTATAGACAGGGAGTTTGTGGCTTTCCTGTAATTAAATTTGAACTGTCATGCAGTTGTTTGACAGTTATTAAAGGACTATGGGAAAATATTAGGCCCTATCTCCTCGTTTTCTTCTTTCTATATTCTATTACCTAAACATCTTGCTGACAACACAGCGTAGCCAGAGATCTGTGAATTCCACAGTGATGGCAGTGGCTACTGTAAAAGTACTCTACACCCAAAGCCAACCCTACCATCCAAAAAACTTGCTAGCTCCCGCAGCCACAGGCTGAAGAGGTAATCTTGCATGTCTTTAGGAGATTGTGATTTATTACCACTGAGCCACAGCTCATCACCAGAGAAACTATGGATTTTATATTAGTTAGAAGCAATGACAGCAATTAAAATCGTCTTTGCTCAACATAAAACACTGTTCACTGTGCAAAAATATACCTACACCTTGGGGCTACAGTGTCGACAGAGATATCATGTGGGGACTGCAAGAATTGTGATTGGCTGCTTGTGTTTTCCCGTACATGTTTCTGATGCCGGAGGAATTTGTCAAGAGTGAAGACAACATTGAGGAAGTTAAAGAAAGACTCTCAATAATCTCCTTTTCAGTAACAAACATCTAACAAAGCGCTGCAAACACTGCAGACTTTCTGCTCACCACAATCGTCACTCTGTATTACACCACAGTAGTCTCCTATTCAGTAACGACACACTGCAAAACAACGTTAAAAAGTACTTGGATATAACATAACACCAGTTCTATGAATCTATGTGTGTAACTTGCTGTTGCTCTGCATCACAAAGTGAATGAAAGAGTGTAAAGCACCATACAGCCTGATCATATATAACACATGCATCTTAGAGGTGATATCAACGGGTGAAATCCAACACTTAACCATAAATCAATACCTACGGCGGTAGGCTGCCTTTTAACCCCTTGTGTCGACTATAAATCCAGCGTAATACTTTTATAATGTTGTCACCATGCTAACAAGACATCAAATTAGCTGAAAAGGCATGGCCAAGTTTCCCACTTGTTGAAATCCAGAACAAATTGATGTTAACATTGCTTCCAGAAGGAAGACTGAACAGCTTTACAGCTTTCCAACAATGTATGGACTGCAGCACAATGTTGGCTTGATGCAACAGAGGATGCAGGTGATAGCATGAAGTCTAGCACTTCTGCTGCTAAATGAAAAAACTAAACCGTTATCTAGGTTAGCTGTAAGTTCAAGGTAGCATACAAAGTAAGCTGGTTAGCTGTCCTTCAACGCCCTGGTTACGAATAAAAGAAAAAAGAAGTAATTCATATTTATTTTGTATTTAGTGTTTATTTTGAGCATAGCTGCTTTTTTTTGCCATGTAAATTGGCCATCATTCACCCTATATAAGCTATATGAGTCCCAAGTATCGAAGAAGACTTAATTTAAAAGACACAACATGCAGGCTAAAATCACCTTTATAAACTAATAAAGGTATAGAAAGGCACTAACTAATTGTGATGTTCTCCATTATGAAATAGGCCTTTTTACACGGCAGGACAATGAATGAATGTACTAATTAATAACATCAATCATGACTATGCTCCGTTTAGGTGAGCCTGTTCCAGGACCCTGTTGTGAATGCTGGTTCACTGTAATAACTTATTGGGACACTTCAGTGGAGCTGGGCCTTTGTGAATGGTATTAATTACTCACTGCTTTTCCTGCTATGACATGTTTAAAATGTCTGCTGTGAAAAAGGCCTATTGGTGGAAATGGGTTAATTTCCATTCTGTTTTCAACATAGACCGAATTAAAGATCAATCAGCTAATCAATCATTATGTCGTTAAGTTTACTGTTGCAAAGCATTTATTTTGAACTGTGTGGACAGGTTACAATGAATCAGACATGACCACACTCAGCAAATACTGTAGGTTTTCCAGATGATGGGAAGTCTGCCGCAGCAACATCATAGTGTGACATGAGGCTATTGTGGACCAGCTATATGGACAACACACGCACACACACACACACACACACACACACACACACACACTTGCTTGACCATGCATCATGCTGTTAAATTATGACCTTCTGGCTCTCTCGGTACACATCACATCACTTAATGTCTGTTTAGGTTTATGACTAAAATGATATTGATTGTTGAGATACTGATTGATGGATTGATGGGCTAACTGTGTCTTACAGTAAGAAGTGACATCAACAAGTGGAATCAGTTGCTGCTGGCTCCTGACATCCAGTCAAAAGCAGGTCAACATATCCGAGATGCCTAACTGCTGCATTTTACCACTTTATTACCCTGGACAGGGGTGATGGAGGTGGTGGGGTCAAGAGAACGTGAGAAGAAGGGTAAGATGTGAAGGCACTTGAGGCTTCATGTTAAACTGTTGTTCATGGACCCAAACTATACCTTATCTGGACTCAGCAGCTAACAAAATATAGACCGATTTTAATTTTTAATATCAGCAATTTCTCTTTTCTTCGCTTCTCTTCTTTGTAAATTAATTGTTTTCAAAGGACGAGGAAAGACAGCATCCTGCTCATCTTGGGATGTTGATTGCTTATTATGTAAAGATGAAACAGACCTTTTGTCTACATGATTTGTTTTGGCCTCCTTTTACATGAGCTGGAAGTGTGACCAGTTAACATAGGATAAAAGGGATGTGGTGGGGGGGTGAAGGGGGCCTCTTTAACGCCTAATTGCCACACCCATAAGGTGCCATCAGGATACTCACTTTTAAATACAATGCTACAGTAATGCTCTACATCAAAGGCAGACAGGCTCTTGAATGAAATCTTCGCTAAAAATCTTACACCAGTTTTGTTTTCTTTTGCAATGTAACTTTAGGATTTGGACGTGGAATTCAACTTGTTTGCTTTTTCTTTCGCTAATCTTAAAGAATGTGAATGATTTATTTTTCTGCACATGTGCGTCTCCCTATTAAATCATCATTAGGGGTCCTGTTTCTGTGCCCACCCACAATAGAAAGATTTCAGGGAGGGACTTTGCCTTTCAACATTTAACCAGTGAGCAGCCTGATCCCGGTGAGACAGAGGGCTTTTCAAAACCTGGAATTAACCCAAGCAGAGCTGCACCGAGCCGGGGGACCCCTCACATTGTATCCCAGTGATGTAAAGTAAAATATAACGAGATTCTTTTTTTTAAAATAATGGATGTATCTGCTTTTGATGCGCTGCACGGATCTTGTGAAGAGCTCTTCACCGCTCAGTCAGCTGGATCAGATTTTTGATAAATGTGAGGGGAAATAACTCTGAGGTGGTTTTATCAGAGACTTTGTTGGTGTGGATGGACAGGTCAGGAGCGCATATGCAACACTGTGGGAGCTCCGTTGGATTTATTTACCGCATCCTTCTGGGATTTATCTGCCTCAAGATTCCGTTTCTTGATCGGATTAAATAAAAAGGAGAATGTATGGAATAAACCAGCGCTGTGTTTACATGTAAGACGACTGATAAACCTGATTGTAAGACTCTGATTGTATGATTCCCACAAAATGGCTTCTTTATAATAACAACTCTTTATTCATTGTTGCTTTTGCAGATCATTTCATTTTTTCGTGCTGTGGTGCCATGCTCAGGTAAGCGCACTAAAAACTTGGTCGACATTGTTTTATTTTACAAAAAGTTCAAAACAAAGGTTGTAATAACTTCTGGATATCGCATTGGAATATGAGTGTAAGGGATATTATTAACTTTATCTATCTAGTAGTTCTAGGAGAAATTCGTTTTGTACAACCTGTTAGTGGTTATAGACCTACAATTGGCTATACATTTCTTTATCCCAGATTAGAAGGAAAAAATTATGTATTTTATTTTTCCCTTTGCATAAAAAAGGGGGAGAATCACCCGTCTCCTAATTTTAACCAGTATGTGAGGACGCAGGGCGCAGTGACGGACCAGCTCAGCCGCAGACAGGTCAGGGTGTACCAGCTCTACAGCCGCACCAGCGGGAAACACGTCCAGATTCAGGGCAAAAGGGTCACCGCCACAGCTGAGGATGGAAATATGTACGGTAAGAGCTGAGGCCTATAATCTTCTAGGACATTTGATCATTTATTTATTTGCTGTTGTACATCCAACAGTGGAGCTCCACAAGGATCCACTGCAAGTCTGCACACTTGTATCCTTTACAACCTACAAGACAAGAAAACACACAGTCAGATATTTTCTTTAATTTGGGGCAAATTAGCTAGCTTTGGACTAGTCCCCATGTTTCTGCCTCTCATGTGTTAAAAATTACACCGCAGTCACAGAGTTAAGTATCCTACATTCTGAAAAATAAATCTAATCCTCATCTTTTCAAAATCCCAGAAGGTCGTTTAAAAACACTTACAGCTATTTTTAAAGGTATTTCCAGAATCCTCAAAAACTGTGATAACCTTCTGGATGAAGAAAATATTACAGGATAAGAAAGATTTGTATCCTGTTTGTCAAGTTGCAATTGTATTTTTTAAATCCAGGTACTGATCTCATGTAATTAAACATGACATAAGTATATGTCAACCTTTGTGTGGATTTGGAAATACAGTCACAACTTGGGAACCTGGCCAAAATGTTTTTATCATGCAGTGGATGAAATTTCATTGAGATAGTGAGTCTTTGAGTAGGCCTGGAAATATATCTTAAGTGTTGTTTATGGACCCTCAGAGTTTTTCAAGTATTGCTGGGTAATTATTTTTCAGAAAATCACATGCTTAGCTCTGTGACTCGTATATAATGGTAGAGGTTCAAACGGGCTAGTTTGGACTGATAGTGACTACATTGCTGTTTGTAGCCTATATTGGCCAGTCTGCACCTCCAGTATGACAGAGCTCACAGTAATTCAGCCTCAAACTGTCAGTATGTAAAATCTGCAGTGAAACTTGCTGTCATTTTTTTGGCTGTACATATTGATTGTGATTTTTGGCACAAATACTAGCTCTTGGTAAACAAAGATTGGTCTGCAATAAATGGCAAAAATATGTTAAGAGATTCTTCAGAGGAATTAAGAGAGAATCTTAAATGCAATAGAGTTTTTTTGGTCCCTGACAGTAAATCTACAAAAGCCCCTGCTGAGGGCTGATGCCCTCAGGCACAGCCAGCAGTTTCACCTACAGCCTGCTTGTCCCTCCCTCTGTGAGGTGTTTTTAGGCTTACATGTTAATTCAGACTCCCAGCTGTATCCATGAAGCCATCGTCTGGCAAATTAGCGGCTGATTAGGACAAGTCCTTTGTCTCTATATCCCCAATACGCAAGGCTGTTGTAATGCCCAGTGCCCCATAATTGACTGCGGGACAAATTCAATTGAGAATGTATATTCAGCTTCCTGTACAGCTCTTCAGTGTTCAGTGATAACATTTGTTTAATCATTTTGTGTAAAGCAAAAAACTGCGGTTGGTGGTGTCACTGTGTTTTTGTCTGGTTTTTGCCCTTCAGCTCCTTGACTTTCTCCTCTCTTTTTCTGGCAGCTCGTCTTTTTGTCGAGACAGATACCTTTGGCAGTCGAGTGAGGATAAGAGGTGCAGAGAGCGGGCACTACCTCTGCATGAACCGGAAGGGGAAACTTGTTGGAAAGGTACAAGACAGATTTCTTTTATTTGAGAGCAAGGAGACTGTTGGCTGTAGATACTGAAACCTTATACTGATTTTAGTTCGTATGGGAACGTTTTGAGTCAGTGCTGTGAAACAAAGAAGTAAAAAAATAATTCAATTCACAAGGTGGCATTTATTTTAAAATTTGCACTATTTGCCAAACATTTAAAATGTACTCTGCGGGTGTAGAAATCAATGGTGTTTCTTTCAGTCCCAAACGATTCAAATTCATTTAACATGTAAAGTAGATATTTATAACCATATCAGCTCTGTGAGTGGACAAAAGGCTCTCCAGTCAACATGTCACTGGAAAAAAACATGTGGAAAATGAAATCTAAATCCATTTATGAGCTTAGTTTTCTTCAGAGGGCTTACAATCTGTGCCTGGCCCCACCTTATCAGATCTCACATCCACTAAAATACACACTGTAGCTCCTAAACTAAAGCTCCAGTCCATTGTCATTGTAGTCTCATAACTTGTCAGTCACCCCAGGACATGATGTGCTGGAAAAAAGGAATCCTCAGAGGACTGAGTGGTAGTCGCTCAGTCTTATTGGCCACGGCTGACAGCCATGAGGGGAAAGTACCCTCCCATCATGCACTGCCTGTGTGTTTGGTCATAAGTCAACTCTCCACTTCCTTCGTGGAAATGGAAAAGATGGATTCACATATCTGGCTGACATGACAAGTCATGAATCTATTTCTCATCACGGTTCAGAAGTGTTGAAACTCTGGCTGCTGTAATGTCTGTTTATAGATTAAAAAAAAGTGCACTCCGAGAAAAACTCACACTGCCAAACCTGTACGAGTCAAGATGAATTCTTTTTAGTATTGATGAGCTTATTAAGGTTCACAGTTGTGTTTGTGATAGTTCTTTTTATTTAGATCATATTTTAATCACATAGCAGAAAACAACTACAGTACATCAAGGATTTCAGGGAAAGAAATTACCCTGCTTTTGTACATTTAGGTTTTACAATTAGGCTATTTCTCTCCATGTGATATATTAGTTGCTGTTAACAGAAGTAAACTGAAGAAACAGACATTTCTATAGTTCATGTTGCATTAAAAAAGTCTATATATATAAACTATGTAATTTAACTCAAAAGACCTAAAGGGTAGACTGTGTAACTTTTGCTCAACACCGGCTATTGTGGCTACAAGTGACAACTGTGTTTAAAGTCGAGACGAAACAAACTAGCTTCGCTATTGTGACCTATTTCTGAGTGAAACAGGATAGGCAGGCGGGACATAACGTTGGGAGAAATGTGATTTGAACGTTGAAAAGTGGGCGTGACACACTGATGTACCATGCTGTTGCTAGCTAGCTAACTAATGAATCTTAGCTCTGTGCCGCTAAAAGTTAAAGATTGATTGGTGGGTGGATGTCATGATATTATTGGTTGGTTCAAGCTTATGTAAGCACACGTCATATTTTGTTTTACAGGAAGAAAACATGATTTGATTTTGATATAAGAATACAAATAAATATCATTTTTGTATTTGTTTGCCATATATTGTTAAATATGACGGGATATGATCTAAAAGGGTAAAAAAAAAGGCATTTTCATCTCAACTTTAATGCTAACTGACTCAATAATGTCCATTACACTGCAGTATCTATCTAAAGTTTGATAACATTAGCCACCTTAACCTACTGGTCATACCAGACAAAGTAAGACTGTAGCACCAAAACCCCTGAATGTATTGAACCGAGCAAGGGTGTGTTTTATTGCTTATAACTTCTAACTTCTCAGTTGTAAAAGAAAGAATGTTTTATTTCCTCTTTCAAAGGTTACATAGTTTCACTTTAAGAATACTTTGATTTAAAAAAAACTGCGTCAATTGGCTTATCATATCATATGATATGACTTATATATTGGTAATATAGCTGTTTGATGCAGCAGTTTTTTGTTTGATGTGTATATGAATGAATCAGAATGCATGCCTCTATCTGTATGTCATGCAGTCTGTCCAGATTTAACACAAGAAACCTTTTCTGTCTCTTCATGCAGCCCAACGGCCGGAGCAGGGATTGTATCTTCACAGAGATAGTGCTGGAGAACAATTACACAGCCTTCCAGAATGCCAAGTATGAGGGCTGGTATGTGGCTTTCACCAGGAAAGGGAGGCCCATCAAAGCTTCCAGGACGAGGGAGAACCAGAGAGAGGTCCATTTCATCAAGAGGCTACACACGGGCCCGCCTCCCTTCCCCAACACGGACCAAAGCAAACACTTTGAGTTCATCCGATTTCCGGCCACACTTCGAGCGAAGCGGAACAGGAAATCACGTACCTCTTCCTAACACACAGCAAAAGAAATGGACTGATGACAGTTGTGATATAGGAAGAAACAGATGCGATTTTATTTTTGTATATTTTTGATAGGTAAAAGATGGTTAAAATGCCATAAATCTAGAGTAATATTGCTGTAAAATGATCACATGTAAATACTGAAAGAGAGTAAAGAAGATGGATTATATTTAATTGTCCTGTGTGTATGTGTTGACTGGTGGGGAGCTACGAGGGATGAAGGGACATTATGACTAGGGTGGTTAGTAACAACCTGCAGCAGGACAAAGACGACACTTTATTACCTTTATATCAGATGGCTGTTTTTTGTGATACGGGCCAAATACATTTACAAGTTCAAAAAACTGCTCTGAGGATTTAACATGCTGTATGAACAGTGAGCCAAAATACACTGATAACACAATTAAACGCACAGTATATAATTTCTGCCACTAGGGGTCTCTCAATGAAAACAATAACAAAAGACGTAGTTGATGAGGTCGTGAAGTAGCGTGGGATGAAAATCTATCTGACGTGACTCAGGTAGAAATCATGTTCACGGACAAGGAAAAGTTTTATTCATGTTACGTTTAGTCACGTATTGTCAATTAATTCTAATGAAATAGTCAGAAGTAACTTAGCTAATGTAACGTTAACATGCTAACTTACCATTAGATGAGTTGACTACCTATATAGCTAATGTAGCTAACGTTATGTGGCGAATTCAGTTGTGGGTTAGCCCAGCGCTATTATCTGCAGTCAAAACAATCATATTAAAAATAACTTGATCAACGCGTTGAACGTTGCTGTTACGTTATAACGTTACAGCACGAATTAGCTTGGTGGCTAGCATAAGCCACTTGTTATAGTAGCACATCGTAGTAAGCTTGCTCAATATTGAAATGTCATATAAATGTTTCCCCGGAAGTTATAGCAACTAGAGGGGGTAAAGGGGATATGACGCCACTGACAGGCGACAAAATGAAGCAACCATTACCTTGAATAAAATTATGGATTTCTCTGGGTTTGAACATTGTTGGAAACATTTGGGATAATTTAAATATACGACTAAACAAAATATATAGCATAGGTCTAGTCGTTTTTAGACATTTTAATGTGGAAATGTTACATATTATACCTTTAAGAAGAAATTTCAAAGTTCAAATTGACCATAAAATTACATTCAGCTTCATATCCTTATACAGGTTTCCCATTAAATTTTCACCTTCTATTAATGCACCTTGTTTAATGCAGGAGGCGGACAAAATAATGATAAAACCTCATGGTCTCTAGCTGTTGCACTCTTTGCATGTGATGGCTGATTAGGTTTCAGCCAATTGTCAGCTGTAACTGAAATCTGTCAATCTGCACTTTTAATATGTGATCAAATCAAAGCAACATAGAAAAACTATAAGAGCTCCAAAGAGGCCAAAACTCCAACTGCAGGAGCATCAGTCCAAAAAATCTACCTTAGTTAATTTGTGAAAGGGAACATTTTGTAAAATCATATTATAACAAATATATACAACTTGCAACGAGGAGCAGTTGTCATAAGCACACCTTTGTTCCATCATCAAGTGTTTATTTTATTTTGTCAAGTAAAGTTATATTTTAAGAATGAAATATGACATCTGCCCAATGTTACAAAGGCACAAATCTTCTTAAGCTAAAAGGGACCTGTAGGAATTTGAAAAAAGGCAAAAATACATTTTAATCTGATCTGAAATGTGCTTATTCCTAACTCACACTAAATCAGGCTATGGTGGCACTTTTAGCTAAATATTGCTAGTTTACCTTAAAGATCTCTCAACACTCTGATGGTGTCTTAGGGATCAATGGCATAACAAAATCCCCAAATTATACTCCTGCTAGCTTGGTGTTAAAAAACGGTTCACAGTTGAGTTTCAAAATATCACCCCTGGGCTAAAAGGAAAGTATGGGATTTTGGGACTCTAGTGAACCACACGGTGGTGCTAGAGGAAATGTCAGGGGATCACAAAGTCATGAGGATTCATCCACTGGGCACCATGGATATCTGAACCAAATTTCATGGAAATCCATCCAATAGTTCTGTCTGGACCAAAGTCTGGGCTGACCGACAGACCTACAGTACATTGCAATGCCGAATGACATGCCGCTAGCATGGCTAAAAATTAATGAGTGGTACATATAAACTATGAGGCTGTCAGAAAAGAACGAACTGTTGTTAGAATATAATTACAACTGCTAATAAATTAACAAATTACAGTAAAGCCAATAGTAGTGGCACAGCCAGCACCAACAGCTGTAATGATGCTGAATGTGCTGCATGCCAGCTGTTCTCTGAGCCAAGGACAAGAAAATATTAGAATAAAATAGATGATGGCAATCAGCAGTGATTGTGGAGTTCACTCAAACACAATGCTCATGTCACAAATCAGATTAGATGGTATTATATCTATGTGTTGGAATAGATCTGACACAATGTTATGACTGATCAAAATGCTATTTGATGTTCAGCCAAACAACGTAGCTCTTTTAATGAACTTGGCAAAGAAGAAAGGTATGAGCCTTAGAGTGAATTAACATTGACTGTAAGAAACATGGCTGTGTTTATGTGAATGTAATGAGATCTATTTTTGCCGTGATGATAGGAAAACATTTAACAGGTTAGTAGGAGCACACCAACACTTGCTGTTCCATATGGCATACCAAGTATTAAATGCAACAGAATCACTGTGAAATATTTTCATTGAATCAGTGAAATTGGTCATTCATCCACTGCATGTTTTTACAGATAACCATGACAAAAAGGGTCTAATTAGACTGGAACTGAGGTTAAGACAAATCTGTGTGACCTACTGCATGTCATATTATTTTACATTGATGCTATATCTTTTATCAGTTCCTTATATATCCAGGGGATTTTCTGGGGAGATCAGGGGTTTCTCTTGCTCTTTTTCACTGTTACTTTATTCAGTACTTAGTTTTGAGTTAACACAATGATAAATGTACACGATGACTTTTTATTATGACTGGAATATAGGTTCCACCGTCACCTCGGTCTAATAATGAAACACTTATTGATTCTATATTAAGACATTGTCTGTCTTAGACAGACAATGTCTTAATATAGAATATAATATAGATTTAATTCTTTTTTTTCCCTTCATTTTATTATTTTACAGAACTTTATTAAAGAAAGTGCACATATCATATCAGGTATAAAACAAGTATACAAGAAAGACAAGGGTGCTGATGACATATTTAACCCTATAATATAAAAGTAATCATAAAATGCAGTACAGCAATAATTACAAAAGTAAAAAAGTAAAAAGATCCATAAATAAACAAACATAACCACAGATAATAAAAATAGACCTATGAGGAAGACTATTCATTCCCGCAATAAAATAGGAAATGAATAACTTATTACAGTAACAAATAATATCATTAAGTCTGAAGTGGTGAATTGTGGCATTAAAAACACGAGAATTATTCTGCTCTGAAAAAAATGTGTTTTGTCAGCATTTACACAAAAAAAGGAATTATCTACAGCCACACATCTTGAGATGATAGGATTCAATGGATAGATTTTATGTTGAATTTTGAATTGACCTTTTTAGGAATACAAAACTTATGTGACAAAATCCAGGATCTTTTCCAATTTCCTTCTTCCAAATGTGAGTTCCAATAGAATTTATGTCCAGGAGGAATTTTGTTTTTATTTCTTAATTCATTTTGTTGTGTATGCCATTTATGCCATGTTTGTGCTGTTCATTATTGATTTGATATTAAGAAATTCTCTCCTCATCTAAACCCTCCTGTGAGGTCGGAGGTCAGGATTGACTGCAGCATCCCCTGACAGTCAGTGCATTCTTGATGACTGGGCAGCACTTTCAACTCATGATGACCTTGTGCTGCCTTTTTCCCCAGGACTAAACCCATCCATTTGAAATCCTGTAATATATCTTTGGCGCCCTCCAGTGGTAGCTGGAGTTAATTGAATTCGGATCAGGTGGAAAGTCAGCTGATTTCACCACAAACAGGAAAGGGAAGTCCCAGTTCAACAAACTAGTCATGTAAAATAGATAACTCATTTGTGCATTTGTTTTATTTAATAAGAAAAGGCATCGAACTCAAAAGATGTTCGCCGGAGACGACGAAGACGGGGACTTCTTGTCTCCCACAGGAGGGTGAGTTTGTTTGTTTCCATCAAGCTAATGCTCTTAGCCTGCGAGCTAACTAGCTTACCATTTAGCCAGGGTTAGCTGTTCTCTTGTATGGGACAGATTTCATTTAAAATCTGGAATTTTTAGGAATATTGCGACCTTGTTTGTAGGCAAGGCGAGTCTTTATAAGTTTTTCTCTTATTCGGCTTAAGTTTTTTTCACCACGAAGCACATATTTCAGTAAATGTTTAAAAATACGTTTTGTTGTTCTTCCACTAAAATACCAAAGGAAGCACTGTGAACTACTTCAAAAGGATGACATTTTATATGAATTAAGTTCTCTCAGAAGAACATATATGTGCCGAATTAGAAAACGACACCTGATATTCATAAAAGTCCTGTCTGGTATGTAAATGAACCCTCATTACATTGCTAGATATTTGATGAGACTGTATATGTCCATATCAGTGAGCGGCGAATTCCAGGAAAGTTGAGGCTTGGCTAATTTCATGACTATTTTTTAACCATGTGAAAGTTAGCAGCTAACGTCTTTTCACCCTACGGAGAATTACAAAGATTACATCTGTAACGAACTAATAATAAGTGGATAGTTCATGGAGCATTATAGCAAGTTATATCAGATACAGTTCCACTGATTTCATATCGACTGCATCTCTGGTCTGGTCCCACTGCTGGTCTGATGAGTTATCACATGCCCTCATATGTCCACTCACTGTCGTCTGGTAGGTTCAGGTCTGCGTTGAAATTTGAGTCCTGTTATGAAGACCATTACTTGATGTCGTGACTTACCAAAGGTCATCTTATAACCTCAAAATTCTGTCTTTTATTAGATATAGATTTAGATACTAGATTTTAAATTACTATATGATAAACCAGACCCCTGTTAACAAAACAGTGTTTTAGAGCTTGCTCAAAGGTTATCAATATATAGAATAAATAGAATTTAGAATAGAATAAAACAATTAATTTCCATCTGTGTGTATTTTCTATGTTTATGTGCATTTCTGTTATGGAAAGCCACTTAAAATGGAGGTTGTTGTGATGTTGACAGGATGTTTCAGGAATCCAAACTGTGACCCTTTTGTTAGAGACAGACTCAGTTACTATTAATATACCTTTCCTCTCAATTATGAGGCATTCAGTTACCGCTTTGCTACATTTTCAGACTGCTATCTGGCACTGCATGGCCATTGTGTGTGATAGCAGCACAGTGTGTATGAGCTGGTGGAATAAGCAGCCAGTGTAGGGCCTGTTCTAGAGGGAGGAGTGTTATGGCAGCTAATTCCTCTCACATGCTGCCTGTTAGAGGAGTAAGTTGAAGGCTTCTGCCATAGCCTGTCTCTGCTCAGTGGAGACCCAGCGTTAAATCGAAACTCCTCAGCTTCTTCCTCTGCTATGCTGTTGAATCTACCATGGTGGTGTGACTGCCCCGGGGAACAAGAGATCAGCGGGTAGCCCAGGACAGAAGCACTGGAACGCTTGTACGCTAGAAGGATTTTGACTCACACATGCCAATGGACTGCCCCTCCTCATCCCGGTTCCTTACCATGGGACATGAGGGCCTAAAGGCTTTCAACATGTCCTTTCTGGGAGATACCAGTGATTACCAGTGGAAGGAGTTCCAGGGGTCAGTACACGTTAGCTGGGCAGTTTTGTGCGGCTTGTCTTGTTTAGAAACTACAGAAACTTGGTCTAGCCTCGCAGGTTTGATCCTGTCTGTTGAATATTTGGTGCCTATGGTTGACGTGGTAGTTGTAATGATGTTGCAGTAAGTAATGATGTCGTAATGGTCCAGTTGTTTCTGCACTGCAATTGCTGTTGATTAGTCGATCATCAGAAAATGAATCATCAACAAATTTTGATTGTTTTGTTCAGCAGATGAAGTTTGTCAGTTGTCATTGAGGGGTGTGAACTGAGCAGACTTCATCCACTGAGGAAGACCATGATATACAGTTGAAAGCTCCTGTGAAATGAATAAGTTGTTGAGTTTAAACCTTTTTTGGTGAAAAACTGTTTCCAAGGTCAAGAATGTACTTTCATGCAAATGTTTTTTAATATTTGCTCAGTTGTCACAGTTGTTGTGTAGCTCCATGACAACTGAGCAAACTTAATCTGCCAAGGAAGACCATTAGATGAGGTAAAAATCTCTAGATAAAGCTAGTAAACGGACTGTGAGTTAAGATTTGTTTTTTTTTTGTCAAATGACAATCTTTGGGTTTTGGTCAGACAAAATCGACTAATTGATTAATCAACTAATCGTTGCAGCTCTACATCGGTTAATCAAAAAACAAAAGACAAATTAACTGTTGATGAAAATAACTTTGATGCAGCCATATAGTTGTTGTTCTCATTTCTTTTTTATCAAGTTTGTGCAGATAGAACGCACATAATGTAGCCATTGTGTACTTGACTTTTTAAACCTTCATGTGGATTAAAATGGCGTGCAGCTACAGTAAGAGCAACTTTACCCATGTGAGTAAGAACTAGCCTGACTGCACAGTCAGTGCTGCGTCAGAGCCCATATCTTCTATCTGAGGCTAAGATATTTTTATTCTACGAGTGTAACCATAGAGTGGGTCATACATTTGGTGGCAAACATAAGGATGTCTCTCTGTTCTCCTTGCAGGGCCAAGCTGGCCTCCCTGTTTGGACTAGACCAGGAAACCAGCCAGGGGAACGAGTCGTTCCAGTACACTGCGCCGAAACAGCCCAGAAAGAGCTCCAATTCAGGTAAGACCATCAGAAGAGAGGCATCAGCGACTTCACATCCAGCCACGATGTGGAGTCTAAACTGAATGTGTGATTTGTCCGTTTACAGCACCGGCGACACAGAAAGCAGCTCTGCCACCTGGAGCTCCTGCAGTTTTATTCGCC
The DNA here is from genome assembly GCA_008360985.2 of Macquaria ambigua. Taxonomy (NCBI): domain Eukaryota; kingdom Metazoa; phylum Chordata; class Actinopteri; order Centrarchiformes; family Percichthyidae; genus Macquaria; species Macquaria ambigua. The sequence goes on from VMKM01000145.1 coordinate 426,900, forward strand.
ACAGCAGTCCAAGCCTTCAGATAGTGAGCACCCTCATTTTAACATTTTAAACCCACTTTTGTTTGTTTTTATTAAAACCCACGTTATATTTTATTTTTTAATGTATTTTCTAAATGTAAAAAGACTCTGGGCTGCAAGTATTCAACCCCCATGAGAAACATTTTTTTTGCAGAGCTTAAAAACCTAAAAAACAATTCCATAATACACTGCATAAATCGAGTCACTACCCCCCAAATTTATATTATACCAGGTCAAGTGAAAAGGTTTTCTGCCATTTTTGTCCCACGTGCAGTATTAACGGGCAGTATGCGAAGCAGGGCAAGCTGGGAGCAGCCGTACTGGGCAACCACACAACAAAAGAGGTTGGAGCTTTGCTAATTGGTCACTTGTTTGAGATTATTGGTGTGACTTTTGATTTTTCATGAATAATGCACCTCTTCTTTTCTGCAGTACAAGCTGCTTCTGTACTTGAGCCAACAGAAACAAGTGACCACTGCCAAGATTCATCTGGGCTTTGTTTTCACGGTGAGTAAGGATGTTGATTACATATGGACAAACGGATCATCTGATGGAATAAAGGAATATCACACTTCACATTGAGAGGGCTTTGTTTAACAATGTATGGAAACACATTTGGATCATTTCTAGTTCTGAAAATGTTTGCTATCTAAAGAAAGTCCAAAGCTCATCACAGACTCATACTTGTTGTTTTCTTTCAATTCGTTATAAATATCTTTATATATAGTAATGTCACTTATCTGTTGATTGCCCTGCACCAGGGATACTCAACTTGCTTTGCCTGATACATTTGTATCGTTAGCTATTTGAGTGAGTTGAAACCCAATACTTTTACACTTTTTACTTTTAACATTTAAAAGCATAATCCTGCTCGGCCGCTGTTGACAGTTCGTTTGGGGACACCATATTCTCTTGCGTGCAATGAATCTTGGTATAGGTTGGCTGCAAAGGATCCAGCCGTTGGATCCTCCAAATTGCGGCCCCTGAATTGAGACACAGCTACTGTGTAGATAAAGATTTTTAAACATGGCAACAGGAACAATATATTAAAGTTCATGGCTCTACAGATGTAATGTAGAACTTGTAGACTTTGGAGCAAGTTGCTGCGCAAATGAGCAGATTACTCATGAAAAATGATGCACCAGGAGCTCGAGTGTTCCTCATCTTGTCTTTTCCCCTGCAGGTACAGCCAAACAATTACTGCACTTTCTATGATGACCAGAGGCAGAACTGGTCCCTGATGTTTGAATCTGAGAAAGCTTCATCAGACTTCTGCATAGAGGTGAGTGACACAGGGGGAGGATTGTGATTATTGTTTGACCAACAGAGGGAGTGACTAAGGCCTTGTTCAGACTGCCAACCCAAATCTGTTTTTGGCATATCCAGATTGTATCCAGATTGAAGTCTGGACAACAAAAAACCGCATGAAATGCGATTTTTGCAAATCGGATCCAAACCACATTTGGAGGTGGTTTGAAATGCAATTCCAACTGGATTTCTACATATGCGTCTCAGTCTGGATGCTCTAAACTCTCAAATTGGATTTCAAAGTGTCTTTTGCGTCACTCGCAACGCGACACACAACGACGACGTCAAATCCAGAGTGATGCAAGTGCATCAGACCTGTAAACCTGTACACCAGACAAACTCAGTGATGGAGGAGTTCTGCACCGCGACTTGACAGCGCGATGTTTGGAGGGCGAGATGATGGATCTCCATTTCTCATGCTTCCGCGTTGAAAAGCCGCATCGACAGCGTACGTAGTTACTGATGCCTACGTCGTTACCACAGCAACCCATGCAGACAGGACACAACAATCTAATCTGATCACTTGCAAATAACAGTGTGGATAGTCTGTCTTAAAGATATGATCCGAGAAACAAATCTGTTTTGCCTGCAGTCTGAACAAAGCCTATGCAAACAGGCTCAATCCTGATCCACAAGTATCAGGATTGATCTTCCAAACCCCTTTATCATTCTGACCCATATGATATACAAGCTTTCACCAAATTGCGTGAGTTGTGTTGTTTATTAGATGACGACTTCTTTCCTTTTACGTTCGTCAGGTATGTTTGGCGAAAACGAACGGCGCAGCCTCCTTAGATGCCGTGGTGATTCAGGATCTGAGTCTTGGCGAGGGCCAGGCGGTGGAGAATGGAGACTCTCTGGAGGTGGTGTATACAGGCTGGCTCCTGCAGAACCACGTCATCGGACAGGTCACACACTTCCACCATTATTTAATCCATTTCACCACTTTATCTCCTGATCCCGTGGATTTTCTAGACACTCTGGCACATGACTCACTGAATCTTAAATATCATTTCAGATGTTTGACTCCAACCAGAACAAGGACAAGTTGCTACGACTGAAAGTTGGAGCTGGAAAAGTGATCAAAGTGAGTCAAAACATACTGTACTAATTAAGAATTGCAGCTTAAGTAAAATCCCCACCAAAACACCTTTTAATACAATTACTATCATTTTTGAAAAGATTCTTATTGGCTAATTTCATTTATTTTGTTTTCTTCTGCTACTTTACAATTATTTCATTTCAGTACTTTTATTTCAATCTATTTGTATCTAGTGGCTTCCTCTTATTTTTGTTTTGATTCATATTTTTTGTATGAGTGATGCATCATATAAAAATATTTTCAAAGAGGTGTTGCATTGCAATATTTCTCATTTCCAAACACTGTGATATTATAATGTTGAGATGCTTTGATATCACATGTTGGATATCACATGTTTGTCAGAGGACAAACAAGAACAAATAGCAAAACTGTTGGTTGGCAGCCACATTTTTAATTGTTCAGAAAATTGCAGTTTACACTTACACATCATGTCAAAAACAATTCAGCTACAGTAAATGGCAGTATCATGGCATCCAAAAATCCCACACTGTACTCTCATATCAGGATGTGAACATTACACTGATTTATCATGCTGGGGCCTGTATCACAAAGCAAGATTAGTAAGTGGCCTAGCCAGCCATCTCTGGACTTAACTCAGGTTTTTCTGTATCACGAAGCTGGCTCACTTTTAACTGAGTAGATCACTGTGGTAACCCATGGTGCACGGCTAACCTGCTCCGGAGCAGAGTCACTTTGTCTGTCATGATAATTGTATCAGAGATAGTGTCCACTCTTGGTTTAAACAGGGCTTCTTATCTGGCATTTATTTCTTAAACTAGCTGTTCGTTTACTCCTGCTTTGGCAACAGTGAAGGCCTTACTTAAATAGTTTGGACATTATTCCTCCTTTTTCCACAGCTTCTTATTCCATTATAGTTGTGTGTTCATAGTGTATATATTGTACCTTGCTTAACATCACTTTTTGTTGACGTTCCCTTCATCGATCTGATGATGTTACATGTGATTAGCCTGTAATTCAATACAAATCTGCTGACATGTTTCGGCATGAAGCCTTCATCAGAGCTTATGGGACATCAGTGAAGAGGAGAAATTAAAATAAAAAAATAAAGAACTTTTTCATTTTACTGGAGGTGCTACTACAGGAGTAATTCCCCCTGCACCATGTTTCAGTGCTTATCATGTTATACTGAAGTTATGACTGATGTTATTTCCTCTCACAATATCAACAGCCTTTGAAAGTGAAAGTAAAGTAAGTCTAGCCTGTCTAAATTACTAAATTGAAAGAAAAAATGGGGGAAAATGACAAAAAAAGTGAATAATGCCGTTGGCTTTCTTATTAAGTCTCTAGTGCATTTGCTAATTGACCTAATGGGGGTAACACTGTTTTGAAATAAACTAGCCTAGCTTTAATTGACCAGCCTGTAACTGCATCATCATCATCACATTACTATGTTATAAGCTCATTATGTCCTTCTCTGTGTGAGCAGGGCTGGGAGGAAGGAATGCTGGGGATGAAGAAGGCCGGCCGTCGTCTCATTGTCATCCCTCCCAGACTCGCTTACGGATCCAAGGGAGTCCCCAACCGTGTCCCGGCTGACAGCGTTCTTATTTTTGAAGCAGAGCTTCGACGGGTAACGCCCACTGAACAATTTTCTACACCCTTCCCTCACCTGCTCTTGTATTTGACCTTTTTAACACCTTTTAAAATATCTGATCATGCTAATGTCACATCAGTTCTTAAGTTATGTCTGTGTTTGAGGAGATGCGACTTCTGACATGACCTCTTTACTCCTAGTTCCTTGTACTGTAAAGTGTGAATTGAAGCGTATTCTGCTTGTTTTGTGCTTTAGGTAAAATTTTCTAAGGACATTGGGTCTGATCGGGCCAGTGCCAGCTCCAGAGACTCTGCTGCTCCCTCTCCTGCTCCTTCCCCAGCCCCCAGTGTGGAGAATCTGGCCCCAGAGCCCCCAGTACAGACGACCGCCTCAGGTCCAGGCAGACCAGGGTAAGATTTAAGCCTCAGGAAATAGTTGACAGCATTATCCTTAACTCTTTTGTCGCTTAAGCTGATTTGTTTCTCTGGTTTCCCAGGGAGCCACCACTTCGTGCAAAGTCAAGCTCGCTCAGTGAACAGCTGGCAGTAAGCACCCATGCTGCTTTTTTTTCTTATGAATGATCTCCTTTGATATTAACTGTATTCCGTTATTTTGCAGCTGTATTGATGGAAGTTTTTCTTTTTCAAACTTCAGAATCCAGATGCCACAAAAGCCAAGCTGATCTCCCGCATGGCCAAAATGGGCCAGCCCATGTTGCCCTTTTTGACAGGAGTGGCCAGCCAGCCCGAATCCAGTGACTCTGAGCTCGAGGTGGGTCGGCAGAATCCTGGGAAGGACGTTTTTCTGTAGATGTTAAAGAAGTCTCCCGATACTCTATATTTTTCTTATTGTCAACAAATTCCATGAAAAAGACCAAACCAACAATGAATGTATCCGACTAAGTATTGTGTGTGTATCAAAGCCTGATATTTCTCATTCCTTCTCATATCTGTTCCTTCATTACTATGACCTCATGCCGCTGCTCCAAATATTCACCACAGCACCAAATGTGCAAAAATCTGTTGCTGAAAATAGTCCCCAACAAATGAATTATTTTCTCCTGTTTGAGTAATGATGGCTAAAAACTACAGTGACCAGCTGTTTTAGGAAATACTATATATTTGTGAGCTGTGGACTTTGGACTGAGAGCCCCAGACGGGGTAGGGAATTCAGAAAGTATTAAGAGGTGGACTCAATGTTGGTTTCGGTCTTTCATGGGATTTGTTGACAGTAAGAAAAAATATAAAATAACTCCAGTCTTATCCTGTCTGTAGACCACTCAAATGCAAAAAGTTCTTTTGAAGCCTGACGCAGAAACCCGTATCTATGTGTCTAAAAACCTTATGACAAGAAACATGAAAGCCTCCAGCTTCCATATGCACACAAGCTCAAAGATAAAAGATTACAATATTTAATCATTCAGCAACAAAAAACAAAAAACAGCTGAGCCCATCATCTGGATCACTTAGGGAATTGCTCAGAAAAGGGAGAGTCAATATTCTTGAATCACCCAATCAGATTTGGCCCTCAACCAACAGAATGCCTGAATATAGCCGAAAGAAGTTGTGAGTTTGAGTTTTTAAATCTTGTCAAAAAACCTGCAAAAAATGACTAAATAAAAATGTGTTAGTATGGCGCTTAAACAGATTTACTGTACTCCTTTATCAGAGCAAAACATGCTTCTAATAGGGCAACTAAGGAAATGTTTAAACAATTGACTAATCTGTTGATTATTGGCAGATTAATCGATAATGAAAATAATTGTTGGTTACAGCCCTAAAGATGTGGGAATTTACCAGACAGAGGGTCTAATGAAAGACGCTTTTGAGTTGCATTATGGGAAATGTGGCATCCAGTGATTTTGGACCCTGACCCATACTTTAGCCGCTTAAAGCCGAGATCTCAGCCTCTCTTGCAAGACCCCCATTGTAATGGAAATGCAATACAAAATTGCTGGAGTGCCCCTGTACTATCTGCCACATCTGGTGTTATTTTACTGAGTTTCTGCCACCATGCGTTGATCTCCAGGACACCAGTGGCAGCAGAGCGAAGGATCGGCCTGCAGCTCCATCTCCAGTGCAGATCTCCACTGCTGCTCCAGCTTCAGCACACGGTAAGCCTCTTTCATCTCTTCATGTATGCATTCTTCCTGCAGCACAGGATTACAAAGAACACAATCTCTTATGGTGGTGTATTACAATGTCTTGGTAAATGCCCTAAATTCATTTTGTTTTTTCTGCAGTACATCCTCATCCTCACACCGCTCCACCTTCTGCCTTACTTCCTGTTATGACCACTGTTGCCCCACAGCCTGGGCTGCCAGGCAGCAGTCATGCCTTTCAGGTCAGATTTCACCACATTTTGTACTAATGTCATCAGTAAGTACACAATAAACAAATCTGTTCTTATGTCTTTATATCAGTGCATTATGTTGTTTAACAGCCTTACACGTACGCTCAGACGTCTGTGGCTCCATCTCATCTGCAGCCTGCCAGCCAGGTCTACCCTGCACAAACTGTCCCATACGTGGGTAAGAGCGTTCAATTCAGTTACAAGGAAGCCATTATGACCAACCAGAAGAATGTTGGGTCTATGTAGAGGATTGTATAGAGTGAAATGAAAAATGTAGTGCAGTTTGTTAATAAACCTGTACCCTAAGCTCTTGACACGGCTGATGTACCTTGAACTTTAGGGTCCATATTACCATTTAATGATGCACTTCAGCAGCACCAGCCTCAATAGTTAATAATACTGCACAGCTGCAAGAATTACAAACTGTGATTGTTGTGATTGTGTTGTTTTCCCCAGGCTCCAGTGATGTGACTTCCTTCTTGATGACTGAGGCCCGACAACACAACACAGAGATCCGATTAAGTGTTGGAAAAGTAGCAGATAAAGTGGATCAACTGGCCTCAAAGGTATAAACTCTTATGTACAAGAATATTTTCATTAAGCGGCGTTAACATGAAGGAAGTTCATCTGGTTCTTGTCTTTTTTTACTTTAACAGATAGATGACCTTCAAAGGCAGGGAAGTCTTTCCATGGGTGTGTCTAGTATGTCTATGGAAACCTCTATGATCATGCACAACATCCAAAGAATTGTCCAGGTACACACCTGTGCGCCTTGTGTTACTTTATCAGCTCTTTTTATAGCACAAATACTGTTTCTCTTATTACATCTTTCTGTGTATTGGTACTGTGTTCTGAAAACTCCCATTTTGTTTTTAGGAAAATGAATGTTTAAAAAAGGAAATCTTTGAGAAAAGCTCTCGCATTGAGGAGCAAAACCGTAAGATTGGGGAGCTCATCAACCAGAACCAGAGGTGAGTCAGAAAATGTCAAATAGTCACAATTATGGCTGACAGAAAGCCAGAACATCATGACCTACTATTATTTCCACTTGTGTCACAAGTGGGCAAGACCGGTCCAAAAACATGGCCGCCATCAATCAAAAAACTTTGTGAAGTTTGGGGTTTAGCAGGAAATTGGCCATAACTCATTGACCATTTGACAATTGACAATCATCATAATGTGTGATGTGTTTTTTCTTTTAAACAGGCATTGTCTCATACATTTTCCTTTGAGAAATTGTTGTAGTCCTATCCTGCTGCAGTGTGAAAATGAAATTAGAAGATTAAAAAAACTGGTTAAAAAGAATAAAAATCTATATGTACTTAAAGATGTTTTGTATGGGCCACTATCTGATCTTACACATTACTATTTCAGAAATGATAGGCAAGTTTGGAGGATATATTGCAAATAGTTTTCTGTTGTCAATATGTCCTCCACACTGTCACACTGTAATTTGATGTGGTTGGACTAACTGTGACAGCGGACCACTCTGACTCATGTAGCTTAAAGAAAGTATCAGGAAGGTTTTCAGTCTAAATGTGTTTCAGGTGGATGTAATGTGTTTGTGCTTTGGTTGTCTAGGTACATGGAGCAGAGTAACCTGCTGCTGGAACGGAGGAACGATTCCCTCAAGTCTTCCAGTGAACAGAACCAGGCCAGACTACTGCAGGCGGAGCAGGACAAGGTGAGGTTTGTCTTTAGTGGTGAAAAAGGGAACAATTGAGACTGTAGATCAATTGTCCATTCACACTGTAACAAGCATGATGTCACTCTCTTGCAATGCTGACAGACTGTACTGTTAGTCAGAAGACAGTAGTTTGTGATGGACCGAAAACCATCACATACACCAGAGTATTGAAATTTTGAACCTCTGTGGCTGCAGACCACTGCTTGTACATGTGGTCAGAGCCTCTAACCTGCACAGCTGGTCTGGATACAGTGTCAACCAAGTAGCTTGCAGTGTGTGAATGTACTTCCAGCATCTGGAGCATGCTGTAGTAGAGGCCAACTGCTACCTTGGTGGGACCAAGATTAAAGGATTTTATCACAGGTATATTCATATTGGCGTTTCTGTGAGATGATGAAAAGAGACAAGAATTGTCAATACAGAAATGACAAAGATATGTTTGAGGCAGTTTGGACACTGACCTGTTTGTGTTATAGCTGTAAAATCTCATGCTCCATACAGATCTTAGTCTTTAATAACCACATTTAAGGTATTTATCAAAAATGTTTGTTATGCATTTATGAAAAAATTACTATTGGACAATATATTTACTTTTATATATCAGTATTGGTATCAACCTCAAAAAGCCAGTATCTGTCGGGCCAAAGCTCAAAGGTAGGTGGGTATAATTAAAGACTCAATGGTTTTATTTTGAGTGAACAAAATGTAATCTAGTGTGAGTATGCAGCTGTCTCTTACTGCAGCTTTTAAAATGTTTATCATTTTCAAGGTCTATGACCATGCATATCACCATGGATATATATATGTGGGTCTCAAATGTCAAAAAAAGAAGCAAAGCAGACAAGAAAAGGTCCTACAATCTTTTATTTTACATGTTGTTCTTTTTCTGGTGAAAACCATGAATCTCCAAAGTTGGTGATAACTAATTTTTCAGATTATCTTAAGGATCAAGAGTTCCTTTGTGGACGTCTTTACCTAAATAAACCATTAAAAAACCCATTGGATCATTTGAAATATGTATTGTCACAAAGCTGAAAACAGGGCTGGTTTCCTTAGCTCATAAAAAGTTGATGTTTCAGAGTTACATGGTTTTCACAGAACAGTGACTATTGGCAAACTGACTTTGCTAACTGAACACTTATACACTTTATTCTGTGTTAGAGATAAGTGGTTCTTTTGGAATAGTAACTTAAGAGTACATGCATCCCTTTCTTCTATTCTACACAATCTGAATTTCACATTAAGATTTTCACTTCAGTAATACACTTTCTGTCTATATAGTGGAGATTGGGTTGGTATATTAATCATTTACTGTCTGTTTCATGTTAGAAATTTGATGCTAATGATAAGTGCTTCACTCTTTGCCAACTGCTCGCTGCCTGGTCATTTGCGCTGCTGTGCTGCTCTGAAGAAAATCTAGCATTTACTACTCTCTCTTCTCAGCATGCACTGCCTCAGGACCTGGGCTCCGGCCAGGTGAGCCTGCTTTCTCTGTGTACCGCCACCAGACTGGGGTCAAATAGTATCTCCAAAAAAAAGAAAAAAGAAAAGAAATTGTGTAAGTGCTCCAAATGTTTATTTTCAAATCAGCAGCAGCAGTTTTGAGGAAACAAAGCAAAGACAGCTCCTCAGTGATTCTGACACAAAGTTTGTCATTGACAGTTTAAACTCAGGGAGAAACTGCTCTCTCAAATCATTTTTCAATGATGTCCATTTAGAGGAAGCACAACAGATAAGTCCATGATTAGACTCTCTGCAAATTATTTCAAATTCACTTTGAATGCAATTCTGGGACTTAACAGCTGATCGGACTATCTGGTTTGTCCTGATCACCCCTCCCATTTCCAAACAAGCTGCACAAAATGGGAAATCATGGGGATCTACTATTTGACCCGGATCTGACCGCTGCCACTGGAATCATCCTGTTTCTATCATACTTCACTGACATTTGAACTAACTTTTTTTTGTCCTTTTTCATCAGTCATCACTCACTCACACATTTTTCTCCCACAGGGTCACGCTGCTCACACCACTAGCACCAGTAGCCACTCATCCAGGCTTGTCACTATGTTGTTGCACTGTCTCTGTGTCGCCTGGGTTTTACTTTGCTGTAGACAGACACGGGCCCATCCCCTCCTCTCACCCCTCCCCCTGTCCGCCTGCGTCTCCATCAGGTTCGTCTGACGGAGGATCTGGCCTCGTCCGCGGCCCGGCTGTCTCAGCTGCAGCTAGAAGCTACAGCTCACCAGCAGAAGGCCGTGGAGCTGCAGAGTAAACTGAGCTCAGCGCTGCAGGACGGCGAGAACCACAGCCAGCGCATCGCCACCCTGGAAACACAGCTGGAAAGTTTGTGTTGATGTCATTTTTTTATTGATTTCGGAAATTGCATAAAAGTGTATTTGATCTTAAAATCGAAAATTGAGCTCATCAATTTTCAAATATTTTGCCACTCGTTTCAAATAGCTTGTGTCTGCACTCAGTTGCCATATTATTAGGTACACCTAGCTCAAACTAATGCAGTCTAATACATCACTCCTGCAATACATCCTAACTTCATGGTTCAAGGTTAATATTAAGCCTACCCACAATTATATAAATGCGGTGGACAAAATATTTTCAACATCTCTCAGTAAAACGAAAAATGCTAATCAACAGCAGCACAAATTACAGCCTCCAAAATGACCTGAATTAACACCTCCTCTAAAACAGCTTAATCAAACACACAAACATAATAATTTGTAAACAGGAGTGTATGTAGTTACACTCATTTAGCCAGTCCTTTGCCCTGTTCTTCAGACGTCGTTTAACTAATCCTGAGCCAGCTTGAACAATCCTGTTCCAGCTGCTCTTTAAGAACGGGTCTTAAATACATAGTTTCAATTTTACAAAAGTCTCAGTAATTTCCTAAAACAGCTGGTCAATGTAGTTTTTAGCAGACATTACTCAAACAAGAGGACATAGTACATCTGTTGGGGACTATATTCAGTGGTGGATGAATACGCATATGGTGCTCTAGTGAGTATTTCAGGCAGCAGGAAGGTACGTGGGTCCAAATAAACTACACTCACTGTTTAATAGTTTTTGGACAACGATAGAGCTCTTTGGCACAGGGGAATAAGCTATATCAGGCTTTTGTCCTGTCATGTGATTTGTTAATAATAAGGAAAATGTAGAAAATAACCAGACTTATCCTTCAATTTTGGATGATGTTATCCTAAACAAAAGTGCACTCTTATTTTGAAAGACATTACAAACATGTTTCTATTGGTGACTCTAAGTAATGGAGCCATTTGAATCTAAACATGAGTTCAAGCATGGGGTTCACCTTGAAATGTCTTGATCATGACCTAGATAACAGAGTATGATTCAGGTGTGTGAATAACCATGCATTTGAACAGGTTTGGGCTTAGGAATGTGTTAGCAGCTCCAGATAAACTAAACAAATCCTTGCTTGTGTCAAATCATTCAAATTCTGTCAAATCAAGGTAACTCCCTGTACAAGGCAAAAGTAATGCTGAAAATAAAGGATTTTACACGCTAACTTATACCATGCCATGATAGCAGAAGCACTGGTCTAACAATGCTGTGTTTGTGTCAGAGCTGACGGAGGCAGCAGAGAGGGCCCAGGCTCAGTACCGCTCAGAGAAGCAAAGACGCAAAGAGATGGAGCTGAGAGTCAACAACATGGAGGAGGAAGTGCAGGACCTAAAGACTGATAAAGAGAGTCTAGAACGTGTAAGTTCCATCCCCTGTTTTTGTCCTTCTGTCAGTGAAAGGGGACAGTACACAGAAGTCACCATGGAAACAAGGATAATAATGTTAAAGGACTGATCAGATTTAGAAAGAATTCAGGCATGATAGTTAGTAAAATAGTTGTCATGTAAATGCTGACAAACAGTTGGTTTCCCTCCCTTTAAGACACTTTTGGAAAGGAAGAAGAAGTGGCAGGCTGACCGTCAGTGTCGGGATGAGGAGATGGAGGAGCTCCGCAAGAGTGGCCAGCAGGAGCTAGACAACCTCCGAGCTCAACTTCGCAAGGCCAGGACCAGCACTGACAACGCTGCATCTCAACAGGTTGCATCCAATGAAAGGGCTGTTCAGCAAAGAATATACTGTAGGAATATGAATAATTTTTAATCAGTCTTCTCTCTGAACTCTGTTAAATATCTTCTGGATCAGTTAATAAAATCAGTTAATGGAAGTGTTTATCTCAAGTGGCTACATTTTTAACATTGCTTTCCACTAATGGCATGTTACCATGTATGTGTTGCAGTTGTCTCAGCTGCAGGCGGAGCTGGAGGAGGAGTGGAAGGGAAAGTGTGATCAGATGTTGGCCTCTGCTAAAGAGCAGCACAATAGAGAGCTGGCTGAACTAACGGAGCAGAGAGATGCTCTGCAAGACAAGCTAACCCAGCTACAGGAAAAGGTAGACAAGCTAGCCATGATTAAACACAAACACACACACAAGTCCGTGCAATTTAATCAGGAAGTTTGTCTCATTGGTTGTTGGACTTAAAGAGGAACTAAAATTTTATGCATTATGGTCACTTTAATAGTAACCTTGATGATGTCATCAGGGCATTGATTTAGACCATTCTTTTTAAAATCTGTCTCTTGAGTCCAGCAACTTAATGTACCCTTTTAATAATAATGTTATGTCTTTATAAGAATAGTATTATGTTTTTGTTTTATCTTTTCATGCAGGGCAAGGTCATAGTCCAAAGTTATAACACAGGGAAGGCTTAGTACAATATGCCATTAATGTTTTATGCTCATTACGTCAGCTTTAATAAATGTAATATGTCCCTAAACCTTTCATTTAACATATTTAATGATTGTTTAGTGACATTAAAACCCTTGAACACAACTTGTCACATCAACACAACTGTTGTACCAAAAACTCAAAGGCTCACAACTAGCTGATGCCAAAGAATACAAATTTACAAAGTACCTTGACATTTTTATAGGCTAGCTAGTTAGCTAAAAAAAAAAGCTAGCTAAAACGGCTAACTAGCCAGCCCTTTTGTTTGTTTTTTTTAACTCATTAGCTAGTTCGTTATCTACATTTTTTGGTTGTAACTACTGTTTTTGTTTACAAAATGAAACCACTAGTTGTAGAAAAAGCATTAGATATTTTCAGTTCTCAAAGTAGAAAAAAAAGTGAGAACTTATATTTTGTGAACACCTGGTTTTCTTCTGTTCAGTCAGAAATACAGTGGTTTGGGCAGCTTTTTGGGTCTTTATTTCTTCTTTTTTTTTTTGTTGGTTAGCAAGAATAAGTTAGTTACATAGTGTGAATGTATATGTGATTGCCTTATTTTTGGCCTCTTTCACTCTCAACAGTTAACGGTTCTGAAGCAGTCAAGAGATTCAGAGAGTTTGCAACAACACCGCGGGCAGACTGAAGAGCTGCAAGCCCTTCAGGAAAAAGTAAGCTGGATGACTAGTTGTCAGTCAGCCTGTGCTTAAAGTAGATTAAATGGTCATCATTGGCAGGGAATGGATTTATCAGGGATGTCACATTCCATCACGTTTACATACACAACTTTGGTGCTTTTTGTGTTCCTGGTTACACACACACACACACACACACACACACAAAGAAACACTCTTTCACACCCACAGTCACTGTATGTTATTCTCTTTAAGTACGCAGCCTTGGAGCAGCAAGGATTAGCTGTAAGGGAGAAACTGGAGAGAAGAGTGGCTGAACTGGAGAAGAAACTGGCAGAGCAGGAGAGTTCAGGAGACACTGCAGCAGAGGTGAGGAGTCATACATCAACACACACACTCACACTCACACACAAATGAAACAATGAAATGAGGCTGCAGCACAATTATTCCATGCAGTTCTCCAGTGTAACTTTGTCACTGTGAAACTTATAGAATCAATATCAAAAATGATCAGCAGTAGCACGTTACCACCTCCAGATGTCAGTGAAAGATGCCAGAGCCTTCAGTTCCTCCCACTGTTAGTTCCCAGCTTGCTGTTCAACTCCCACAAACAGGAAGTCACAAGCTACAGGGGACACAATATGATGAATGCTGGCATATTCTAATCCAATTCAGTACAAATATCCTGCGGTGAACTCTGCCATTTTTGAGGATGTAATTTGTGGTGTTGCTGTATTGAATTACACTGTTGGGTTTACCTGATAACTCTCCTGTATATATACAGTATCGCATATGATATCTTACATACTGTATAGCGGGCAGGGCTTTTTTTTGTTTATGAATCTTTCATGATTTTCAGTATATGTAATGTGTTGCATATTGTAAACCCATATAGGCTATGCACCTATTGTAGTAGTACTAATATATTAATATAAACTCATCTACAAGTTTCCATTAGACTGCAGTGAAATTGTGTCCCCAGTAAATATTCAGTCACATTTTACATATGAACAAGATTCCTTGGCCTTTTTAGCACTTTTCATTAGAAACCTTTCAGCATAATGTAAACCAATACAACACCACACCAATCAACACCTTTCTGACATAGTCGTACCACAAAATGAACAGAACATAATTATGATATTACTAATATGATAATGTAATAAATATGATGGATCTTCATAAATGTAGGATTGATTTAGGTTCTGTTGTATTGCACTGCATTAGGATAGTGCAGGTGTTCCTAGGTATTTCAGGATACATTTTAAGCACTGTATTGTAACATAAAGATCTATAAATCTATGAAAATGATTCTTTGTAATATTAATTGTTTGACAACCTTGGAAACAGAACCACTTGATGATTTAAAAATAAATCACTGTTATTTTTTCAGTTAGGGTGTTTTAAGATTGTCATGAGCGGTACTTACATACTATAAGCAGGGTATTCATTTATTTGTTCATGTTTATAGTGACAAACACACATGTATAGAATATTCCTGTTATTACATGACTAATGCTGCATATCATAGCTCACAGTTGTGAGGTACAACCTTTGATTGCTGATTTATGTACATGTTTGTTTTGTTGACAAAAGTTTTAAGGCCACTGCACGCATGTGTCATTACTCATCATTTTTGAGCAATGAAAGTGAGGCCAGCTGTGTGTACTTGCAGGTGAAGCGTGTGATGAACGGAGTGTTTCATTCTCTGCGAGGGGAGTTTGACCTGAGTGAATCTTACAGTGGACAGGCTGTGCTGGGGGTGATTGTTACTACCATTAAGGTAAGTGCTTTTTTATACAGAAATGCCAAAGCAGTCTGGAGTGTGTGTATATATATATATATATATATATATATATATACACACACACACACACACACACACACACACACACACACACACACACACACACACACACAGTATATATGTATATGTGTGTGTTTGTGACCTTTCTTCAATCATATGGATAATTTTTTCCAGAATGTAACCCTGCAGCTGCTTAGTGGCACAGACAGATCTTCACTGAGTCTGAGTAAGAAGCAAGAGGAAGCAGAGGAAGAGGAGGAAGAAGAAAGTGATGATGTGAAGCAAAGACAGGAGACACCTCATCAGAATGTACATGTGAATGGAAAGAGGGAAGTCAAAGAGGAGGAAAAGGAGGAAAAAGAACATGTGGCTGAATCAGATTCTCACCAAGTCAGTGAGACCCAGATGGATCAGGAAGTAGCAGCAGAGAAGGAGACAGAGAGAGCAACTGAGTTAAAGATACAAAGCCAGGCAGAGGCATTAGAGACCACTGGTCTCCATCCATTTTCATCCACTGAACCAATACCGCAGGAGACAGCAGTAGCAGAGTCTGAAGTACAGCAGGAGCAACCAGAACACTCTGTTGCTGAAACCTCTACAGAGGAAAAAGACACCAACAAGTATGTAGATCGTGATGATGAACATGATGAGAGTTCACCACCTGAGGATGGACAGGAAACTGTGTCAGAAAGAAATGCTGCAGTCAGCAGTGAGGTGGACAAGAAGAGCGTGGACGAAGGAGAGCACGTAGGAGAAATGAATGCTGCTTCTCAGAAAGCCTTTGGACCCCCTGCTGACCCACCTCCACCACCGAATGCACTTCAGAACAGCTCAGGAGAGGACACAAGGTGAGTCCTGGCATGAATGGTTACTATATGAGATTATCTTAGATAACTGTGGCTGTCAGTGAAATCTCATAAATGTTCAGTCTGAGCAGAGTCTGGTCACCTCTATCAGGTGATCACACACTCCAACAGTCACCCATCTACAGTGACGACAAAAAACAAAAGAAACAAGTCAGACAGCTCACAGCAGACAACATATAAAAGACACACTTCCAAAACAATAGTAACATATAATAACACACAAACACATATTCTAAGAGGACATGCCTAGCCACTAAATTAAAAACAATGTATTTAATACAATGCAACTTCATAAAAAGCCGACCATAAGTAATGCAGACCAGTTTCATTTGGTCGCCTGTAAATGGCGTCATATCCCCTTTCGCTATAACTTCCGGGCAAACACAGGAAACACCAGATGACACGTCAGAGAGTGAGGAAGGAAGGAATACAATTATACTCAGTAATAACAGTAGGCAGTAGTAGTAACAGTAATAAGAGGTAATTTTGACCTGTGGACTTGGTCATATATTGTCATATACAGTCTGGAAAGCCAATTTAACTTCATTCCTGTTGACCAGATTTCGTTTAATTTGTCTGCCATTGTTACGTATTTGTGCCCCCCCCTCCCCCCCATCTCTGCTAATGTATGCATGTATTCCTGCAAACTCACTGCCTGTCTGAACTGTTGTTTCTTGCTTGCTTCATCCCCCTTTTCCCTTTCTCTTTGTTCTTCACTGTCTTTTTGTACATCAAACCCCCCCACCCCCACCCCCTTTTCCGCTATTCTCTCAGTCTGACTGGGGGAATGGGTGAGGAAAATGGAGAGGAGCCATTTTTCCAGATCACAACTTCTGCCAAACCCCCCGCAGCACCCAGCGAGGAGGAAGAGGATGAGATGGTAAGGAAGGATCTGTAGAGTCCAGTGTCATCTCTCAGATTTGATTCAGCACTCTGCCTCACCACCCGGACCCCAGCCCTTCCTTTGTGTTTTGTCTCAATGTTAAGTCAGTCATTGATGTTTTATTGCTAATGTACATTATACGACTTTAAAAATATTACATTCTGTTCTGTATTAGCTAAATCCACCAATGCAACACTGATGGACTGCGTTCATGTTTTCATTTCTCTTGTTTGTGTCCAGAGCTTGAAGGGGCGTCCCCCACCTGCCCCTCTGTTCGGTGATGATGAGGATGATGATGATCTAGACTGGCTGAACTGAGATGGAACCAGAATAATACAAAGTCTGCGTCTTAATTTTCAACACTAAAAACAGGCGCGATGTGCTTTACCAGCTGTGTCTGCATGGTGGAGCAGCTAAGATGATGAGAGGCCTCTGCTGATGAACTTGATTGGATGGAGCGGTCAGACAGCCTGGCTCTTCACCTCCGTGTTGTCCTGCTGACTAAAAGCTGCCGCCACAGCATCCTCGAGGACAAAGCTACGATTTCAGGCTCTTGATTTTGGTTGAAATAACAAGCCTGTAATTCACAGAAGAATCAAAACAAATACTTTTAAATAATTATGTGATATCTGTTGGTGATGCAATTGAATTCCAAATTTTTACGGCACTGTAGCAGATTAGTTTGTTGAATCAACAGTAATCCTGTTTGTCAGTGGTTTCAGACTGTTTTAATTATTAGCTTGCTGCTTTAAGAATAGAACTTTTACACAATTTTGCTAACCTGAAATTCATTCCAGAAAATAAACGACATGGAAAATGGGGTCTTTATCTCTTCTCTTAGCGAGTTGTTGTGTGTGTGGAATCAGTTTTGTATGCAGTTCATAATTTTTGTTAAGGTAAACTTTGGCCTTTTGCGTACAATTGTTCTTAAATACTGTATATTGAATTTGATGTCAGTCTTTTGACTATCAAACTAAGTGTATTCGTTTGTTAATTGTTATTAATTAAATCGTTTATAAAATAAACAGTATATTTTTCACGTTGGGTATGACCGCTAGAGACCAGCAGGGGGTGCTCGAGACCCTAGTAAAGCTCCACTGTTGCTAAGCAACAAAAGCGCCAGCATGAACTGAACCACTGTATAAAGCTGGAAGCCTTAAGTAAAACACTTGCTTACACGTGAAAGGTAAGCTGTAAGAGTTTTATATTACCTAGTTTTAGTTTACCTGAGACCAAAGCTAAATTCAAAATAAAACTGAGTGAGCAGATGATACGGCAAACTGCATTTTAAAACAACCTATGCTCTCTTTGAGAGTAGACATTGCTGAAAACGTTAGCGTTATTTTAGTATTTTTTTTTTTTATCGTTTTAGAATTGGTTAGCAGTGTTTGTTAAACAGTTGTGCTTACAATGAAATTAAAGTTCTGTCAGGTGAGGTCGGTTATAGCTCATTATGTCAAGAAGAAAAGCAAGCTATCAGTGTTAACTAGTATTGTTACACGTTTGAAGGCATAAAACATATGTAACCTAGACGTTACGTGACAGTTATTTTATCAGCTATACCCTTTTGTGTCCTAGGTATGGCAGGCTTGAAAATGGACCTATAGCTTACCGCACATGTAGCTACTAGCTAGACAGATTCATTCTGAAGACAGTAATATAGAAGTCGGCTGGTGAATCAGTTTACCTAATAATACTCAGCCCCAACATGATCAAATCTGGGTAAATGTAGAAAATGGCATATATATAGCACTGTTGTTCATGAATGTGCATCTTGTAATTACACAATTAATTGGCAATTAAACACCAGTTTCATATTATTTCCTTCTGTATCCTCTTATGGCTAAACGTCAAGCATCGCCGCGGCCTCCCTCGGTCAGCTGAGGCATGGGCAGCCTTTCAAGTCCCACTCTGGATGAAGCTCGCTGTCTCTGGCCTCTGTGCTCCCACAACTGCTGCTGGCAGGCTGAGCAGCGTATCCGTGCAGGCAAACCTCGAAAGGTGAAGGCCCTTGCACCCCGCAGGGCCTCAGCAACAGCCTCTGAAGGTGGGCACACCTGTAGCCCTCTTGTAACCCTACTTTTAATTGATGTCTGGGATGTATTATCGTTATACCCTTATCTAATGTTCTTATTGTAATAGTGGTCATATAGTCAGCTTTCTTTGTTGTCAGAGGATAGGCTTCCAGCCATCACTACGGTTAATGCATCAACGTGGCCTGATGCTGGCTCACCCATGGAGGTCTTTCCCCTCAAAAGTGAAGATGGTTTCTCAGAAGCTGCTACCAACACTCTCATCAGCCACGTGGCTTCACCAAGAGGAGCAAGAAGACAGTAGGTTGCTTTTTTTCATTCTACTATATTTGAAATGTATTATGTGTAAAGTATGGATGTAAATTAATGATGCAAATGATCTCTTTCACTGCAGAGAAAATATCAGAATTCCCAGTTTCAGCTCAGCCATGCCTACTCATCTGGAAACACTCCAAGAAAACAAGACAGTCAAGGTTGGTTCTGCGTGTCACTGAGGGTCTCACAGTAATATGAGTAGCAAAATAGAGAGTCACAGATGTGTGAAGATGTAACACCCAAGTATGCAAGTAAGTGGGTAAATATTATTTATATACAGTACGTATATCACCAGCTATCATCTGTAAAATCAGTGTAATTGACGCTTTGATTGTTATTGCAGCTAAGGACCGTCCACATCAGCCCCTTGTCCAGTTACACCAGTACGCCCCAATCCTCAAAGCCCATAGTGATGTGGGTTCCCAGTTCTTGTTACCTTCCACCTCCCGACTCCCAGCACAGGTGATGCACAGTCCTTTTTCAGTGCTAAGTATGATATAAAGTGATATGGCATCAAAATGACTTGACAATATTATACAATAGAAAAGTAATGCACACCAAGGGTTATAGTGAGGTGCTGATCCCTGGAAGTAGACTTGAGAGCAGGAAAAAAGTGTTGCACACTCTGGCTCCATATGCATTTCTCTTTTATTCAGATGGCTTTTTGGCCCTCAGGCCTTCTTCAAGATCAACAATCATAGTAGGGCACTGGTATGTTATATAGGCCACACCCTAGTAACTTAAACAAACAGTGACAGGAGCTACATCAAATGACTTCAAAGTGACAAAAAACACTGTCTCATACCACATATAGAGATTCAAGTTTTACATACAGTTTTATGGTAAAGTATCTTCAAAAATGTTAAAAATACCTTTATTTTAAATGTACAGAAAAAGTAAGACATCAAGTCCACCTGTAGGAGGCGTGGCCTCGTGGCTACATAGTGTGTGGGTCAGGAGGCTGACTGACACTGATTAGAATCTTTTTTTATATAAATTTCATGATGAAGACAGGTCCTAACCAGTTGACTCTATGTCAGCTTTGGCCTCGCAGGTTCAGGGCTGATTCTTTACTGATTTGAACAGTAGATGGTGTGTTGAGCCATTTTCAAACCATGAAATGCTGATTTTTATACATTTGGTAAGAAATGTCAATAATAACACCAGCACTGATGTGTTTCATCACAGTACAGTCATATCATTTAGTTTACAGCTCAAAAAAAAACTTTAACTGTGCAGTACCTCTTTAATTAACACGTACATGTGACCTAACATGATATAACGCAAAATACAATATAACGGCATACAGTAAGACAGCATAACATGACAAACATAGATTCATAGTGTATTCTCTGTTGGTTTTTCACTACATCCTCTTTTAGATTGTATGTTTCTGCCATCTCTTGTTATGATTCAGTGTTTTTTTTGACCATTGAAACCATTTGCTGGCCTGCTGTACCCATTTGTCTTTTTGACCACAGTGCTAAGTCTCCTCGACTGGCTGTCAAGGAACTGGTTTTCCTCCCCTCTGCTGAGATGAACAAATCTTTCGAAAACAAGGTGAAAAACAAGTTACCTTACAAGGAGACACTGTGTAACTTAATGTGAAGTGAATTTGTGCAGTAAGCCGTATAATGTGTTGTGTGGTTCAGAAAAAACTCAAACAGGACAAGTCAAGGAAGAGGGCTCTGCTGAAGCGAACTCCTTTGAAGTCTCAGTTGCACCAGGAAGGGAAGGGCTCCCTTAAGCTGGAGGCGGACACTGACCTATCAGATCGTGGTTTGTCCTGGCCAGGCTCAAACAGTGACCTCCGTATGAAGAAAGCCTCTGCCCCTCCTCGGGTCCACCGTCTTGTTCCTGTGGGTCAAACTATGGCTGCTGCCCCTGAGGCCAACGATGATCAGCAGCCGCCCAGTTCAGCCCAGACCCTCCACCTCAGAAACAAACCTATGCCTGTTGAGCCGGTCTGGGAGACGGTACAGAGGAGGCACACCCAAGCAGAGCACCATTCCTCCAAATATAAACCGGACCTGAAGGTTAGACACCATTTCTCTCCCTTCTGGTTGTGTGTTTCTGGACATCACAGACTGCAGGTCTTCAGCTCAAACAAACAGAATAAGGTGGTCCTGAGGTTTTGGAGTAACTTGCAAACTTAAAGGTGGCTAGGTCAGGGGATGTGGGAGATTGTAATACCCATAACAACACCTGCAAACATTGTAAAAATGAATTTAATGTGCATTATTTAAAAAAAAAGTTGGAGAGGAAACCAGCATATTCACTCATTTAGACAGATGATATCAGCATGGAGGAACATTTTACGGTTGGCAGTGGTTTGACTTAGTCATTGGAAATTATTGGAAGGCCATCAGCGTTGCAGAATCGTCTCTACAGTAAGTGTGATTTTAGAGCATTTTCCATAATGACATGACTTAATATACACTGTGTACTTGTGTGTTTTGGTGTTTTTAAGGGATCTGACACAGGCCACATTTAAATATACATAATAAATCATCTTAAATGGCATCTTCATTGTTTCATGTTCAGTGCTAATCTCTCTGGCCGCAGTATCTCTCTGGCCAAAGTCCAGTCAACCTCAGTCCTCCCTGAGGGATTTGAAACTCTTGTAATTGAACGTGCTGACATCTGAAGATTGTCACTCGCTCAGTTGGTCATGATTACACAAGTCTACAGTACGTGTGTGTGTATGATGTCCATCAACACCCTTTGCGAGCGCGTAAGAGAAACTGCAAAGTGAGAGTGGGCATCGGCTTCCAAAGATGCCAATGCCGATAGCCCTCACAAACACATTTCTGCTGGCTTTATTTAGTGTTTTCAACATATCATGGAGAGACGGAGTGTTGGTCACGTACGTCCCTGATTACCCAGGCCTCAGTACAGAACAGCTGAAATGGATTCCTTCTCAGCTGCTCATAAACAAATGAATTCAAGAATTTAAACTTGTATGATTTCATGCTACATGTAAATGTATGCCAAGGTTGTGCACAGCCTGTAAACGAGGCAAATTAATGTATCTCAGTCTTCCTCACTTTTGAAAACTCATACAGATATTTTGCTGAAATTCTTTAAATGTGATAATTTTTTTGTGACAAAACTGTCACTGATTCAAATGTAGCTAGTATATTGTTTTCTAAGTATTCCAACCTACAATTCAGATTGCTTAATGTCCATGTGCTATGCAGGGTTCGTACAGTAAAATTCAAGCGTTTTTCAAGCACTTTCAAGGTACATAAACCAAAAACGTCCCTTTATCATCACATCTAAATTGTTACTATAAATGGAGAGACAACAAACAAATATGACGACGGGATCGTTTCATCGATCATTTCAAATCAAGCATTTTTCAAGGAGTATATTCAAATTCAAGCATATTCCTAACCTTGAAAAACAGTTGAAATTAAGTATTTTCCAAACTTTCAAGACTTTGTATGAACCCTGGCTATGAGACAGTATTGGATGTATAGCTACTGTACATGCACTGAATCTTTTTCTCCATATTGTGAACGCAGACTGGAATCGATGGGAGTGATTGGAAGAGCCTGAAGAGACAGACGTGCCTGTGGAGGAGGCACGCTCAGCCTGTTCATTCTTCATCTTCAGAGGACAGGGCAGACTTTGTACCATCCCATTTTCACAACTTTTCTGTCATCTAGAAAGTTCAATTATGCTCTGTGTAAGTTTTCAGGAAAAAAAAAAGTCTGCATTGGATTTATGTTTAGCAAAGGTATCAAGGAAAAAGAGCTGCTTGTTATAAAGCCACCCTCTGGCTTATATCAGTGTAATGTGAGTCATGGGGAACATTTCCGACCTGTGAATTTGAAAGGCCCTGAAAACACATTTCTTAGGCAGCTTCTTACTATGAGTGATGGGGTCCAACATAAACAAAAACCTTTCTGCAACAGTTCTGGTTATTCCACCTTAGAGATATCTGTCTGTTGCTTTTGTCGGTTCTCTTCTTACTGGTTTGAAGTGGGAAGGGCTCATTTGGAAAAAGGTGATGTCATATAACTCTGCATACCAGTCAGGATTTAGCAGCATTTGATGGATGTTTGCTAATTCAATTCAGTTCAGTTTTATTTATATAGCGCCATATCATAACAAAGTTATCTCAGGGCTCTTTTTCATATAGAGCAGGTCTAGACCGACTCTTTATATTTAGAGACCCAACAGTTCCCACCATGAGCAGCACTAGGAGACAGTGGCAAGGAAAAACTCCCTTTATGTTACCAAACTCTGATAAAACACACCCACACAGCCCTGGTAAATTAGATTAGCTGAGTTTTCGAGTGTTAAACTTGCATTATACTTAATAAATAATAACTGAGAATATGTTTTTTCACACTTAAATTTGATCGTTGCTTATTTAGTCAAGAACAAAAATATGTCATACAGAAATACTTAAGACTTGAAACTAAGTTTTCTGGCATCTCTCTTACGAATGATGACAGGTTTTGGTTTTCAATCTGCTGGACAACATGTAAGTGTCTATACCCTAGTGCAGTCATACATTATCAATATTTATAGTATTTATGGCTCCTTTTGCTGTTGAGCTAGTGTGTTGAAATCAGTTGTCCAGCCCTGGACAACAAACAGTCAGAAGTAACAATTTGAATGTATTCCCCAGGCCATAAATGCAGATGCCAAAAATGATATAGAGCTGCATGGTAAGGGGTCCATTCTTCCCCCAAACTCTCAGCAAAACTCCCAGGCATCAAGTAATGTAAAACTAACCAGGTCAGCAGCATATCTCCCACTTATCATCACACAATTTTAAGCCTAAATGCAGGATTAAATCACTCCTAAAATGGAATGCGTTTTGCAGTGCACATAAAAGATCAAATCATTATTTACTTTCTGTCCTGAGAGCTGACATGATGTCAATTATCTTTTCTTTGAAAATACTACATTTTTCTGTGATTTCTTTCTTTATTTGTAGAAACAGCTGAGATGTTTGGCAGATGCAGAACCTGAACTCCAGACAACTTCCTGTTAACTTTTAATCCGCTGCCCTCACCATCCAGTCTCACCTCTGATATTTGTGAGGAAGACAGACAATGAAGAGGAGACTGAGCAAGTCCATAAATATACCTAATTCAGTATTAAAGTGAGCATGTGTTGTCATCAAATAATGTGTAATTTAATAAGGGGTACCTGATGAGCAAGCTCAAGAACATCATCATCATCAGACTTTGGTTCATGTTATGTAACATGGTTGTTGTTTCTGTAGAGCAGTAGGTGTCACTGTAGAGTCACTGAGGCTCATGTGAACATAAAAACTGGACCATTGTGGAATTTTCAGAATAGAAAATACGATTACATCATTGACAGATTAACATAGGGTAATATCTTCTTTGCAACCATAACATCAGACCTGTAGGAATAAAATGATTTAGTCATCATTGTTTTAATCCAGAAGACAATTACATTATATTCAGTTATTTTAGATGTATTTTACATGGGATGTTTATCTTAGATTCGGTCAGTGATCCCTGTGGGGAAGTAAGGTCATTGTAGGGTCAGAGAAGAAGTTGTAGAAACTGTGAGGAGAGTACAATAATTATAAAACAGCCAAACATTTAAAAAAATAAAACAGAAAGTAAATATGGATAAAACATGCAGTCGTCTCTGACTGACATAAAAATAGAAACTATACTAGATTGTCCCTTTATCACCCTGTATTTATCAGCATGTTGGTGTGAACTCCAGACAGAAGGATGAGGCTAGGCCGCCCCGGTAGCTCACCTGGTAGAGCACGTACCATAAAGGCTGAGTCCTTACCGCAGTGGCCCGGGTTCGATTTGGACCCGGGCCCTGAGCTGCATATCTTTTAAAAAAAAGATTCAATTCAGGACAATTTCTTGCTTCATGGGAAAACATAAGGCTCTAAAACTGCAGGAGACTGAATGAATGGTGTTGTAAAAGGAGTTAAGAGGTTTTCATATTGAGACTGGCTGTCTGGCAGCGTAACAGATGAGTGTGTGTTGTTGATGTGTCTGTTGCTGTGGTTGGTAGCATGATGTCACCATTAAACCACCGTCTTCTTTGGTTGCTTCAGACCTTTGCCAGATGATGATGTAGTTACGTGTGACGTGCAGTGCAGTGCTCAAGGTTCAACTAGTCTTAACTTTGTTTGGTGCACTGGGTTATGTTGTTAACATTGTTGTTATGTGACCAGCCCTCTGCTTTACTAAAACTCCTGAAGACCTCACTAAAATTGCATACCATAACTTGCATATCCCGCAGTTTCCAAATCACTGAAGGTTTGGTAGCTCATTCTGCCTTGAAGAGCTGCTAAAGCTAAAACATATTGGGCTGTTATGTCGAGTTTTACTGTCCTGTGATAGTTAGATCCTTTTTAGAGGCTCTGCTATGTTGACAGCTTTACAGGAAGCACTGAAACTTGGTGAGCTCACAGTGCAGGACAGAGAGGACAACATTCAACACACCATACATACACATTAAACCATCATATCAATAAAATATAAAATTATACACAAAATACCATACATATAAAAGATAGTGCCAGAGGCTTACCATTTAAGAGTCAAATAGCCTTAACATATTAACATACACATAATACCACAAATCATTTCAAAGACAAATTAGCTAAAAACACAATCTACCTCAAGGTGCCAAAGGTTTAGCAGAGTTGGACAACCACAGGAAATGTACTTCTTTTGAACCACTAATTTTAGATTTTCAGGCATTTTAATATTGTTGAATTTACCAGTAAATATCAGCTACTGGTTGTTTCATTATCAACTCTTATATGATGGCCATGTGACTTTAACAGCCCAGCATCCGTTCACAGGAATTGCATTCATTTGGGGCGATTCTGATGGAGGAAACACCTTAAGATTAAAATCAGTCCAGTTGCCTGTGATTCAGTACTTTAAATATCCTATGACTTCCCTAATTTACTTAATGTAAGCAAGCTTATCTTTCTATACAAATGTGATTTCACATTAACATGACTGGAATTTATATGTGGTACTTTGATGCTGGAGAAGTCTAGATTTCAACAGCAGCTTTAAAGCATATTGTCTGTTCAGGTTGGTCCATTTCTTTCACTTTGAAATGATTCAAAACCCTCCAAGAATTCACACACCCCAAACCTTGAAGAAGTTTCAAAGAGCCCTTTGAATACATGACCTCAGTCCAGTTCAATATCATCATCAATATCATTTGTCATCGGGTATTAGTGCATGCTGCTATCTGCTGAGCAAACAAATGATCTCACTAGTTTGATCATTTCTTGATCAAAAGTAACTTAAAGGGAACCTATTATGCTTTTCCTTATTTTCTGTCATATATGTAATGTTACAATGTTGGATGTTAATATTAAATGATAATGAGGTCAACGTATGTAAAAGTGATCCCTGTGAGCAAAAAACTCTGAGCTCTGAATACTAGGTTTCCAACATTTTTTTCTAGCTTGTCGATGGATTTCTTTATATGGTCATCTGCTCCAGGCACAGAACATAGTATTACAGGAATTTAATGTACTCCAGCATACAAATAAGTGACGGTGCAGGGAGATACTATACAGTCATGTGGCAACAGCAGAATAACATTTTACTTGCTACGTTACCTCTGTTATTTCCTGACAGCAGACATTTTCCACTTCAGTCTGCATTTTAGCACATTTCCCATGCGTACACCAGGGGCATATATAGAAATATATTGATATACAGCTTGTGATTGAAAGACTAAATCCACCGTTGTGTCACACAATCAGCAGGTAATGAGCATATATTTACCAAATAGAGACGTCCTGCTGTAATCTTTGTTGCTGCGGATGTTCATGCTGCCCACTCTCATATTCCGGATCAGATTCGGGCTCCAACATGTACGGCTGGATTTGAGAAGTTGCCATTTACAATCAAGAATGAGATATTATGTTACTTAATAGGTTTACAGTTTGCTTTCGGAACCTCCACACCAGCAAGAGAGTGAGGCGGTGCTCACAAGCAGTGGGTGCTGCTCATGGATGTATTAAAAGAACTGGTCTTGGTCAAAGATGGTGCCTATTCAGTCCAATAAGAATTGCTCGCCTGGCGCATAAGCCCAAAAAGTTTTGGGTATGCGGCCCACTGAATATGCGCAGTAGTGTTTCTCCTGCTGGCCCCGCCCACGAGTTCCCGATTGGCCTATAGACTTTACATTGTGATGACGTCACAGATTTTTAAATTGCTTTTCTCGGCTCGAGTAAAGTTTTACAAATATAAAACCTCCATGGATCAAATATTTAGAATAGAAAGAGTCATAATCGACCTTATTTGCAGTTGGAGGTGTCCTGTCAACAGTTTTACAGACGTCTCTTTTACTATGGTGGCCTACGGGGAATTTTTCGCTGCAATACAGCGAGTGGCTGCTGGGAAAAATTGGAAGCAAGGATGAGTGCTGGCGCCGTATCCAGTTTTTATAATACATCAGTGCTTATTATACATCCATGGTGCTGCTGCTCCTCAGCAGACTTCCGGAAGTTTGGCCAATCAGAAGACAGTGGGCTTTTAGGGAGGGGTCCTTAAAGAGACAGGAGCTAAAACGGCTTGTTTCAGACAGAGGATGAACTGAGGGGCTACATAAAGGGCCAGTGTAAGATAAATTAGGATTTTTTTGAACTGTGAATCATGCAAAGCTACTCTAGTGGAGTCCCAGAATAAAAATATAGAGCTGGAAATGAGCATAATAGGTCCCCTTTAATTTCCATTTACTGTATATTGGTTTTCCAGTAGCCTCAGGCACAGTGAGCTTTATGTGTTTGTGTCCCAGTTCCCGTAGGGGAGCCCTGGAACGTTTTCTGTTTATGGCTTTACTGTGATAACATTTTCCCCTCTGAATCACAGGCAGCGCTGTGTTGTGGTGCCACCTTTCCCCTGCCCACTAACAGGACACTCTCTGTCAGTTGGCTGCACCGCCAGCTCCCACACTAAAGTCCCTTTGAAATACCTGTTTGTGTATTCTAGTGTACTAAATATGCATCGTGCAGTTTAAGAAACCTCAGATTCACTGGAGGGAAAGGCAGCATCTGTGTTGATGGCTCTGGCCTCTGTCATTTTTAGCTAAATCCTGCTGTTTCTTCAATTGTGCTCTGTGTTTTTTAATGCAAACTTACTTTGTTGGTACAATATAGACACTGTGCTTTACTTTCACTTTTTTGGCTTTCTGTATCTTCATTTTAAATCTGAGATGTTATGGAGAGTGACTCCACCCATTGCACACCTTTTTATGCCTCTGCGCGGGCGACAGCCATGGCCAGAGGCTTTATGTTTTCAGGTTGTCTGTCCGTACGTCCGTCCCATTCTCGTGAACTCAATATCTCAGGAACGCCAGGAAGGAACCTCTTCAAATTTGGCACAAACGTCCACTTGGATACAAGGATGAACTGATTAGAATTTGGTGGTCAAAGGTCAAAGGTCACTGTGACCTCACTAAACACTTTTTTGGCCACACCTCAAGAATTGATGACCATATTTCACAGTTGGTCGGCCTATGAATTGGTGACACTTTTGACTCAAAGGTCAAAGGTCACTGTGACCTCAAAATAGGTTTTAAGCCATAATTGAGTGAATTGGTCGATTCCAGATTTCACACATGTTGACTGGGACGACACAATGAGTAAACAATAACTAGCACAGTACGGGCTTTCCTCCGTCTCGTCCATTCTGCTTTTCACTTCCTGCCTCATTCTGAATTTCGAGCACCACATTTTGTGCAGCTATACTCTATAAGAATCCATCTTTGCATAGTAATCAAGTACATGTGTAGTCTATGGAGCTGTTTTTCTATGAGTGGGGCCCTGTTTTGTTAATCTCGTGCACGTGCATGAGGACGCACATGCACACGCGCACACGCAGGTGATGCAATACACAGTCCTACAACTGGTGTCACACTGTTCCACTGATCTACAGGGTGGCAGTAACACACCAACATATGCTGCAATGTGCCAACAAAGGCAGGGAAGAAGAAGACTGCCAGTAAGTAAACATGGATGTAAACAGTGCTGGATTGAAAATACTTAAAAATCAGTTTTGCAAATGTTTTTTGAGGAAGGAAATGCACTCGACACGTGTGTTAGACCTCACGGATACACACAATGTGTTTTGATGAGAGACACTGAATGTCAACATAACTTTTATTTGTTTACAAGAAAACTCCACAGGGCCCCTTTAAATCCACTTGTTGCATAACTCAGCCTCTCTGTGGAAGGGATGTGTCCATCAGTACCTGCAGCACACCTGCTCATGCCAGACACACAATGGTCAGGTTATTGCTGTGTTGCTAGCACTGTGGCCAGTTATTGCTGCTCTGTGCTCCCTGCTGTCATCACTCCTATTAGATGCTGAGGAGGAATGTGCAGGCCACAGCTTCCCTCTGCCCTGCTGCTTGGGCAGCTGCCAGCTCAAATCACAACTCCCTTTTTTTATGTGGCTGCAGGACAGCCACACCTGCAGCCACCACATGCAGGACTTGCCTACTTTTATTCATCCCTAGAGTTCACGAGTTTGTGGAACTGCCTCACCCTGCATCCAACTAAAGCCTTGTTAAAGGAAGTGAGATTAGTACTTTGGAATAATTCCTCCAAATGGGTGTTTTTAACACACAGTGCTTTGTAGTTTTTATTTTAGTAAGTATCCATTTTCCATCTTTGACACATTATTTCAGAAAGAAGATGTGTTTAACTAGTAGGAAATAATTCTGGTCTTCTAAATCCTTTAGATTTTATCCAAATGTTTTCCACACATATGTCAAACATGTTACCATTAGTTTGAAAGGGATTTCAGAGTATGTATATTAACATGTATAGAAATGTCTTAGAAAGTAATTAATCTATTACCATAATAATCTGTTAAACAGTTCATTGTACATTTTTATTATTTTAATAATAGATGACATGGATTACTGAAAGCAAACAAATGCATACATTTTATCTGGTGAGGTTTTAGCTTTCTTATCAACAAACAGAAAGGAAGAAGCTCAAATATTAACTTTAATCATCTACTTACTATTTTATGAAATGCAATATTTGAATAAAAGCAATGAAAAAAATAATACATGGTACGGTTTGGTAAGGCATGTTGTATTGTCATCTTCAAAAAGCATGTGTCTTTGCAGCTAAAACTGCAACAGTTAAACATTAAACATTTGAGAAATCATTTAAAAGTAACCTGATAATAAAACATACATCATATAATCCATGTTGGGAGCTTTTCCTTATCTGATTGGAGGTGTCATATGCTGTACAGATTGTGAAGCCCTTTGAGGAAGATTTGTGACATTGGGCTATAAAAATAAAGGCATAATAAGCATCATATCTTGTTAAATTTAAACATGAAGACAACATGGAAGGAACTTGTAACTTTACACACATATAGACCCCTCTTCACACAAACTGTCATGGTCCTCGGAGTCCACATCGCCATTTTTGCATCTCAAAAAAGGCAACAAATTGCAGCCTTGCCTTTCCAAACTTGCCACATATTGGATTCTGTTTATTTTAGAGCCCCTAAAATTTGGTATAATATCAATACATTTTCAGCCAGAAGTATGGAAACGTCCATATGTATATAGTTTAGGGGACTGTCACCCATTGTGCACTTTTTTACAAGTTCAAGGGCCAGTAATAAAAAATATGACATCTGCTTGTGCCTTTCAATAATTGTTGTACACCGTTTTGTCTGTGTCCCTACCAAATTTCATGGCTCTAGGAGTTATATGATTGAAGATCATCACCTAAGACGTTTCTTTTAGGGGGTAAAAATGACAACATTCCCAGTGGCAAAAAACTATGCAGCCAAAATATTTTTTGGTTTCAAATAGCATATACAAGAGGTTTGAACAAAATCTAACATGTAAACAAAAACCTCTACCTGATTTGACACGTGATGACCCTATATAGAGCAGCAGTGAAACCGAACGTCCGTTTTTTTTTTCACAAATAAAAAAACCTCATTCAAAATCCCATTGACATTTGTAACTATGATAATAACTAAAAATCTAGCCTTGGAACATAACCTTTCTCAACAGTATACCGTGTGGCTCGCTTCACATGTTTAGAAAAGGACGATTAAAAATGTGTTAATATCTAATATTGTTGATTATTCAATATTTATCTTTTTTAGCGGCCTTTAACAAACCACATTTCCCATGAGCCCTAGACCTGCACGGACTATATGTCACGGCTCAACAAAAGAGGCGAGTCCATGGGGGTCGTAGTTAGTTCCGACATGTCTGTAATAACAGCAGGACAGAGAGGAGCGAACACTGTGGACGTTTTTAGACAGCAGAGATGCAGCTAAAAAGAAAGAATGGCTTTAGAATAGAGAATTGGTGAATCCATTGTTTAACTTTGTTAAAATCACAAAGGTTTCAAATTCTATATTGTAATATATATAATAATTCTATATTCTATGCTGATTTGACAAACACGCTTCATCTATTCAGAGAAATCCTGAACGAGAAATTGCGTTGAGTTACAGAAGCTAGTGGAGCAGGCTAGACAGGAAGTGATGTCATGACATGAGCCAATCAGCCAATCACAGTCAGCCCTGGTGGTTGCCGCTAGTTCATCCCACCTCTACTCCACTGAGGCTCCACCCCTTTGTCCACATTTGTACTTTGTGATGTTACATCCATGTATTTCCTCAGTGTTTTTAAACACATTTTAAACTATCATTACAACCTTCTTTACAACTTTAACTTGTTGTTGGTATTGGTACTGTAGTTATGCAGGTTTTGGATTTAATATTAGTCAAGGAAATGTTTGTAATACTGGTAGTATATACTGGTAGTATAAATCATACAATGATACCCAAGTGTTAAACTGTCATGTGAAAAAAGCACAGAAATGAATACTAACGTGTAGGAAAGCAATGGACGCTGAAAATGACCAACATAAAGGAAAGCTTTATATCTGCTGGCATCAGAGGGCTGATGTGCAAATGCCTGCTGCCAGTCATGGGCATCCAAATGCACCACAGCTCATGACATAATCTGCTCACACTCATCTACGAAATCTAATACTCAGCTGGTGATCAGCTCTGGCTGCTCAGTATGAGTGTGTACAGTATAGACAGTGTGTGTATGGAGGGAAAAATGAATCCCATTCAAGGTAACAGTGGGATGAGTGATGACTGCAGTGTACCAGGAGCTTTTTATGGACACTAGTATGAGGAATGTGGCAGAGACGTAACCTGTGGAGGGCGGAGTTGTGACTGGGGCTGGGGTGCAGCCTTCACACACATAAAAACACACGCTTTCACACAGCTGATTTCACACTGAACACATGTGCCTTTACCTAATTGCTCTTCTGGCATCTGCTGTATCCAGGCTAGAAAAGAAAAGCACCTGAAAAAGACTGCTGCCGTGTAGATCCATAATGTCAAAAATAACAAGAGTAAAAGTCTAAGGCCGTATTCAGACCAAATCAGACACTGCGGTGAAAACGCCAATCCTCCCATTCATTTGATAGGGGGCAGTGAGTTTAGGTTGCAGCGGTGGGGGGCGCAGGGGGTGATGAAAAAAACCATAACGGCCTGCGGCAAAAAGTTAAAACAGAATCAACTTTTGGAGAAACGCAACCCGACGTCACGCTGCGGCAGCCAATCACGCCGGCGATCAGACCGGCAGACGCCCAGGTGAAGAAGAACTTCGTATAGCATGTAGCATTGTAGCATTAGCTGTTTACCTTAATATTCCGCTGTTTACCGAGCAGCTGTGAAGATGGAAGAGAAACTGATCGATCGGCAGGCATGATGACTGTATATCAGCTGTTCAACCCTGGCATGAGGGAGTACAAAGACATTAATTGGTGTGCAGTTGCTTGGTGTTGTATCGCTCTTCAAGTTGGGATTGCTACGATCAGCATGGCCAGGTAGTGACACTCCCACACTGCTGCGCTAATCTCCGCAATGCCTGATTTGGCAGCCTAAAGCCTGCAAATGCTAAATCGACATAACTTATAAAACGCTTTTCAACCAACGGATCCCAAAGCGCTTTAAAGATTGGTCTCATTCACCCATTCACACACCGATGGGGACGGAGCTACCAAGCAAGGTGCTAGCCTCCATCAGGAGGGATCAATTTAGGATTCAGTGTCTTGCCCAAGGACACATGGACATGTGGACAGGAGGGGATCAAACTGCCAGCCCTGGGATTATTGGACGACCTGCTCTACCTCCTGAGCCACAGACACCCCAAGAGCCTGTAGAGGCTGTGATGTTCTTTACACAAGTGTTGAATGGGACAGACAACATACTGATCATTTTGTTATTCTTACCAGTAGTGGGGCTAAAAATGTAAAGTTTGTCCATATGGTGGCACTAGAGGAACAGGAGATCATGGTTCATCACTTTGAGAGCATGAATGTACTCTATGCAAATCCAATAGCAATCTGTCTATTAGACTATGAGAAATATGTGCTATGTGCAAATTTTTAATTTTAGTGCCATTTTTACTAAAACTGAAGATATAAATGAGCCCAGTCAGAATTTAGTAGAATTAAAGGAACTGCCTCTAAATAAGACTTGATACTAGGCTGTTTCTTGAGACGCATGTTTGGAAAGTAATACAGTAGAAATCAAAGTGTTCTCTGTTACTGAACGTGGAAGGTTGGTTGAAGAGAAGACACTATCTTGAGACTGCGATCGCTTTATGCAAAGTACTGATCAATAGCCTAATGCTGTCAGCTCAAGAAAAATATGAGTGATTTAATTAAAAAGATTTTTGGTAGTTCTTTTAAACTTTCAGAAACTTTGAAACTCCTTAACAAGAAAAATCTGACCGGGCTTCTCAAGTGTTTAACTGGCTGCTAACTCAACACAGGACTGGATCTGCTGTGAGCCTTTAAAAACATACATTTATCATACAAAGTTATAAAACGTATAATTCCAGTCCTGGCTGATTTGGCGACTGTGGTAACAGCAAGTGTGGTTTACACTTTTAATGTGAACTAAGCAGGAAGAAAATGGCATGAGTCTTTTAATTTGTACAAACTCATACTTTGCCTTTCATGAGCTCTTATCTGAGTCCAATATAAACTTTGTCTAATCCATTCACCGCTGTGGGTCCTGTCTGGGTTCCTGTTGTGTCTTCTTAGTTCTCTGTGGTTGACTCAGGCGTTACAGCACCTCTTCCTGCATGCTGCACACACTTCCTGTTTATCCTTTGGATTGCTATGAAAGTGTGATCCTGAATTTGCCCTTTTTGTTACCACATTTCAAGGAAACCTCACACTGAAAGCAGTCTGGTCACGTCTGTGGTTACAAACAGCAGATTGAAGAAAATTCTAGATACCAGTTGGTTTGCACTTGAAACGAGCGTTCTCACAGAAGCAAGTTAACTTGTTAGAAGTTTGTAAGGTAAATGTTAAAAACACTTTATCGGACCGACTCTTCAGGCTGGTCGGTGTCAGATATCGAGCTGAGAAAACAAACAGGAGGGCGTGATGAATAGCTGACGACTCCTGACCTCCATGTGTTTTGGAAATGTTTGCCTGGCTGACAAACAATGGTTGGCACATGGCCAGGCAGGAGGCTGCCAAACTGGCAACCCCTCCACCCCCCAACCCCACCCCCTTGACTCCCTCCTCCTCCTGCTCCTCCATCAGTGTCCGATGCAGCGTGGCCAGTGCACACATCCTGCCTTTGTGGGCCAGGAATGCCAAGAATCCAGACTGCTGCCCTCCTCCCCGCTGCTGCCCAACAAGGTGCTCTCACCCCTCCTCCCCCATCTCACCCCAGCAACCCCCCTCCACTCCAGCGCCCCAGTGGTTTTACAGCCCAGCCGGCCGGGTGTCTGGGTGGCTGTGTGGGGTTTGATGTTGGACTCTCTCTGCACACAGTAACATCACCGCTTCAGTCTGGAGCTACAACACCTGCTCTCAGGAAGCGAGCTGTGTGTAGTGGGACCAACTTTCAACCTGAAGGCCACAGGTTTGGTCCCAGCAACATACATAAGTTTGATGAGGTTTTTTTGAGGGTGGGCCTGTGGGGGGCTGAGGTTAGTCTTTTTTCATCTTTAAATCATCTTTAAATATGACCTTTTTAATGTCAGAAAGTGTGAAAAGGCTTCTGAAACATCATGGCTTTAAAATTCCTTATTGAAATCCACAAAACTATTACTGATTGTAATAATAGTTCTCTCATGACTCAGTGGCTCAGTTTCCCATAGCTCTACGGAGCATTTAAGCATCTTTCAGCTCTTTTTTAAAATTATTTTCTGGCCCGCAACTTTACTGTTTAGTTCACTCTCACTGCTCATATAGCATCATAGCAAGGAGCTGTTTTCAGTGGAAAGCTCTGATAAACCCACTGCACACTACCTGCCCAGCACCAAACAGCAGACAGACACAGTTAGAGACCAGCTGGTGAAGTTGAGCATTTAGCATTTAAGATATCAGTGATAATATGTTAGTTGGTCACAGCTTGTTGTTTGCTGCCGCCAAGTGGCTGAAAAAAACCCAGTTATTGCAAGTTTAAAGAACAACTGAACAGCAGTTTAAACTCTTGTTTCTGCTGACCTCCACTCACCTTGCTGCACTGATGTAGATGTGTACTTAAGGGTGTGTCAGTACACTGTGACATCACTGTTAGGTGTGGTTACAGGTACAATACAGCACACCTCTAACCTCACCTAGCATGGGTGACTTGAAACATTCAACCAGAGAGGATAGTGAAACACTGCTTTTCAGCCTGGTGTTAAGTTAGCGTTTGCCTACTTGTGTCAACTCATAACTACCCCGGTTTCAGACCTCTTAACCCAGCCATTCAAATAGGTCTGGTATATGGCTGTTTCCCCTGGTCGGAGAAACAATTAACCAATCAGAGCTTTGTAAGTGGGATTAAGAATGGGGTCGTCATCTTCCTAAACAGCTAGCTAGCTACGTAGCTACATCCATTAAAAAAGTGACAGTAAAATGGCCACAAAAATGATTGACGCAGCTGTCCAGGTTCTGCATCTGCATGTTTCTTCGATCAACATGACAAACATTAACTGCTCCTAGCAACCACTACAGCAGCTTCTGTGTCAACTGAAAATGATGCCAGTGGGATAGATGCGTCACTTGCTGAATTAAAACAAATTGGAAATTCAGTCTGATTATCAAGCTACCTCATGGTTTTCAAATTTCCATTTTTTCTGAGCACTTGTATGTGTTTCTGAACATCTTGTCTATGTTGGCTAAAAACTTTCAATCTCCAGAACAGCTACTGAGCCAACATGGACGAGAAGTCCTTAAAGTGCACAGAAAATACATAAAATGGGAAATTTGAGCATCTACATTTCCATCACAACTGGGCAATTCCCTCTGCTGAGGAAATTCATGTGATATGATCAAAAGCTCCACAACAGCTACTGAGTGGACATCTGGTGAGATGGTTTTTGTCAGAAACATAATTTTGTGTAACAGAAATATTTTTTTTATCTTTTCTTATCCCTTTAATCATCTGCCACCCTTCTAGATCTTTTAAGGCTGGGAATCCCTTCATATAAAATGTTACACTACAGTCCGTTCTGGTCAAAGGTCCGACAGAATGCCACAGCCGCTCAGTTCTTCTGTAATTATGTAATGCATAATTACTGCATCATATCCATAGTTCTCTTGTTAAATTGGTTTTGACACACAGATGTGTTACAACATTTGTTGCGTCCACTCAGTCTCAGCAGACTGTACGCACCATGTTTTTTAGGGAACAAGGGGAGACCTTCAGCAGCCTTATCAAATGCGCCAAATTACATTTCCCATGTTTCATGACAGTGTGAGCCAACGCTTAATGTGAGGACCTTCCTGCTCTCCAACAAAACACTTTTTATGTGCCCCTGGGATGACAATGGGAATGCAGAACTTTTCCTTCCAATCATGGGAACCTGAGGATAGGCCTGTATTTCCTGGAATGCAGCCCATTAGGAAAGCGATGGAGGGAACACAGGATGTCCTGATCACAGTGTCCCACAGCCCACTGCAGTGGAGAGGACGGAGCCCGGCTGCTTGGCCAGAGCTGGTGGAAGAGTTGTTCACAGGGATTTTCTCCACATCACCACTTCCCCTGTTAAAGACTCGACCATGATGGAGTGGGATTCCCTACTCAGGTTTTCCATTGTACCTGTCCTACCATTGTTTTCCTTTTTCTTGCATACATCTGTCAAATATGAGCTGACCTGTCTAAATAACCCTGTGTATGTGTGGGAGGGTTAGGGTTACCCTTAAAGCCTAAAGTCCAATATATTTTAATCGTTATTTGGTTGGAAATACCAGTTACTATTATTAAAGATTTGTCTCTTACATACATTTTGACACCTTGACATTTCTCCCTGAGGTCACATGTCCACAATTACACGGTGATTTGAACCCGTCTCTGTCCCTCTGGACACTCTCCAACCATCTTGAGAGGAGAGGCGATGATATCACAGCGGGGGCGGGGCCATGTGTGTCTATAAGTACAGGCCCAGCACAGGGAAACCTCTCTATGAAGTAAAGCTGAGCTGTGCTGACCTGTGCTGACACCACGATACTGTAGGAGAGCAAGCAAGAGCAGACGGGTGTACCTCTCAGTGCACAGACCCTGAACTGTGGATACCTTTCTATCCTGGAGCTGACAAACAAGACTTCTCTCTTGGGACTCTGGACGGTCTATCTGGGCGACTTCTTTCTTCTACAATTCTTTATTCTTTTTGAGGGTTTTTCTCTTTTTGTTTATCTGCTGTAATCATGATGCTTAGCCCTGTTACTTTGCAGCAGATCATTTCCACCCTGTTTGTGCTCTGTGGCGCTGCAGTGATGGTGAGTTGCTGTGACTTGTGGCCACTTGCTTTTTAAACCTTCTCTGTATTAATTTCTGTTTGTGAAATGTCATATTGTTTAGTCATTATAGATAATATTGGATGGACTGTCATCTTATTCTTCTCATCTTTATCTTTTTCTCTTTCCCACATCCTGACCTGACCTCTGACCCTGTTCCTCAGGCAGAGGCTGAGTGCCCAGTTGAGTGCTCCTGCAGCCCCTCGCCCCCGCCATGCCGGCCGGGCGTCAGCTGGGTGACCGACCACTGTGGCTGCTGTAAAGTCTGCGCTAGACAGTTCAATGAGGACTGCAGCGCCACCGAACCTTGTGATCACATCAAGGGGCTACGCTGCCATCTGGGGGCCGGAGGAGACCCTGAGAGAGGACTGTGTCGTGGTGAGGACAAGGCTGAGCAAAGGCACATTATTAAACTGAGCTAAAAAAAAACTATCAACTGTATTTTCATATGGAGATGTTGTAACAAAGCAGCTTTCTGTTTAAATCACAAAAAGTAATAGTTGTTGCATGTAGTGAAACATAAAAAGTGAAAAATATGAAACACAGGTAAAGTACTAAGACATAAATCAAGTGGGGGTTGGGACCCCCAAGAGGCCCTAATAAAAATCTCTGGAGTCACCAGATAATTAAAGGGGTGATAAATTAAATTCTGTCACACAATTGAATTTTTTGTTTCTTGTGAAATACTGCATCATTTCAAAATCAGATAAGAAAAAAAAAATCTCTCCTCCTTGGTGCAACAGCTCACATCTCATGTCATGAAGTAGACATTCATTCATTTTAAGGGTCCACTGGCCAAAAGGCTTCGGAACCACTGGACTAGATAATGTCAGTCACTTTTTAAAAGGTGGGAAAACAATTGCCGCCGGTATAAATCACATGGCAAATAACCAGTGTTAACAAAAACTGACATATTAAAGGAGCACTGTAATGATTTTACATATGACCATCAGTTTACTAGCAGTACTTCCACTCAGCCTGTGAAGATAGTTGTATAACGTCTTTCGTTTGTCTGGAAGAGCTCGTTAAAGTCTGACAACATAACCCAGGTGATGTCATTCAGGTTATTTTGAAGAATACAAAACGAAACCAGAAAAACGGCGTCGCAAACTGGAGTTGTGAAGTTTTAAAGATGTGAGCGTTTTCCAGGCAGGGAGGGGTTTAATAAAAAGTGCTATGAAGTTGCATTATGGGAAGTGTAGGAATCAGGAGATTGACCTCTGGTAGGGACTGACAGACAGGATATTTCTGTCATTGTTGTGCACATATTGACAATTCTTTTTTAATATGGAATTGCCGTTTTTTGCTCCGTTTGATCCTACAGGCTGATATATTAGTTGTGTTTGTGTACAAACAGCTTTTCTACTGTGTCCTTCTATGACGATCCAAGGTCTGTCTTCACAGCTGTTTCATGTTATGTGTATGTGTGTTGACAGCTGAGGCCCATGGTTTGCCCTGCGAGTTCAGCGGGCGGGTGTACCAGCATGGTGAGGACTTCCGGCCCAACTGCCAGCACCAGTGCACCTGTATGGACGGGGTGGTGGGCTGCATGCCCCTCTGTCCTCAACAAGTGCCCCTGCCCGACTGGCGCTGTCTGCGGCCCCGGCTGGCCAGGCCTGAGGGCGGCTGCTGTGAGGAATGGTTGTGTGACGACGACAACCACATCAGTGAGGAGCCGGACGAGCTGACACACACCTCCCTGCCAGGCAGCCAGCCCCTTCCCAACCACATCAGTGCCCTGCTGCGGGCCCAGCCGCAGCCTCGGCATCCAGCTGCCACCGGAGGTGCCACGTTCAGAGGTAAACATCCCAGCACACCCCAGCAATACTTCTCCTGATGCCCACCACCAACACTAAATATGGTCTGAAGGAGGGTTTTCAGAACATGGGCCAAACTCAGCGTCAAAATCATTTCTGTCAGTTAGATATATTTGTCATCTTGTGAGCAAAGTTGATATTTTATTCTGAGGGAGGCACTTCAAGAAAGCTACAAAATAAAAAGGGAACCTGAATGTGCTCAGTAAATATAATGGCAACCTTCACATTAGATTTTGATATTTCTTTTTTACAAGTGAAAATCTTGACCTGGCAATAAAGCTACAGTAAAGATCATGGTGTTGCATCTCCATGATTCATCGTTTGGGGACCACAAATGTCCACCGCTAATTTCATGAAAATGTGTCCTGTAGTTGTTGAGATATCACACTCTGGACCCAAGTGTGGAAAACAAAACAACCAACTGACTGACATCTCGATTCTCAGGTTCTTCGAGGGCAAAAAAATAGCATCACATAAGCATAATTTAATCCAAAGGTCATGAAGATATGGATTACAATTGTTTTACAAGCACGTCACAATGCCTGAATGTTTGCTGGGATTCATTGTTTGATTCTAACTTGTTGCCTTTGTTTTCAGGCTCTCCTACAGAGATGGTGTCCTTCCCCATGTCTGAAGTGTTACTCCAATCTAGCTGCTTCCTACAAACCACAGAGTGGACCGAGTGCTCCACCACATGCGGGATGGGTATTTCAAGTCGAGTGACCAATAACAACCCAGCTTGTCGGCTAGTCAGAGAAACCAGGCTGTGCCAGATCCGGCAATGTGAGCTGCCCGTTCCTGTAGCTAGCAAGGTATGCTAAAAAACAGACCCATTAGGAAATTAAAGAATATTGGAGATAAACATTAGCAGGATTTAAAGGGCATTACATTACAAATTCATCTCAATTTCTTTGAAGTGTCCAATACTGGTAGTTAACTGGCTTTGAAATGATTGTATTTGTCAGTTTGAGTTAATGTGATTTTCACATCGTATGGAAAATGAATGAATAAATCAATTAACACTGCATTGTCCCTTGATGAAAATTCAATAGGAGCTTCATGGTGTCATTTTAATGGCGGCTCTGTTTCTGTCATCCAGAAGGGGAAGAAGTGTCAGCGAACTGTCCGCCCCCAGGAACCAGTCAGAATCACCTTCGCCGGCTGCTCAACGGCACAGCGGTATCGCCCTCGCACCTGTGGGACTTGCGCCGATGACCACTGCTGCACACCCTCCCTCTCCCGCACTGTGCGCCTCCGCTTCCACTGCCCCGATGGAGAGGGCTTCCACAGAAACGTCATGTGGATCCAACGCTGCAGCTGCAATGCAAGGTGTCGTGTGCACAGCGGGCCCTCCAGCCCTTCAGTCAGTCTCCACAACGACATCCACAGCTTCAGACACTGAGGCTGACTCATCATGCCCAGGCCTGGCCTGGCACACTGGGCAAAAACTCTGCACCTCCCCGTCCACAAACCCACCGTCTTCCTGTCCATTAGTTGGGTGAGCTCCTGCCACCCCACCCCACCCCAACCAGGCAATACGCTCGCTTGCACTTTAAGCTTCCTGCCACATGACATCAGTTTGTCCACACTAGAAGTGTGAGCAGCACTGAGGACAACACACTGCAGTGTGCTG
Source organism: Macquaria ambigua (assembly GCA_008360985.2). Lineage (NCBI taxonomy): Eukaryota > Metazoa > Chordata > Actinopteri > Centrarchiformes > Percichthyidae > Macquaria > Macquaria ambigua. The sequence continues at coordinate 468,487 of VMKM01000145.1, forward strand.
CTGTGTTAGACTGCTGGCAGAGAGCTTTTACTGGAACTTCTTTTATTTATTTGTAACTTTGTGTCCTCTCCACAGAGGGCGACGTGACGGTTTGTCACACAGAAAGAAGGTTGTTTAGATCAGTAGCAGAGAACATTTATGAGCAGTGATGGGAGTTATGGACATGCATTTTGAATTAATGAAGAAGAACTAGATGACATATTCATTAGTGACTATAGGGACTGTGTGTTCATTATTGCCTGTCCTTTGTGATACAATGTTTCCTACACATGTATTGATTTTGGAATTGATTAACTGTGTGTGTGTGTGTGTGTGTGTGTGTGTGTGTGTGTGTGTGTGTGTAGATGAAAGTGTATTGGTCTGTTTGAAGAATGACAAACTTTCACAAGAGAGAGTTTACAGAGAATGTGCTCATTATGCTACTACAGTATAGATTAAAGCATGTAGTGTATATAGACTTCACTCTTAGTTGTGGAGTGGTACATTCTAGGATCACCTCATTTTTCGGGGTGTGATTTTATCTTATTTTGTGTATGCGTCCTTTATTTTGAGGGATGAAATGATACTATATATTTAAGACATGTTACACGTGTTCATTGATGTTTTTGTCTGTAAACTCCTGTAGCTACATCAAATAAAAACGTATCAACCAGTAATGTGTCTTGTTATTTTTTGGCTAATGTTTGAATTAAAGGAACTGTCGTGCAGTGATTCATCTATCTGATTTTTGATTTTCCAACCCCCTGTGTTCCTACTATAGCGTTTCTCTGCCATTGTGTGGATTTAAAAAAATACATTTTCCAACTGAAGCTGCTGGAGTTAAGAGGGAAAGGAGACAATTGAAACAAGATTAACAGTGTGCTAGCAGCTTTGTGAGGCTGTACTTTAAATGCTTACTTCTGCAGGCTAACATGCTCACAGTGACAACATTAACATGCTGACGTTTAGCAGGTAAAATGTTTACCATGATCACCATCTTAGTTGAGCATGTTACCATGCTAACATTTGCTAATTAGCACAAAACACAAAGTACAGCTGAGACTGATGGGAATGTCGTTAGTTTTGCAGGTATCTGGTCATAAAAGACCAATCTAAATGTTAACGTAATGAATCTGCTAGAGGAAACGTCAGTGGATCACCAAAGTTCTAACAATTCATCTTGAGGGGGGCAGGAATGTCTGGACCAAATTCCATGGCAATCCATCTATTTAACTCTCAACCAAAAATGTCAACTTCCTGGTGGCATTAAAGGAAAAGTCAGGGGATAAAACGTGTTGTCCAGTTATGACTATGCGGGGAAGGAGCTTTAAAGACAAAATAGCACTTCAGCAGGAACCTGCAGTGTCTTTACTTTGGAAAAGGAAAACATTAGAATGATGCTGATAAGGTATGTTAATAAATACCTCAACCAGGGGGTCCCTAAGGGCCCAACCACAATCCCCCCCCCCCAGGCCGCCTAACAGGTTCCCCTGGCCCTGAATGCATGGTGTTGCTTCTGAACCAAAAATGTTCACTGTGCTACAGAGACCTGCAGCTGTGGCAGTGGTGGTTTTGTGTCTGCTGAGCTAAAAAGGTAGTTTTTGTCATATTGAATGTTCGAAAGAACATGAAATGTTTTATTTCACATTATATTCCTGGTGGTTCAGTCAGCCATGATACAGGCTGTGTACACCAACATCCTTCGTTTGACAATCATCACCCTCACGTCTTTTTCAGATCTGTATTGCAACAGCGGAACCCTTAGTGCTGCGTCATCAGTGTCTTACTCTTACCACAGAACTTCTCAGAGCACATTTTCAGCGTTCTGCGCTCATGTTGCCTCGTGGCCTTACACAATGCTCCGGCTGGCTCTGGAACACAAACATTACGGTGGACTACTAAATTCCTCACCCTGGCCTCTGCCTCCTTCTAAAAGGAGAGAGGAACACTCTGACCTGAATGCAGAACTCCAAATCATACTTTATAACGGTGAACTAAATCATTAGTATTCTTTGTCAAGAGACCATGAATATCTGTGGATAATGTCATGGTAATCTGGTAATCCAATAAGATATATTTCTCTGAACAATGGTGTTTGGTGGATGGACAGGCTGATGAATGGCCTGATGATATTATCATTATTTGGCCACACCACCAGTGGTGTAAAAATACTTTAAGCCCTTTTCGGATACCCAAGTATTCAAACATAAGGCCCTCTTGTTGGCCAGAAATTATACTGTAAAAAAATAAACTGAAACAATTTGTGTCCCATAAAAAAGCCCTTGTACTCTTGGGTTTTGGGTTAACATTGAACCAATCAGCCCTAGGACAAAAACATACCTCCAGTAGGAAATCATTTTTCAAATATGGTATATGCCAGGGGCTCACCACCCCTTAGTTTACTTGCTTACTTTCGCTCAACTCCTGGATGCCTATGGGATCATGATTATGTTATTTGATCCCATAGACACTCAAAATTGAGCCAAGATAGTCAAATATTGCTGTTTGACACAACTTCAGAATACACCAAATACCTAAAAAAAGGTTTGTCCTGGGGCATTTATTAATTTTGAATTCTGGGAAAGTGGGAAAAACAGTAAAATTACCCAAAACTATTGTATCTCTTCTATGGTTAAAGAGAAACTATTGTATCTCTTTAACCAAATCACACGCATGTAGGCTATTCTATATGACCACTTCCATTCACTGAGCCTCCCCTAAAACGGTTTGGAGCCCCCTTGGGGAGGCCCACCTCCCACTTTGAAAACCTCTGGTTTATGGCAAAGCCTTTGTCAGTACCATCACCTACACATCCAGTGTTTTGAACATATTGTATATATTTCATCATGGGCAATCTAACTTGGGCTGGATAAAAAGTTATGTTATGTAAAATGTAATATTGGCACATTTTCTTATTGGGACTAACAATATTGTAAATTCATCTGACAATAGGTCAAATATTAGTATCCCCCTCTGAATCCTCCTTCAGACCAGGCTGAATTCCTTTACTGTCTGACCGACAGGCAGGAACCAAAAAGCACACATGGCATACCATCTCACCATGGAGACTTCCTTACCATCTGCTGTCGTCACTGATGGCGCCACTGGTTCCCATTTGACTCAGACTGTTCAGCATCACCCTTGATGACGATGTTTGTCTGCTCGGGCTGTTTGGTTGGTGTAAATTCAGGGAAATGATCCCTCCAACAGAGTTGTTGTACACGAAAGCTGGTGTCCCATGACAACGTTTGACTGCTCATTTGTTTCAGAGTCATCCTGGCATTTCAGGGAAATTCATGGCACTATGAGAATCAGAGGCTGGCAGATATTAGGAAAATATTTCAGGGGCAGTTTCTCATCCTGTGCAATTCCAAACCACGTGTGCCTCCACCATCACTAAGGATCAATGGTTGGTTGAGCTTAATCTATCAGTATAGAGTTGGGAGCAGTTTATAAGTAGTTGCTGAGATGAATTTCCCTGAAAGGTTTGAAACATCTCAATAACAGGAAAAAGAGAGCTCCACTAAATCATGTAAATATGTATTATTGGAAAATAGATACTGCTTATATGTTGAATGGCATGCTTGCCTGTAATTTACAACCTAACGAAAGACATATTTTAGGTTTTTCCAAGTTCAGACCTGCTGTGCAGTGAGTGAAAGACTGTCTATAATACTCTAGGAATTAATTGGAATTAAGTGGACTGTTCATTTTCCTTATACTGAAACACAACATTACCTTAATAAGAATACAGTTACATATCAGTCCCTCTCTAGGACATTATTAGGAAAGTCCTGTCATATTAAGTGTTACTGAACTGTGGGGTTTGCATTGGCAACAATAAGCACCATGGTTGAACAGAAAAACTTAACTGTTTTATAGTGATAACATAAGTTTATATAAGTGATCTTTGAAAAATCTCCAGGTTATCTTGAGGAAACTACACACCAGCTTTGCACCAGAGATGCAAAATTCATGCTTTGATAAAGGCCATTTGTTTCCTAAATGTTTTACATAATACATTTAACATTACATTAAAACATTAAAAAGGAAATACAGCATAAAACATTCAAATGCAAAATAAAATAGTAATTAATTTTAATAGTAAATATTAAAATAAATTAAAAAGATAAAACAGAGGGTAACATTTTACTTTAAGTCTCCATATTTAGCATTTATAAGCAGTATTCAAAATGTAATAGATGGTTTATAATATACTATAATGTGGTTGTAAGCAGACATAAGGTAACTTTTAAGTGTTTATTAATGTACAGTATTTGTTTGCAATTTCTCCTATGAACACATATTTTATATTATTACAGCTGTGTTTTACTATATTGTCATTCATTACATGTTCATACAGCAGCATCCACTTACGCCCACAGGAGGAGTTATAGTTGTTGACAAATACTTATCTGCTTACAACTAGATTATAGTGTGTTAGAAACCATTTATTAAATGCTTATAATACTAAATACTAACAGTAAAGTAAAAGTGCTGGCAAACAGAGAAATAAATACTAGATAGGTCAAAATGTAACAAGGTGGTGGAGAACATACAACCTGAATTTAAGGGTAGTCAAAGTTTGGCCAATTCTTATATCTTCTGCTTATATATGCTTACCGGTATTGGCTTTCTTGCTGAGAGTAAGATGAGATGATCGATACCACATGTTTGTCTGCTAAATATGAAGCTACCGCCAGCAGCCAAATAACTAAGCTTGGCACAAAGACTGGAAACAGCTAGTATGGCTCTGTCCAATGTAACAAAACCTGCCTACTAGTGGAGACTCTAGGAAGTTACTGTTCCTGACCAAGAAATATTCCTGCACATAAAATAGCAATTTGTTACAGATTAAACAAATGAGATACAACTTAATTATTGAGCTTTAGAAATGCTGGTATGAGGATATTTGTCCAAAATGGAGGACACTTAGTTAGCTTAGTTAGCTTGCTAGTTGGTTGTGTTGCACCATTCACTTTCCTGTCAGAGTAAATACTGTTCCACAAAGGTTATGAGACAGAAGTCGATGGTACAAATACGTCTTTTGAATCCTATTAATGACCAAGCTGAACTTTTCAATTATTTTTTATTGAACAAAATGGTGTAAATTGGTGAACAAAATGCCAGGAGGAAGCAAACAGAACAGTAGAGAGAAAACAGAGGGAAGCTTCGGGAGCTATTGTGACTGACTAGCGCTAGCCCGGCCGGACCTGCTAGTGACTGGTTAGCTCACCAGCTACAGCAGTTCACCAACTAACCCTACGAGTAGTCACTACACCATCAAGCTTCTGGCCCCACCTATTGCACGTGGACAATTGAATGTCACTTTGTGGTTTGACTGCGGATTTAGACATGCCTACCATAGCCCAGTGGTGAACTAGTTATTGGCCCTGATCTATAATTTCTTGTCCATGACTTTCCACAACTAGCTCTTCCATGGTCTGGTCATTTGATACTATAGACTGCAGTCAAATAATGAAACAAGTTGGAAAAACTTTCTTCTAGCATTACTGTAAAGAATCCTATTGATATTCTCACTGATTTCCACAGAGAAATGATCAGTTTGCTGACTTTTCCTTTCTGCAACACACCACAACAAACATACAGTACCTGTAGACTCATCGTGGAGATATCAAGGAGACTCATTTCTAAACTACCACAAAACTCAGATGACACTGAGGTGCTTACCCTCAAGAGAGAGAAAATAAAGCTTCATATGGAAGGATCTCTCCACATCACAGTGAGGGGGCTTCATAAATGTGATGGTCTTGTCATCCTGCGGTGCTGTGGTGCTCCACAGCAGTTTATATTGGCTGGGAACCCAGACTGGAAGTAACAGGTGTTGTCCAGCCTTACAGAGAGCTGTGACTTTCAGCATGGCCTTGACAGAGGAACAGGAAATATGTCGGAAATCAACGGGGCCTCAGAGAGTGGTGGAAGTTGGCCGAGGCTGCCACACCAACCACGGCAGAGGAAACCCCCCACCCCACCATGCATTCTGAAAAAGGATGTGTGGAAGTGGTTCCTTTTTGACACAATGTGGGATAATAACACATGGTCCAAATGAATTGTTATTGGCTTGTTGTGCTGAAAACGAATGTGTGGAACATGACTCATCCTCTTTTAAGAGTGTCACAGCTAACATCTTTTATGGAACTAAAGTCAACATTTCCACAAAGGATCCTGTTTGGATTGAGGATTCACAGTCAAGTAAACACTGTGACGTCAACACTAATTCAAAGGAGTACCATGACTAAAACTATGACTACCATTGTGTCTAGTACTCCTGCTATTGTTACTACTACTACTGCTGATGATGTTCCTGATGCTACTACAGTGTTGGATCCTGCGATCAATTCTTGGTCCAATCCTCTTGCTCCCCTGCTCTACCTAATTTGTCATTTTGTAGATATCTCTTGCTGATGTTTAGCAGGTATAATGTTTACCATGTTCACTGTTTTAATTTGGTGTTAGCTTGTTAACATTTGATAATTAGAACTAAACACAGATACTACAGATGAGGCTGATGAGAATGTCATTAGTTTTCCAAAAATTGAAATTTTGACTTGATGATGGATCAGCAAAGGAATTATCCTCTGGGCACCATGAATGTCTGTACCAAATTTTATGGCAGTCCAGCCAATAGTTGTGTAGACATTTCACTCAAAAACCACAAATGCCAACATCAAAGTGGCACTAGAGGAAAAGTCATTAGATCACCTGAATCAGAAGGGTTCATTCTCTGTGGACCATGAATGTCTATACAGATTTTCATAGCAATCCATTCAATGGTTGTTGAGATATTTCAGTCTGGACCAAAGCGGTGGACCGACTGACCGACATTGCCATCCATAGAGCCCTGCTGTTAGCATGGCTGAAAAGGGATATCTAAAAGATCTGGGGTGCGAGTCACGGCAGCAGTATCTCCAATTTGGTCATGCTTTTCAACAAATATAGTATATTGTGTTTGTGGGTTGGAAGCCAGTATGGGTTTTTCACCTTGTCACTGCTCTAGCGACTTCCATAGCTTAGTTGAGACACAGACACAGCGGTGGCTGGAAACGCAGGGGGCATAAACAGCATAAACCTCCTATGTGTTGGCAGGTGTTAAGATGGAAAATGGCACTAGGTAAAAGATAAAATATAAAGTAAGGGGCTGCATTGGGTGAACATGTTGCTACAGGTGAGATAAAGAAGTCCAACCCAGAAAGTCCAATATGACTAATACATCCTAGAGTCTGAAGGCTTATCAGATGCCAAAAAATGCACAGTGTTTTGGAAAGGTATTGTGGCAACAATCATTTCATCTGACAATTTCCAGATAAATAGTAGAATTACACGATTCATGTTACAGTAATGTAACATGTGTTGTGCCGTGTGTTGCTGGATGATGATGCATTGCATTGTGGCAAAAGCTGAGTCAGGTTCAATGTTATGGCCAGATTACCCTGCAGTTCATAGCTGGCAGGTGATGAGAAGCAACAGGCAACGCATCAGAATCAGAATCAGAAATTTGGGTTTATTGCCAAGTAGGTTTCACATACAAGAAATTTGCTTGCTAACACATGCTAACACACCAAGGCAGTGCCATCTTGATTTTCAGGTCAACAGTAAAGTTGGCCTAGAGATTGTTATTTCAAAGTGATTCACTCACTTCATCATAAAAAGAAATCTTAGCTTCTAGTTTGACCCCCATTTGGATTTTGAATACCATGTAAAATCACTGCTTTGGTCTTGTTTTATTTCATTTATATTTCAGAAACATGGCAGAAAACAGGCCTCCGCCCTTACAATTTGGCAAAAGTAATTTGTTCCTTTATTACAGAATATCATGGCTTGACTAACCAACACCTTGATCACTTGCCTCAGCTACGCTGTGCTAGTACAGCTCCAACTGGTGTAGAACCTTGTAGTGAGGCGCCTTATAGAAACAAGACTTAGATCTGACATCAAAATGATTCTTGCTTCTCTTCATCTGCTCCCTGTCAGTTTAGGATCTTCTCAGGATCAGGTCTCTCTGTACTTAAATGAGTTGCTGTCCCGTTATAAAACTACTGTGTGGAACTTATCATGACTCCAGTCATGTGTAAAGAGTAAAGGTGAATGTGCTTTTACTTTTGAAGAACCTTCCTCAAACAAAACCCTTGAGTATATTTAGAATCATGAGAGTTCACTGCCCTCCAGTGGTCTCATTGAGGAGCCGCAACACGTCAAACTCGTGGATAGAGCACAGTGTTCATATCAACTGTATCAACATCAAGTCGTCTGTCTCCAAAAACTCAGAAATGAACCAACAAAGAAATCATTATAAAATAATCATCATTGTCCTTCAGGGGTCACAGTGAGAAATTACAACTCCACATTCTATAGGAATAATACAGTAATTTATACTGATTATTATTATCTCTTTAGAGGTATCAATGTAGTAATAGTTGTGTTAGAGTTAATGTCATGAACATGTTAGTGCTAAGTGGGCAACTTCAATAGAGAGATATACATATATTGAGTTATTGACACCAAATGTAAGAAGTTTATTTAAAGATGAAACAGAGTTGAAAAGCCTGGTATATTCATTTATATCAGGGAAATAAACCTGATTGCTGACCCTTTGAGAAAAACTATTTTCTGTGTCTGCATGCATTTCCTGATCTGTTTAGTTTTTCACTTATTCCATCATATTTATCCTCATATATCAGGGTGTACAGTACAAACCATGCCAACATCTGCTCCTTGCACCATTATAGGATGCTGTCCTCTACTGGATCTTTACTGGAAGTACAGCAGAGTGGCAGGTTGATGTACTGACTAAGACCTAGGACCTGCTGAGACCTAATCTGCCCCGCTAAAATGTCCTTGAGCAACAATGAATCCCTATTCCATCAACTTCAGCTGGGCTTCTTTGACCTTCCTGCTGTGAGGTAGGTGGAGGGGATTAGAAAAAAAAGAAAGATAAAATGTGTCCTCTCTATATTTTGCACACGTTGTATCTTTTATCAATGTATGCAAGTATCATTGTTGGTTTTATTGCTTTATTTGGCCATATACTACCAAATATTTCAATGACAGTAAAAAAAAAAAAATGGATGGATGGATGGCAGTGAGATATTGACTTGCAGACACACATTCACACGCACACACAACAATTCCATAGAACGTGTGACATGTTGGATAACAATAAAGTCTCGACTTTGATTTTTAAAATAGTAGTTTCTCTGTAAAATCATTTCTTTACAGCATGTGTAGAAACTGTGAATGAGTAAATTCCACGACCTTTGAAGATACTGAAACATGCCCATGACTTTTGTGAAATTTGCCTCTTTGTAATAATGATATACATTTGAATCACATACACATATGGTAAAAAAATACACATTTTCATATATGTACTTTGAAAATTATCCATCTGTTGAATCTGAAAATCCTATCATTCTTAAAACAAATGAATATCTGGGGTAAGATAAGTGAGCAAATTGTGTCTTAATTCTATTTGCAAAAAAAAATAAATGTTCATTGCAGATTCATAAAGTTGGATATTTATGAAAATGTTTTTTCAACGCATTTCCTCCTTGTACAGTTGTTTAAAGTATCGAAGAGGGAGCATGATCTACATTGATGTAAACCATTAAAAAACCCATACCATTTGTTTTCATAGTTGTTTCCCATGTCAATAGCGCACACACACAGTGACATCCAATGGGGGGCTTAAGGGATGTGAATGTGCATATTAATAAGCCACTATAAACTCATAAATCATTGTGACTGCGGACACGCCCCCTGCTTTCCTATTGGCTGCTGCGCGCTCCATGTCGGCTGCGTCCCCTCTTGGTAATTTAAATAGCCCCTTGCGCAATTTGATGAATTGTGTCGCTGTCAAAAGCGTTAGAGACAGATGAAGGCATGTTGGTAGACCAACAGCTGTAACAGAGAGGAGAGGAAGAGAAGCTGCGTCATGTCTGCTCCGCACGGTTACATGTAGTCATTTATCTGTCGGAGCTGGATGTCGGGGAGACTTTGCTCAACTATTGCCGTCACCGCACCGTCCCGGCGGGCTTGATGTTGTGCTGCTTTGCCTTTTCCCGGAAAGCCATGGAGACCAGAACATGTCAAGTCTAAGTGCGGTTTTACAACTCTAAGCGTGTCGAGGTTCTTGTGAATATTTTTTTCCACCTTCTCAAACTTGAACGCAGGAGGAAGACCTTCGGCTCGGCAAGGTAACACGGCTCTTCTTTTTCCTGTTTTTCTTAAATGTATTTCTGAATAAAGCTTTCCTTTTAAGCTAGCATCTCCTGCTTGTAAACAGCATGTCAGTTAGGCTAACATAATGTACATACTATATAAAGTTAAAAAATAGTAAATGCAAAATAAAATACTTTTAAAATGCTTATACATTTAGTCCCATTACTGGCACTCTTCCAAAAGTCCCATTTGGTGACTAACCCCTTTTTTCCCCTCACATCCAAGTACACCTCTGACATAATGTTAATGCCTGTAAAGCCATTCCCCCCGGTCTACTTGTCACATCTGTAACAAGATTACTTGTGATATATTATAGTTATTGAGAACACCATTCTAATATATTTTATAGGGAAGTGTCAGTGGAAATATTTCAATCACTCTCTCTTGTATTCATCAGTATGTTAGTGTTTAGGTCAACCTGTTACAGCTCCTGAAGTGATTATGTTATCAGTTAGCTGCAGTCATGCTGAAGCCCTGTGTAGGTTTGTCAGGGCAGGAAGTGTGTGTGTGTGGTCGTGAATACAAAAAGTGCCTACTTGTAATTATTGCAAAGTAAATATCCACCAATGGAAACAGAAATAAACATATTTTACATACAAAAACACACATAATTACCCTTTTAGGACTATTATTTCAGACATTTTACAAGGAATCATGAGTATGTATGTTGTCTTAAAAAGGTGATAAAGTGAACATAGCTGGGTCTCACCCGTCTCAGTTGTCAAACCTCTATCCTGTGTGTCCAGGAGCCTCTGAGGGCCCACATCAGCATGGTGAACAGCCAAGCGTCAGGCGTACCACTGGCCCCCAGGTCGTGCGCAGGATGCGGCGGGAAGATCGCCGACCGCTTCCTGCTCTTCTCCATGGAGCGCTACTGGCACACTCGCTGCCTCAAGTGCTCTTGCTGCCAAGCCCAGCTGGGGGACATTGGCACCACCTGCTACAGCAAAGGGGGCATGATTCTGTGCCGGAGTGACTACATCAGGTAAAAGGAAGGGGTGAGAGAGAGGTGGAGGAGAGGAAGCTGCTGGTTTTTGATTCTGGAGGCCATACAGACTGAGCAATCTGTGTGTGTGTGTGTGTTTGCAGACTGTTCGGGCACAGCGGGGCGTGCAGCGCCTGCGGCCAGTCGATCCCAGCCAATGAAATGGTGATGAGGGCACAGGGAAATGTTTACCACCTCAAGGTGAATCCCCAGCTCCCACATCAGCATGCTTTGTCTCCCGCTGCTTGTTTGACAGAAACATCTGGGATTTGGTGGGGAGAGACAATGAGACGGGAAGATTCGTCCCCCCTCAGTGTCAGGAGGGAAAGGAATCATGCCCTCCGTCTTTTTTTGCATCATGTGCTTACTTAGTTTGAGACACATTTTAAGAGATTTAAAGGTGTTTTTACAACAGATTAGACTGCAAGGTTTCATATTTTCATTCACATGTACCCATCCATTTTCACCTTCTCTTATCATGTGACTTTGCTCACTAAATTCTGTTTCAATTTTTGATTTAGTGGCCTGAATTTGATCCATTTCCACGTCTGACCCTTTTCTCTGCTCCTCCGCAGTGTTTCAGCTGTGCCACCTGCAGAAACAGACTGATGCCTGGCGATCGCTTCCATTACGTCAACGGTACAATCTTCTGCGAGCACGACAGACCCGGCGCTGCCTTGCTCAGCAGCCACCTGCCTCCACTTCAGAGCAACTCTGTGCTGACAGACCAGAAGGTGAGTGACGGGGTCGCCATGTGAATGATAGAATACGTTGATTCCCTGTGGGGGAGAACGGCTGCCACAGCAGGACGTGTTATGTATATGAAGAAAATGATGCAGAGAAGTGGGTAAAAATGTGAATACAGAACGATCAGTGCTGTTTTCATAATGCAGCCAGCAGAGTTTATGCTACAAGGAATGGAAAAAAAGAACAGGTGAAGAAATGCTCAAGACAGAAAAGATAATGTACATACAAATGGCAGTGGTGGAGTAATTCCATTTTATACTACTCTTTGCTTCCACTCCACCACCTCTCAGAGGGAAATATTCTACTTTTTACTTCACTACATTTATCTGAAAGCCGAGTCACTAGTTACTTTACAAATTCATATTTTATATACAAACCATCTCATCAGCTTCTAAAATACATGGTCTCAGATTAAACTCCCCCACAGTGTGTGAAATTGTTTGAAATTCGCTCCACCTCGACCAGCTACAGCATTAAAATGCTGCTCACGTTAATGCATCAGTAATAGTAATCCAATATTATATGTAATAACATAACACCGACCGGCACTATTCTGCTGCATAATGAGCACTTTCACTTTTGATGCTTTAAGCATATTCTGCTGTTAATACTTGTTTACTTGTTTTAAGTGGCATTTTGATTGCGTTTAATGGAGTTTATATATATATATATATATATATATATATATATATATATATATATATATATATATATATATATATGGTGTGTAGTATTGCTACTTTTACTCAAGAAAAATCAGAATACTTGCTGAAAAATGAAATGTGATCAAAAACCGAGCTTTTTGAAGAACAGAAATACTTTCTTTAATACTTTGATTTCCTGTCATAAGCTACTGGTGTTACAATGCTATTTACAATGAGTGCATTATTATAATCTAACAAATGCTTTTATGGCATATTGTATTTTGTTTTTAGATGAATTAATCCTCAAATAGGTATTATACAATGGTTTTTATTTTATTTGTTTATGTGGGTGTGTCTATAAGCTAAAACTTGAATTTAAAAGGAAGACAATAAGAATGAAACAGAAATGTGAAAAGAAGAAACAAACAGCTGTGGAGCATTGTATTCACAACCAGAAGGCCATAAAACTGAACCTGAAGCGCCTGTTGTGGCAGTGACTCTCTCTAACCGTTTCCCCCTCTCATCTCGTCTCTCGTCTGCAGGTATGCTGAGTGCTGCGTGTTGGCCTCTCCTTTCCTCCCGAACTTCACTCCTCCTCTTCTTCGGTGCACTGTTCTTCTCTTGCTATTGCCTCCGCCGCCGCCGTTGTGGCTTCTCATCACCGCCCCACCTCTCTTTCCTGGAGAGAATGCCGTTTCTCACCAAGATCATCCCGTCCGTCACCGTATCAAGAGACTGAGTATACCGCATACAAAGTCACATCTATGTTGTGTTCAATGTTAAAGTGCATCATGCAAAGACTTGCAGTGTGTGTGGACTTGCACTGGCAAAAGGCTCCTTCGGGACTAAGAGAAAGCCGGAGGAAACGCTGACGATGAAAGCCAACTGGAAGAGGGAACAAAAGATGCTTGAATGAACGTTTGATGGACTGCTGTGAAACGACTGTCAAAGCTTTGCTTCTACCACGTGGCGTTGTTTCCCATGAGCGTCAGTGTTTTTAATGAACTCTTGATCTCTCTCTTGTATATGTTAATCTGAGATCTCACACACTGAGGACTGAGTATAAAATTGGTGTCAGGGAAGTATCTGAAAATGTTCAGTCATAGGAAAACCTTTCAATGAGTTTAAAAACAGCTTGTCAGGAGATTCAAACCACGCACCAGAAACTTTTTTTAAACACTTAAGGAAAACAAATCTAATGTTGCTATGATAACCCTGCACAAAGAACTGAAACGATCCAGTGAAGGTTTTGTTTTTTTTTTCTTCTGTAGAGTTTTATTTCTTTACCAGATGCCTGTTCAATGTGTGAAGAAAAAAAAAAAGTTGTGGAGTTGAAAACAAAAACCCTATTAAAACGATTTTCCTGTAACATGTCACGAAGCGAGCCGAGGTCATTTTGCCGACATTAGAGCGGCATTGTGTTGCATGGTACCTAGCATGGTGGATGTGGCTGTCTCTCTCACTCTCTTTAGCCCTGTATGGTGAAAACATGCCTGATTACCCAGAGGAATGGAATTAGGGGGCTTGAGTTCTGACCATTTACAGAAGCAATTAAACATGAGCCCTGTATCTGTGCTGCTGGAGCTCCTGGGAGGCTGAACTTGGGGCATATCCCGTGGCTGACTGGCTCGGTGGCTGCCTGCCTGCCTGCCTCTAATAAAGCCTAATCTGAAAGCAGGCTAATTAAAGGGGAGTGCCCCCCTCTACATCCAGGGCATTTGAAACAATCTGATGTATTTACTGTTTACCGTGTTCCAATTAAAGCTCCCACACAGACTGGTTTGCTTCCCATCACAGCTCTTTGTTCTCCGCCACTCTGCATGGCTTCTGAAAATTATTTTCCTGCGCTAATTCACTCTTAACTTGCTGTGCCTTTTTAGTGCTACGTCAAAACTTAAAGCCTCAGCATACCATTGGAGGTTGGGAGTTAATCTTGTGTGATAGCAGCGGTGGAGTACGCAGCGTGCAGAGAGCAGAAGATAGGATCTGCTGTACTTTCACACCTTGCCAGCGAGCGTGGCAGCCATCAAACTCGCACCTTAATGCGCTTAGCGATTTCAAAATGTCCCACTTGTCATGGTAGGTGCTGATACTGCATCAATTATTTATTCCACGTCTGATCAAGAAGCGTCACGCAAATTCATTAACGTATGCAAATGATCACAATTACAATTATCTTTGTATCGTGATGGTGAAGAAATAAAACCTCGGCACATTCCCGAGTCCCACCGCACCACAAGTTACACTTTGCATTCAAACTAATCAAGCCTCATCTGCCTTTTCCTAATTAGCCGGAACGTTTTCAGATGCCAATTAGCAGGTCTCATGAAAAGGCTCTTTGCCATGAGGCGTTGCCTTTTATCAGAGCTTCTGCAGGTGTGTGGCTCACCATGTAGCCTGTGTCATAGGAAAGTGTTTATTCCTGCTAATTAATCATATTAACACATGCAGATGAGTGCAATTGCCTGAGCTACCTAACACTGTGTGAAGACACAAGATGATGCCAGGATATTTTTACATGCTCATGATGAAGAGGAAGAGGACGAGTGAAGCCTCCTCCTCGCCCAGACACTCCTGTGATACGGATCCAAGATGGCCACCTACCTTCAGCCCAGTTCCCTGCTGATGCTGGTCTGCTGGTCTGTCAGCCAGAAGCTCTTTCGAACAACTATGCCTCTGTGTGTGTGGAGAGGCCAGACCACGTGTTTGGACTAGGACAATGTGCTGGCGTTAGCTTACTATGGTGGTCCAGTCAGATTTGTGTCACCAGATGTGAACTAAAGACTGAACAGCAGGAGAACACGGGGGCTAAGTTCCCACTTTTGCTAACAACTGTTGTTGGAAATATTTTCAAAATGGAATGATTGGAATGATCTTAACTCTAATGCTAAATGCTCATTATGCTGCTTTTGTGTTTTTGAGCTGCATCTCCATGAGATTACTTGTCAACTGCTGATAGCGATGCTACATCTTAGCTTGTACAGACACTACACCATTGGGGTTATTCTCCTTTTCTACATAATGTGGGATTCACAAAGCCAGTCATAGCTGCCATTCTTAATGTGTGAACTCCATACTCCAAACCATTCGCTGCCGCCACAAACCACCACAGTTAGCTAGCATTTGCCGCTTGGCCTCAGCACAGTTGAGAGAAATGTCAGTGCTTCTAGCTCTTCCAAATCCTTTGTTCCATTTTTTTCCATCATGTTTTGGTGGTACATACATGACGAATGAACTAGAGCACATAAGGAAGTATTTTGGAGGGGTAGAAGCAGCAACATTTCTCTCAGAAATTACTTTGATGAGGCAAGTGGCAAGCAGTATGTGACACCCTCTTGGTGTGTGGCAGTTTGTACACAATTTGGAGAGTTGAAACCTTAAAAATGTAAAAATAATAAATAAATAAAAAAACCCCAAATAAAAATAAACTCAGCTAGAAATAGTTTGGTGAATCCAACACTCTGTAGAAAACAAGAAAAAGTAACCATGTACACAAAAATAACCATGTACAAAAAAGGGACTATTTCTTTGGTAGACAACTGTTTATAGTGAGCAGAGTTAATCTGTAAGCACCACAATCAAAAGTCCATCCACCTACAATGCATTAGGGTGGAGGCATAACTCTAGAGACAGATATCTCAAAACTATCTGCATGCCTAGATATCGACATGGGCAAATGAGAAAATATGTTTCTTTGGAATTTGGGTAAACTGATCCTTTAAGTGACTTTTGATACTCCCATTTTTTGCCCTTTTTAATCACAGTTCAATATGTGCAGTACTTATCAGTTCAACTGGGCTCTCTGCAGAGATTTGTGGCCAGCACCATCATCATTATGGACTACATTTGTCTTGGTTTCTGTATCGTGTTGATGAAGTTTGACTTTCTGTCTGTTCAGCGATGATGCCTATCATTACTCATGCTCTATATATTCCAAACAAACTAGAAATGTAAAGGACATACTTCCTGTCTGAGGACCTTTCCCAGAGAAGGATCATACTGGGTGGTTAAGCTTTCTTGAACTGCATACTGTACATTGTTACACCCATCATCAAATAACGAATATAAAAACAGATCATTACTTTGAGCCAAGACGTTGTATTTTAACTTGGATCCAACAGTTTTAGCATCATGTTCCTAACATTTAAAAAGATTATGGATATAAATGATTCGACATTACTGAAAAAATAGGCCGACGAGCTGAGAATGAAGGATGCCAGAGAGGTTCAGTGTGTGTGGAGTTTGTGCTGTAGATGAATGCTGATAGACAGGTCCTGTCCACCCTTAGGCATTGAGCTCAACATAAGTATGTTTGCTGTAAAACCGCCATCTGGTTGTCACCATTTTCAAACTCCAAAGCATGTAAATTCAACGGCAGTGTGTTGAGAGATGTCTATGGCATTTAGCTGTGCTGACAATCCTTGTGAAAGCTGCTCGGGCTGCCAAAGCTATTTATG
Source organism: Macquaria ambigua (assembly GCA_008360985.2). Lineage (NCBI taxonomy): Eukaryota > Metazoa > Chordata > Actinopteri > Centrarchiformes > Percichthyidae > Macquaria > Macquaria ambigua. Next base: position 485,538 of record VMKM01000145.1, read on the forward strand.
GTCGCTCCAATCCCCTAGCACCAGATGATTGTTGAGAAGAAGCTACAACAGCCATCAACGCGCACCTAATTTGTCCTAACCATAGTGTGTTAAATGTTCCGATGATTTTTGAATCCTCTTTGAAGTCGCCGAGGTCTCCAGTGCTGCACTGCACTGCATACCCCACATTGTATGGGAGTGAAACCTGAGACACGGCTGGAACATGCAGGAAGTGAGGCATGTTGCAGCCATAACTCACCGCCTTCAGCATGGGAGTAGAGGAGCATAATGACAAAGAGAGCGACTTTACAACTGCAAGCCTCATACAGGAATGTCAGGGAGGGGAGAGGGAGAAAAGTTCTCCTGGCCAATCGGAACGCTTTGAATAATTAAAGTGATCGGCTTAATTAGCTCAATTACGTTAATTTGACCACGGAACACGGCCATATGGTGAAAGGAAACAAAAGAGGGGGGAACTAATTAAAAGTAAAATAATGAGGATTTTAATTAACTGGCTCCCCAGACAGCGGAGCGCAGGGATCAGGAGCCTGCTACCATAATTAAAGTGCTGTAACGCTGGCAACATCTCTCCTCTCTTTCTTATATCTGTGAGGGCTCTATCCATCTAATTAAATCTGTAAATAAATTAGCAACATTGAGGGTTCCTGCTTGACTTAACACCACCAGCAATCCAACCCCCCCGCCTTCCCAATAACACGCTCACCTTACTTTCAGCACACTGCGCCACCCATATGTAGGCAAAGGTTGAGCTAAGGTCTGTCATTAACAGAGGCATGTGGGTGGGGGATTGTGTGTGTGTGTGTGTGTTTCACTCTATCATGTTTGTGCAGGCTGATGCTTGTGTTTGCTCCCTTTCATAACCCCGGATTCTGTTTTGAAGCTCTATCTGCTGGGAACACTGGCTGACACAGATCACAGGACACCAAAGCGGAGGTGAAAGCTGCATTGCCTCCATGTGTTACACATGTTCAGGCTGCAACCAGCCGCCTTGCATGCTCAAAACGCGCCATCTGGGCTTCTATTCTCTGTCCCTAATACATTGTACCTCGGTGTCTTACCGCTATCCTTCAACCACACCTCTCCTGTGCTCCCTGTTTGACCTGCCCCTGGCCTTTTTCCTTTCTCCCCTGCACACACACACACACACACACACAATCAACCCAGCCCCATTACGCCCCAGTGGAAGCAGGAGCCATTTCATTAAAATGTATTCAGATTGACAAGAGACTTATTTGCATATTAAATTAACAAGCACTTAAGAGTTCTGAGCGAACTGTTACACTGCCAGCTCCGAATAAATGAGGAGCGAGCGAGCGTTCGGCTGTCATTACCCACGGCTGTCACCGTTGGACACGGTTGAGGAATGGTGTGTTCAGAGATAGAGAGACACACAGAGACCGATAAATGTGACAAAGGCAACAAATGTATCGCCTCTTCCACCTCCACTGTCTCAACTATGGTCAGAATGATGCATCGCTTTGATAATAATAAGGCTGATACTGTTTTTTTTTCATTACAATCAGTCAGTGTCGTCCATATGGTGGAGTTTTTATAAAACTGATCAGTGCTACAATGGTAGTCTTTGGAAAAGATAATAATGAGCCATTTAGATCCAACTCCATGTATGGATGGAAGAGAATGTTCCAGTGGTAGCAGCAGGGGTGGTGGTAGTAGTAGTAATATCTTAAAATAAATGAACAATCCTCTCTATGACTCAGTCTATAACTAGGTCACAAAAGCTTTGATGTTGCCATTCTAAACACCTGAGCCCTGATCTACAAATCCAATTTTGAATGTTCATGTCCAAGAAATGTTGAATTAGATAAGACTATAGCTTCACACACAGCTGCAAGTAATCTGCCTCGATAAATATAGTGCCACACACAGCACGTTTCATTTATACAAAGAAACAACCCTGAATAAGCACTTGTGACCGCTAACTTTCCCTTTACAGCTGACTTGGGGGAAGCTCAAGCTGTAAACATAACACTGCCATTATAAAGTTGTTATGGCAAACGGTTGCTTATTCCACATCCAGCAGACACAGAGCAACATTAGCACTCATTTGAAGTTGAAGTGTTTCTAAACATCTGATAGACTCCAAGATTCACTCTTCTTCTATCTCTCGTCTGGTTTCCACCAGCTCCAGAGAGAAATATCTGTCTCTTTAGCTGCTAAATGCTCCACTTTTTTCACCAGCTAGTCTCTAACTGTGTCTGTCTGCTGTTTGGTGCTGGGCAGGTAGTGTGCAGTGGCTTTATCAGAGCTTTTACACTGAAAACAGCTGCCTGCTGTTGCTGGAAATGAGACTGATGTGTGGAGTTGTCTGCCGGAAAACCACAAACAAAAAAAAAGGCTCCGTAGAGCTGCAGTTCCCCTCAGCTGTACTGTAGGTTCATGACTATGAGCAACCCCTTTCACATTACACAGTCATTTGATCAATTGTTAATATATCAAAATGTTGATTAGTGCAGATCACACCGCACATCACAGCTCACCATTTTGCAAATCCTGTCACACTGTTTTAGAAAGCTGAATGCATTTTTTTCAACCATTCCAGGCAGCCATTCATTTCTGTTTGCTATGAAAATCAATTAGCAGACCCTTACAACTTGCTTGAGTTGTGGAATCAGTGAACGTCAGACCTGCATTAATATTTATCAATATGACTCAATCATTGCATGATAACGCAGTGCAGACCTTCCAAATCAACCTGTGTTTAAACTGCAATATGGCATCATAATAATGTATCATTGACAAAAATCAGTGCAGACTTGACGTTCACTCTGATGAACTCAAGCAAGCTTCAAGAGTCTAATTGAAACTAATTGATCTGAAGTGAATGGAAACCAATGGATGCCTGAAACAGTAGGATATATACATATATATATGGATATGACAGTAATGACCACATAGCAGCAACCTCAAGAACTACCTCTGTAAACATACTGAATATTGGCTCCACTTATCAGTGATCAATTGCATTAACATATAGATCTTTATTTTTATCTTGTCTTCTCAAAGCCATGTCTGTCAATCTTTAATCCTGGCACATCAAAAAGGTTGCACCTCCACCGTGATTGTGATGATGATGTTCCCAGCAGTGCCCTGTGTTAGGTGAGCACACAGGGGTGTTGTATCAATACCCACTTTAGCAAGCAGTGGGAGAAACCTGAGGGAGGGAGACGCAACAGACAGCATAAGGCTGTTTGCAAAGTGATTGAAGCACCAGTTTACACCTCCTTTCCCTGAAGTGTTCCGCTGATAGAAAAAACACACCATCAGCTCAGTTAACCAGACTGCAACGCATGATGATGGTAGATTTGTCCTCTTCTGTCATTTTACAGCAATGATATTGAACAGTTTGGACAGGAGTTGAGTTTAAAAAATGTTCTGTTTTGAGAATTTTCTCAAAATGAAGCAAATAAATATTTATATAAAACAGACCTTTGTCACTTAATTAGAAAAGAAATCCGGCAACAAGTTGGTTTACGATGGAAACAAGCTCTTAATAGAGCGGGCCTCCTCAGCAGGGCAGCAGTTCTGTGCGAGAAGCTGCCAAACTGCTTTAGTCACTTCCTGCAAATCTTTTCAAACTTGCCTCTACTTTGTTTTTGTGTTTGATTGATTGCTATCATCTTTCTGATTGTCATTTTATTACAGTTCTCTGTGATTTATAATCTGTTCATTTTGTTATTATTGTTTTATCACTTTTTCATTTTGGTTTATTGCTTTTACTTGTGTGGCACTTTGTAACTTTGTCTCAAAAATGTGTTATAAATTAAGTTATTTTTCAGTATAATGTGGTGGAAAACAAGTGGAATCACCTGAACCTACAGAATACAGTATATCTCCACTGTAATGTAATGTATATTGCCGTATAGTGATGGTTTCAACTGTATTTGTTGCTGTAATAAAGGTTATTTGTTCTCATATACAATATCTCTCTTAAAGAAAACACATGCCCATCTCAGTGAGCCAACTTGATGCAATAGAGAAACCTAACCTTTATTTAAAGTTGTGAACAATCAAGGAAAAGGGCAGAAATTAAATGTAGGACTTAAAATTCTCAATCATCCATTGTTCTTCTGGAGGAAAGAGGAAGGAAGTAGACTGATTTGTCAGACTGATAGTATTTTGTACTGATATTTAGCTTTAGCAAAGCCAAAATATATCTTGTGAACATGCTGAGATTAAAGTCTGGGAAGCATCCATTGACAATCAAATGAGCCTATGGCAGACAGATGTCGGAGCTATCAGAGAACTTTGCGTAGCGTTTTGGGTCGCCACCTCTCATCAAAAAACAAAAAAACCCCCCCATAACATCCTACCATTAGTTAAAATGCCTAACACGACATATTTTAATGCTTCCCTGACAATGACTTCTAGCAGCTGTGTAAATTATGACTCTTGTCTGTAAAGAGCAAAGGTGGAGGTAGAGTAACGTCATTATACACCCTGAAACCTTCGTAGGAACGTGGTTGGGGTGAATAGATGGATCAACATAAAGTGTGACTTTGACACAAAAGACTGCTGTTTGTTTCCCATTTCCTATCCACTGTCAACATTTTAACCATGACCACAATTGATCCCTAACCTTAACCAAACAGTTTTTGTGCCTTAAGGTTAATCAGTAAGTATTTTATTGGTTAAGCAGTGGCAGCTCAAAAACATCATTTGAATAATTACTGTAAGTGTGATTTGTAACAGGGTTGGATGGTACTGACAATATGTCGATAGCGGCGCCAGATCCACGATGGCCTCTGTCAGTCAGGGTTGACCATGGTTGTCACATCCTATGGGTCTGCCCTTCTGGTACAAAATGCTTATAAGGGCAATCACAACTTTGTTGTTTAGTTCAGAGGACTTTTGTAAAAGCTATTGAGTCAATCATTATTTTACAAATGTTTGGCCTATTTCCACCCGAAACTGATGTTGCTGGATAATTCAGGAAGGATTTGGCATTCCCAGAACAGCTGGTTTAAAGGGTCAATTTAGACGTATAGAAGTGCAGAATCTTTTTTTTTTCGTGTTGTCCAAAGCATTGAAAAAAATATTTCAGCAAAATGTCTTTCCAGAAAGAACGTCACAGTTACAGTTGCAGATATTCCACAGAACTAAGAACTAACTTTCTCTCAAAGAAATAGCGCCTAAGAATTCCGTTGACAGTGTGAAAACAACAAACAAAATTCCATTCACCACCATTGTTTTGGGGTGGAGGCAGAAATCTCAAGGACAGGTATCTCAAAACCTGAACAAATAAAACCAAAACTATCTACATAGCTAGATATGACTAGACATAAGTGAGACACAACAAGTCCTCCAACCTAAATGACAGACAACATATATAGGCGTACCAGACCTTCGTTGTTGTGGTAACAACAACAACATGTGGTTACTGTTGTGAAGTGGTTGCAGTTTGGTTAGGTTTAGGCACAAAAAATACTTGTTTAGGTTTAGGAAAATATCATGGTTTAGTTAAAATAATAATAATACGTTAGTTACATAACTTACGTAGGCTACGTAAGTTAAAATAAGTCAAGGTTGACTTTTGTTTTCACACAGGACATGAACAGCGGCCTCCTGGGTAAAAGTCCTGTGTAGCAGACTTTGGATCTCTTTATAGGTCGCCGCCTAACAATAAACGTAAATATGGGTCGTATTAAGCTGCTACACCGACGACCTATACGGACGTATTTTTGGGGGTGACAGTCTCGTGAGACAATATGATTTCCTTTTAATTTGCGTTAACTCCTTTAAAAATCAGAAGCTTGTTCATCCAGTAAGGTGTACCAAGTGTTCATGTTGCTGTCTGAGTGAAGGACGGAATTGTCAATCACTTGAAATGATGTTCATTTTTAGCAAATTCCTACTGAGCCTTAGCGGAATCAGTTTTGTTGAGGTCACTATACTAAAGGACAGATCAATACTACGATAGATGTCTATGAGTGGCCCTTATCCTGAACTCATTCTAACACATTGTATACTGGCACATTCTGCCCAAAAATGTTTCAGTGTTCATATACCAGTAGAAGCCTGATAAAAACTGCAAGTGTAATTCCCGTAAACATTTCCCCAGCTCTTCTCAGGTCCTCCTCTGTAATGGGAATCTTATTTTTTTCCAGGTAGAGTCACAGTCTAGCCCAGCAGGGCCGCCGCCGAGCATCACCTTCATCATTAGAGGAGGAACCGCCAAACTGTTGTCAGATGAGCGTCTGGGGATCGAGCTCCCCTGTTTGTCTTGAGACAGTTTTTACGACAGGAGAGCTGGGAAAGGCCAGGCCCTAATCAACCCCCCACTCCACCAAACCAGGTGGAACACACGTGCGTTCATTAGCGCCCTTTAATGAGGAGCAGATGCAACAATGCTGCCTCTCACTCTCTCGCTCTCACACACAAAGAGCTGTGCATAAAGCGACACACACACATTCTGAAAATACAGATACTCCTGCTAATTCGATGGAAGGTCATGGAAGCAATGATAATGTGTATTTATATTCATGCACACACGAACACACACTGGCAGGCATTCATAGAGAGAGACAGACTTTCTCACATTAAAATAAATAGATCCTCACACATGAAAATACATACTAAATGTGTGTGTGCATGTACTCCCACACACACACACACACACACCCCTCCCACACATTGGCCCATTCATTCCTTCCTATCGGGGGGGTCTTTCACAGCTCAGACGTGTGGGCCTCATTTGTCCAATTTAGATGATTGACTGAGATCATATATCATGCCCCTTATGTCAGACTATTTTTATCTTGGAGGAAGTCGATGCAAGCGAGCTGCAGGAGCCAGAAAAACGCCCCATCTGTGGATCTGGGTTGAGCTTTTACTGGTGTGAGAGGCTGAACTTCTCATCACTGACAACAAAAGCAGATGGGGGGTTCAGTGTCTTGCTAAAGGAAACATGCACAAACTGCTGATGGACATATTGGCTGTTCCTGTTACCACTTTATGTTAGAGCAGCCTCTTTAAGCCTGGGGGTAAATTCAAGTAATCCCTAAATTCTGGAAATGTCCATGCTTTGAATATTTGCCAAAGCCAGTAAATCAAATATATTTAGATGCAAAAGCAAAGTAGTAGCAATAATAGCACATATTATTACGATCAATTATTAGAAATATTTCACTAAACTTAGTTTAAAGAAAGAGTTTTTGTTTCAGATTTTTTATTTTCACTATTTAACCTCTTTCTGAGAGTGAGATGAGAATGTTCATATCATGCCTGTGTGTTAAGTATGGAGCTGGAGTTGTTAGCCTAGCTTAACTTTGAGACTGGGAGCCGAGGGAAATAGCTAACCTAGCCGTCCAATGTTCAACATGACTAAGAACCTACACGTCTCTGTGAGGGGTACTTAGGCATAGTGGTGCTTTAAGCTAAATGCTAACGTAAGCATGCTAACATGCTAATGTTTAGCAGGTATAATGATTACCATATTCACTATCTTAGTTTATGTTAATATTTGCTAATTAGCACAGTAAAAACAGTACAGCTGAGGCTGATGGGAATGTCATAACAGTTTCCAGGTGTTTGGTCATAAACCAAAGTAGGCTATTCGACAAATTAAAATTTGACCTGGTGATGGCACTAGAAGAAATGTCAGAGCATCACCAAAGTTATTACCAAATTTCATGGCAATCCATCCAATAGTTGTTGAAACTTTTCAGTGTGGACGGCCGGCCGACAGACAAACCAACATTGCCATTCCCTGAGCCATGCCACTAGCATGCCTTAGCTCACTATTTATAATAATATTAATAAAATATATTAATAAATATGTTGTTTCTGGTTTTATTAGTCTATTCACAAACAGAAATGTAAAAAAAAGAGGGAGAAGTAGTGTAACAATTTCTTGTTTTGTTGCCACAGTGAGGTTGCTGGGTTTGGTACCATTGTTTCTGCACAGAGACCAAAACCAAAACTCATTCTCACCAACCATATCTGGCAACTCCCGCAAACGCTGCAAGTAGAGGGCGGATAAATAAACTATTGTTCATCAAGAAATAGTTCCTGCACTTAATGGCAAATTTTCATTTTTACTTTTCTGTTTGTGTTAAACAAATGTGATGCACACAAATTAGTGAGGTTTTGAGGTTTTAAAGAGACCCATGCTAGCTGTTTATCTTTATCTTTATCTTTATGCTAAGCTAGGCGAAACCACATCCTGACTCCAGCTCTGTACTTAACACACAGTAATGAGATTGATATTGATCCAACACTGGTCTTGAATTGTAGACAGTGATGAAATCTGATCAGTTAATTCATCTCGCTATTGTGTCTCTCCAGTGAAAATCCTGCTAACTTTTCAGAGGCTAATAAAAGAATGATTCATTTAATAATTTAATTAAATTATTAGAGGTTATCCAACAGACCAACATTTGAAAGAGTTTTACGTCAGTTATCTCAGCCTATACTCCAGCTTGCATCTGGAACATGGAAATCAGTACAGAAAATGCAGTAACAACACTGTAACAGACATAAAGTAAACACTAATCGAAACACATCTGTTTTCTAAACTAGTCGGTTGTTTTATCTAGAATTCCCCGCCACGTGAGTTTTCCAACCCCGACTGCTTTCTACCAGAGGGCCAGGCTTTAAAGCCACTATCCCCTTATTGCCCATTAAAGTTAACTCACAACATCCCAGCCTTGTTCCCTAATTGAGGCCTCTGAACTGGGGGAGCAGGTGGGATCCGGACTGCCACGTTGGGTTTAGACTCAGCATGGGGCTGCAAACACCCCCTGAGCTAAGCTAGCTGAAGCATCAGCAAAATGTAGCAGGAAAAATAATATGTGAAATGCATGCATTTGAAACTTTAATACACGCAGAACCAGTGTTCTCTTGATGTCAACTCAGGAGTGACATCAAGAGAAATTATTTGTGTCAGAAGCTTAGCGTCTGCTTTTTTAGACCAGTCAATATCATTGTTCAAGCAAATATGTTTAAAGATAAGTCATTTAAAATAAAATGACCTTCTGCTGCACATAGAATAGACCTTAATTACATATTCCTGACATCCTCGTCAACCTGAAAACATTACAGCAAGTTTACACAGAGTCTGCTTTCAGCTGGAAATGACTTCCTTGTTATGTTTAGGAGTTCATTTTGATATCTGGCCATAAATTCTCAGACAAAGAGCATGGGAATGAAGGCGTAACCCCAGCAGCTTTAAACAACACAGTGAATTTCATAACTTAACACCATTTCATCAACTGGGGACCAGTTAGTAAGCTGACACTCATTGGTGTTTTATGATTGCGAAGCAGGAAATCACATTTATAAATGTGTTTCATTATATAAAAAATCAATGTGATAGTGTATGGGCTGAAAATAGAAGTGTGATGAGGGGAATCAGCGGACAGTGTTGAGAATAGCCTAACGCCGACATACTGCAGAGTTGCTACTTTGGATGCTTACATTCACATTCACATTCACATTTTGGTAGTCAAGTGTAAGTCAGCACATCTTTCCTTATCTGCCAGTTTGGATACTTGAGGTCAACTGAAAACATATACTGTATGAGCACTCGTGCAATGTGAACCTTCCTGTTTGCCTCAGCTGCACCAACGGCAAATTCCCTGTTTATTTTGATGGGAAAAACTGAAGAAAGTCAGTAACCTCCAGAAGACTATTGTATGTGGGGATCCTAGTGGTTCTCATCAACTCATCAACAACAGCACCATGATCCATTTTGAAGGCCCACTGAGGAACAACTCAACCTCTCACGAGATTTCAGAGTTAGATTTTTCCATAAGTGAGACTTCTGTTTCTGGTTAAACAAAAAGGATCTTACTCTTTAACAAAAGGTCTGTCTCTGTATGGATCCTTTCCATAATGTTGTCAGACACTTAGAATAACAGTCTGAGCCTGTCAGTGGCAAAAACAAGCACTTTTAGTGGACAGACTTTTTACGGGTGCAGTTCGCCGGAAGGATTACATTGCAGCCCATTTGCAGCTGCCGGTGGAGGCGATCTACTGGACAAATTCCAAAACTTTTGGTAAGTATTAGTCATTTAGACCCCAAAATTGGTAAAAATAGGGCCCAGGTTTAAAAATACCAGAGTTACCCTGTAAGACTTGCTTTGTGTTCAGTCAACACAACTTTAGAAAGCTTCTGTTATATGAACACAGTATGATATGATATCAAAACAATGATATAGTTCAGTTCACTCTATCTACAATCAACACATACATTATATAAGACAGACGTGGACCACTTATCCACACACACTGATAAAGGCTGGACTGCCACAGACATTTTGCCCTTTATAAAATAAATATCACTTAAAAATGTCCTTTTCTTGACAAGTGCAACCCCATTCTTTTGATTACACGTTTGATGTAAGGATAACATAACACTCTACCTACAACCTACAACCACTCAACCATCTATACAATCCTGAAGAGCCAAGTGCAAGCAGGGGAGTATGTTGATCAGAAGAGGTGCAGCTGAAATGTCAGTGTGTGGTTTGTATGTATGTGTGTGTTATGTGTGTGTGAGAGGTTTGGCATTTCAGACAGAGATATCATTGCAGAGCAGGGTGAGAGGTGTACAGCGCTGATTCGGGGGGGGGGGGTTCAGTCTCACTGGTGGACTGTGGTTTTCCTGACTCAAGCAGGGCCCTGCTGCCAGACAACGTTGGGCGAGATGCTGGGATGCAGGCTAGGAGTTCAAGTCCCCGTGGCTCTGCTAAGCGCCTGGTCCTCTGTCCCCGGCTTGATAAGCTGCGTCGCTTCTGCCCTCTTCAGTAGAACTTCCCGCGGTTAGAAATGCCAGAGTAGGGCCGAGGGCAGAGCTCGCCCAACACAGCCTCACCTCGATGAACCACGGGGCACCTGTGGTTCTTATCAGCACCCATACACCTGCACAGCCACTACAATAGGAGGCCATGGATGTATGTCTGTGTGGTGGTAGTAGGAGGGGGGGAGGCAAACAGACGGACAGACTGAGGAATGCCTGGTAGACAAGGTGGCCACTTACTGGTTTGTTGAACTCTTGGATGTGTGAAGGAGCACACAAAAGAGGCCTGACAGTTTGCGGTTTGTCGAGTCAGTGCGCCTCTGACTATATCTGCTGTTGAACTGAACTTTCTATTCACGGCGGAGGTTAGCAAAAGTGCTGCTAGATAAGAGATCAGGCCTACAGCATCCACAAATCTCTGGCCCCATCTTTTTGCTCTGTTTGCTTATTCTGTTGGTCTGGACTGAGGGAAACTGAGGGAGCTGAAACAGAGCACCCTTCCTGGGCTGCTAGGTGAATGCTATGATGGATTTTTGTAATAAAACCAGCATATAGTTGTCACTGTCTGTTAGGTCTGTAAGACTTACGCTGTAATGGTCTGTGCAGCCACTCTGCTGCCTCGAGGAGGTTAAGTTGATCTATTTTGAATTTAAGTGGGCTGCGTGTGTGTATGAGTGCACACAAGCATGGCTTTGAGTGTATGTGTGTCTACACACTTTTGTGTGTGTATTCTGTAATTGCGTAAGCCAATAAGGAACTGATAAGCCTAGTGGAGCCAGACAGCAGACACTTAAAGATGTCTGCATTGATAATAAAGGGAGAGTTTAGTATAGGCAACCTCTAATCCAAACACACACACACACGAAACACTCCATGTATCATTTTTAACCTGGGCTCCTATGGTGAACTGTATACACAGTTGCATGTGTCTGAATAAACATTCCTTCAAGAGAGCAGGTAAACAGATTAATCTCATCAGTGCTGGGATGGCAGGCAAAGCTCAGGTTGAATCCTGGCCTATGTGATGTTATCAGGACGCCATTTGTTGTCATAACCATCCGAGCATGGTGGCGCTGCATTCTTGTGCTCCGACGACCACAGACTGAAGAGGAAATTTAGCTCTACCTTTGAGCTGAATGTAAATCTCCATATTGGGAGAGGAAATCCAAACAAGTGAATGTCTCTTGTTGGCTCTGGTTGTGGGAGATCAAAGCAGACGGTGTTGAAGCGGGCTTATCTAACCACTGTGGCAGGGGGTCGGCAAGCTTAAAACAGCCATGATCTCAGTGCTCATTGAAATGAATCCTCCATGGCCGCGCTCTGTGCGTCCGTGGCCTTGAAAGAAACTGGCTGCAGAAAGGAGGTTAAAAGCTAATTGATTGCATGTTGTCAGAGTGCACGAATCGTGCCTCCGCCTGTGCGCGTGACCATGCGTATCTGTGCACAAGGACATTACAAGTGCCTGTGAGTGTGCGTGCGCCGTGTCCCTCGCCCCCATCCCTCCTGTCTGTGTTTTTGAACTTAGAGATGAAGCCATCTGCACTGCTCTCTGGAGACTCCGGGCTCCCTCGTCTCCTCGTCTCTCCTCCATTTTCTGCTCCCGCTGTAATGGGAAAATTGCTCTGTCTTTCCGCTCTAGTTGGGATTGGCAGCGTTGATAAGCATTGCAGGGACAATTAGAGGTAAGAGTTTTCATTGAGAGGCTTTCAAACGACGCTGAGCTGTCATTGGCGGTTGATACCCCTCGGGACATACCATAGCGCCGAACGCGACTCCCTCCTCAGTGAGAGAACACCCCTGCTCAGAGGTAAAGTCCAGTGTTTGGGTGCAGCAACAAACTTCTAAAAGAACCACAGTCTTTTCATAGTTGTAATTGCATTGATGTGAACGGCGTTCGCCCTCAGTGTGTACTCAGACAATAGATGGGTGCAGCAGCTGGTTTTTTGCTCCTTTTCATGTAGTTCTCTTGTGATGCCGGTTGCACACAATAAAGACAACAAAAAGGCTTTTTTTCTCCATCAAGTCCTGGCTTTGTTTGGATGTGTATGATGAGCCTGTCATTATCTCAGCAGGCTCCTAAGAACACAGCTTTACCTTACCTTTCTCCTTCTCCCAGAGATGGGGATGAATTAGGGAAATATCTCACTGTGCTGCAGTCCCTCAACTAATTACTGTTAAAAGGTCTGATATGACTTGGAGGTAGGCAGGCAGTAAGAGGCCGGAGCTCGTAGGCAGGCAGAAATATGAAGGTGTGGAAGGGGCTGGGGGCATTGTTTATGAGCTAAGTGAAGTGGACCATCACAGAGGGAGTCAAGCAAAGGCCAAGTAAGTGATGGAGGGAACGATTAGAGGAGAGTGAGAGGGGGGGATGAAAAAGGGGGGAGGCAAGAGCAACATTCCTGCATAGGACTCGATCCCCCCTTTCAGTAACAGGACACTCTTGTCTCTGCAGTGAGGGCGTTGCATGAGAAAAGAGCACAGCAATTTAGAAGCAGCCCTGCTACCTTTGTAAACCTTTGTAAAGCTGGATGTGCAGAGTTTTCCCATCTACTCCAAGTGTGTGTAGTTTTCAACCCCTCTCCAAACCGGAGCTGTGATTCAATCATACAGCACAGCACCGATAACCGTCAACATTCCCAGAGCTATTCATCACGCTCCACCTCTGTTTCAATTCTCAGGACCAGGTCTCCAATTTCCTCACGCATCTGGGGTCAAACATGCATCAAAACCCCAACTTAGCAGCCGCCAGGTTTCTCTTGAGCTCAGATAAAAGCTGTAATAATAACAAGGGTAGGTGAGTCAGTGGTGCTCCATTCACAGCACACTGCTAATTGTCCATAAATGAGCCCATCTGGTTTGATTTGCTGTTCGGTGAGGCAGCAGGAGAGCAGCTCCCTCCCAGCTAAGCTCCCCTAGCTGCCTGCTCAGCCCACGGCCCCTCTAACCCCTGAGACCACCTAAGCTGAACTCATAACATGAAACCTAAACTACACCTCTCTAGACCAACACATAAAAAAAAACAAAAACACTGTAGGTACGGCTTACTCCTAAGCCTTCCCTTAATGGCTGCATTATAAATAAACCCTTGGCTCAGGCCTTCATTTGAGACGTTGTATGCAACATTCATGCGTGAGATTAGGAAAATGAAATACTGAAGTGAAACTTCAGACAGAGCCTGGAGAAACTGAAGGTGTAGTCAGGAAGGTTTTACTTTCCCACAGTGCAACTTGATGGAATGGGGATGACAGTGTGTGTTGATCAGTATGAAAGACTCAGTGACTGCTCAGCCAGGTGCTGATATTTGGCTTGTAGCTAATAAATTGTGGGTGGGGGCTGGTGTGTGCAGTGGAGTGAGAGAGCACGGGCTGAGTCAGAAACGTACACAGGACAAGTTAGAACAGCAATTAATAGACACTGATAGATGTCAGTCAGTTAGTTTAGAGCCAGCTAACTCAAATGAAAAACACATTTTCTCTCTTACCTCTCGAGGTGTCAGCCATGCAGATAGTTTTGGTTTTAATTGTCCAGGTTTTGGGATATCTGTCTTTGAGATTTCTGTCTCCACTTCCATAAAATGGAGGTGAGTGGAATTTTGTTTGTGGTGCTCACAGCATTGAAATTTAAACTGTTTAACATTAAAACCTGCATTAATTGACTTTTCTTTTGGCCACTTGGTGGCTAACCATAGACTGTATATAAAGATGGACGACGTGTCTCCACTTCCTCCCCTGTACAAAAATGAAGCCAAAATACCCCGGATACGGGAGCTGCCATCTTGCGCTGGTGACGTCATTTGGAGCCAGAGTCTGCGCAGTAGTGATCTGCAGTATCTAGGTCCCGCCCATACCCCCGCCCGAACCAATCGTGAGCACACCACAAGTTGTCAATCATGACGTCTCGCCCCCTTTTACACCATCACATAACTAATAAAAACCAAACTCTTGAGAAAAATGAACACTTGAACAAACATCAGCGTGATAAGAACTACCTAAAATGACAGAAAATTTTATTTGACGTATACTTTGATTTTTCATTTTGGCCCATGTCCTATTCGCAAACATGGAGGGGGCGGGGTTTGTGACCTATACTGCAGCCAGCCACCAGGGGGCGATCCAGATGTTTTGGCTTCACTTTTGGGGAGCTGTCATGTCATCCATCTTTATATATAGTTTATGCAGCCAACAAGCTTTAAACACTGACATTGACATATTATTACCTTATAAAGTTGATATGGCTAACATGTTTGCAAATTGTTCAAGCAGACTCAGAGCACATTAGCATTCATTTGGAGTTGTGTTTGTGTCCACCTGATGAATTTAAGTCCAATATTCACTCTTCTTTTAGCTCTGTTTTGACTGAATTTAGCTTTTTCACTGAAAACAGCTGCCTGCAGAGCTGAGGGGAAATGCAGAGTCATACGATAATTCTGAGTTTGTCACTACAACTGACACCTCCTTTCATATTACACAGTTATTTGACCCATTGTTAATATAAAAATAATGATTAGAGCAGCTTTAAGGTTACACAGTTACAGATAGGTCACCTTTAATGGTTGCAACACTTCAACACATCACTACAGCTGTGTCCAAAATCCCTCCCAATTGTCCAAATTCTGTGTGAAATATACACTAAATAGTGTTCTCACACTAGGCCATTTCTCTGAAGATATTTTGACAGTAGGAGAAGCAAAGGTGTAAATGTTAAAATGAGTGATGACTGCTTCAGTTTCAGGGTCCTGGTGTTGTTCATGCTGGCTCACTGTCACACTGTCATCACTTGCAAAATATCTGCTGTGAGAAAAACCTGTGGAACAAAAAATGTATGTCCGTGGCATGTACATTACTTTTTGCTAACAATTCCAAAATGCTTGCACAATTTAATAGATGCAAAAATGGCTTTGTGCGACACTACGCCTGTCAGTGATGATGCAAAATGATGATGATTCATAAGTGTCCAAAATCTGAATTTATTATATATATATATATATATACTATTGAATGTCTTATATATGGGAGTAGTGATTTTGGACACTAAAATGAAACCTATTTCATGCACCTGGGCTCATACAGTACATGTAGTCTCAAAGTCTCAGATAAATACGTATCATTAACAACTCTCTGAAAATTTACATTGTTACTATTTGTTTAGTATAAGGTGATATACTGACAAATGATATTTGCAGATCCTAAAGTAGACTAACTGAGTTGTTGGTTTGATATGTGGAAAATGATTTACGATGATGGTATTTGCCTGCCTAACAAATGCCCATGTTTTCAAAGAGATTATAACACTGGGAAGGGTGACTGCAACAATAATCGTGGGTTAAAAACAGCTACAGAGCAGGCAGAATGCAGCAGTTACTGCATCTTTTCACCAATAAATTCTCCATTTACCATCGAACATAACAACAATGAAGTTACATTCCCAAAGTCACAAACTCCATTAACCTTTGCTTAGTTTAAACTCAAATAATGGCAAATTTGACTGGTTCCACTCTGTGGGGTCCAGACCTGTTGGCACCACTTCCCCACCTTTAGCCTCAGATCAATCCCAGCATATCCTCCCGGCTCTGTTTGCACAGCTTGCTGCCCAACACTCATACTAATACAATACATTACCTAAAAGCAAAACAAACTATCACAACCTGTCATAATGTGACGTGGCTGCGGCTGGATCATCAAATAAGGTGAACCTGCTGCCTCTGTGATGCCCAGAACTGGATTTGAAGTGACTTTAAAGTCTAGATCAGTTAGTTAACTAAGTGATGTTAGTAATGTTAACTGTCTGGGTGGCCAACGCTGGACACTTACAGCAGTGTTTCTGATATCATTACATTATCAGCACTGCAAAGGTTCATTTAGGCTCTATTGATATCAGCCCGTTGAGCACGGCCAGACTGACTTGCCACTGGGGCAAAAATGAACTGTTTGGCCCCCATTAACCCCCTGTTCCTCCAAGTCTTTGTGCAATGTGTACAGTTCTTCTATGTTGGAATACTATCCAGCCCAAGGTTTGCTGTGTGATAAAATAAATGAATGCTCAATTTAAGCACAAAACTGAAACAATGAAAGTCCTGAAACTAGATTAAGACACAGGGTCTCAAGATCAGGTAATAAAGCAGGGCCCACCTTAAGTTGGTTATCAAGCCAGCTGTACTTTAGTGGTGCATTTTCCCAGTCAAATTTTCAATTAAATTAGCATAAACACACAGACGCAGTAAGCCTGGAGCTCTCAAGGCCCCTTCACCTTTGGACTCAGGCAGTTCCCCACCTTTCCTGGTTATGAACCAACCTTGGTCCACAGCAAGATATTTCAATATATAGGAGGAGGTATAACATGTGTAGTTAGTTTGGGGTGTTACTTAGGGCATAGAAAAAGTTATGCATTACAGTAATGTGATTACCTTCAGTAATGTATAATGTAAGGGATTACAAATTGAAATTCAATAATGGGGGTTGTTGGTGGTGGTGTCAGCTTGTTTGCTGTCTTACCAGGAGTTGAATGATGATGTATGTATTTTGTGTGGGATTTATTTTGTATTTATGATTTTATTTTGACTGGTCCATTCCATGTTAGCTTGGCGCAGGGGCTGGAGGGGTGAGGCAGCTATCTTACACCAAAAGAGGAGAAATACACTTTTGGGTAATTCCAAATTGTCTTATTTACGTGTTTTGTCTTTTTAGCTGACTAGCTAACCTCAGGTAAGTGTATGAAGGGCGTGTAAGCCCTGCTGCTATACTGTGAGGACGGGACTTCTGGAGAGCTGCATGTAGTCACCAGTGCTAAGCTAGCTGTTGATGGTCCAAACTGTAGGCTTAGTTAGCTGCTTGTTAAACCACATTGTCTTGTTTTCTGTCGCTACACATGCTAAATATCAAAGATGCTACGTGTGGACGTGGAGGCTTTGGACTTGTTGGAGGCCACCTTTGACGGAGCTGGACAGAGTACCCAAAGTAATGTCACTAATTACATCTGCTGTTAAGTAGTTACTTTTTCAATGAGTTAGTGATGGCATAACCGGTTCATTTTAGTGACTTAGTTCTTTAAATCTCGTTAAGTAAAATGAACTACTCGTTTTTCCAATCATTCGTTCATTGCGTTCGGGGGCGGGACGACTTACTTGAAGACCCATTCGAGTGGTGAACTACTCATTTCTGTCCAATACTGAGCCTGTGTAGCTGTCACGTGAGAAGAACGAAACTCATGCATTATTATTGTTGCGCAATGCGCAGGTGCGGCCAAAATGAACAATTACTCTCTGAGACGACTCGTTACTACTAGTTAATATCAAAGAGTAGTTCAAATGAACGATTCGCTCATGATCGACACATCACTAAAATGAGTAATAACTAATGAGAAAATGATTTTTCTCATTACGCCCTCATTTTTTCAAGTAACTTGACAACACTGGTGTTAATTGTGTAACTGCAGGATACTTTAAATGTAAAATTACATGAATTATAATATAATATATAATAACCCCCCTTAATGAGCAATTAAATGAGAGACTTTCAAACTCTTGAGTAAATCCTCTCACACCATACTAGAATGAAATGTGAGTTTAATGTGAATAAAACATATTCAGCGGCTGTAGTTGTGCTAACCTTCATCATATCAGAGGTAGATTACACTGAATCACTGATGCCTGATTTTAGCAACAACCAGCAGCTAGAATAGGTCACTTTTGTTCAGTCTAGTTGTTCAGCCCCAAGACAAAAAGATTTCTTTGTTGGACATGAGAGGTTCTATAAAGCTGGATCACTTTAATTTTAGCATGGTTACTAATACATGCTGTGTGTCCCATTCACATACTGTACAACACTAATTCTCATAGGGAGAGCTGTATGTTCCCACTTGAAAAGTGACAATATGAAGTATGCTTGTATACCTGTACACTGCCAAGGTGCATCCAAATATCACTTGATTTCTGAGTGTTAGTGCTGATGGACACTGTTGTCCCACAATAGCATCACAGAAGTGGAAGAGCCACTCATGGCTGGATAAAAGTGAAAAGAAAAGGCAGATGGTGGTGCAACAACTTCAGTAAAACATCAGAGAAACAAAATATAAAAAGAAGAAATCCTCAAAACCACATTTTAAAGCTATCTGTGGTGCTTTCAAATGTATAGCATGGGGCCCAATTTGCTTAATCTTTGTTGCATAATAACAGTGTCAGCACTGGTGCAGGGCATTATTTATATGATCTGGCTTTGGAACAGTTCCAAATAATGAACATGTCTGAATAGCAGCTCACCAGAAAGATTTTGCAAGAACATCCCCAGCCTAGTGAGGTGAAATATTTATTTTGTTCAAGTGTATGGGGTGTTTGGTGGTGCGATTGCAATGTCCCTGGTTTGGATCTAGCTGGGGACTAATGCTTTCCTGCTCAGCACCTATTATTCCTTGGTCAGTTGAGGTTTGGTATAAACCTACATTTTCAAATTAGAGCGAGTATGAACAAAAACAAAGATTAGAACAAATGCAAAACAAAGATGTATAACATGATGAGGTAATTTGTGGAATAGCTTTGAAAGGGAAATGAAAATGTGTAATACACTAAATAGATTTTAAACATATGTTTAAAAAATAAGATGATTAACAAATATAACACTGAGGTATGAACACTAGTGTGTATATGAATTTTTGTTGGTGCCTTTTGGGTATATGTAATATACAGTACATTATATTTTCAGTGTATAAATCTAAAGGAATCTGTACAAAATAATGAATGTAAAAAGAGTAGGTGTAATAAGCTAAGGCTTCAACCTACGCCTTTTCAGTCAGTATGAACTTTGATTTGTCACTGTTTATTTATTTGTGTTACATTTGAATTTTACATGTGTATTTGAGTTGCTTAAGTTGACAATTACAGAAATAGACTAAAATAAACAACAACAAAAAAACTAAATTGTGAACAAAACACACAAAAAACTACAGTGTGTAAAGCCTTATGTGAAGTGCAATATAACCTGTGTTACATTCAGGTACACTAACCGTCAGCCATAGAAACAGGGAGCTTTAATCATCTCCCTAAAGAGGAAAGGCCATTTTATGTTTAATCATTACAGCATATGATGATTTGAGGGCTGTACTTGTGTTTTAGGAATCATTTTGTGGCAGATTTTATTTGTAGAGTTTGGTAAATGGTAAATGGATTTCACTTAAATAATGCTTTTCAACCTTAAAGGTTCCTAAAGCGCTTTTTACAGATTGGTCTCATTCACCGATTCACTGGAGCTGTCATGCAAGGTGCTGGCCTCCATCGGGAGCAACTTAGGATTCAGTGTCTTGCCCAAGGACACTTGGACATGTGGACAGGAGGAGCCGGGGGTCAAACCCATAACCCTGGGATTAATGGACGACCTGCTCTACCTCCTGAGCCACAGCCTCCCTTTGGGTTTGGGAGAATTCAATTCAGTTTTTCAATTCAGTTTCATTTATATAGCACCATATCATAACAAGGTTATCTCAGGGCACTTTTTTATATAGAGCAGCTCTTTATATTTACAGAGACCCAACAGTTCCCACCATGAGCAAGCACTATGCGACAGTGGCAAGGAAAAACTCCCTTTTAACAGGTAGAAACCTCGAGCAGAACCAGGCTCTAGGTGGGCGGTCATCTGCCTCGACCGCCCACGTTCTTTGTTTGTACTGTAATATTATATGTAAAAAAGTTTTGTTGGTGTCTTATAAGCCATTGTGGACTCTTTCACATATGTGCATGACAATAAATAACCCAACTACCTGACTAAGAAATATTCAGTTCTTAACAGTAATATAATGTTATGCTGCCTGTTATTGTTATTTAAACAGATTTTCAGCATTTTTTGTTCAGCTAATGTTGTGTTTGAACAAAAAAGATGGCCACATTTGGTTCAGTAACAATCTAGCAAATCATTTGGATGCATTTCTACAAGTATCGGATGAGAGTATACCACAGTGGTGTGTTTTTCCTACCCACTCCACCCTCTCTATGTCTAAATGCATACTTATATGAACGTCGCAATATTGTAGTGTTACAAAGCTTTTAATTTATGTCATCTCAGCCATGAGTGACACACCATTACACCTCTGAGTCCCCGAGGTCGAGGCCCATGCTGGAATAATGTAAAAACAAATAAGGCCAGGTGAGTGAGATAAGCCTCTGCTAACAACTCTGTGGGTGTGACAGGTGTTAAAGTGGGAAAATGGGGAAAGCAATTTCATTCGCATTCATTTTGGTCATAGCTGTAGTGTTGCGGAATGTTTCCACTAATGCATGCACTTGCAGGTAACTGACTGACAAAAATAGATTTTTAATCTCATTATCTCCAAAACAGCTATGAAGGGAGAGAGAGAGAGAGAGAGAGTGTGTGTGTGTGTGTGTCACTGTTCAGAAATGAGTGTGTTTGAGTGGGAGAGGAGAGAGAGCAGGAGGGGGTATGGGTGTACAGATATGCACCCTCGCTTCCTCCCACCCCCAGGTGCTCTAATTGAGAGGAGGCTTTTGTTATATAAACAAGAGGTACGCCTCAAGTTGAAAATTAAATATTTGGAGAGAAGGCGGCATGGTTTTGAAAGTGATATATATTCCAGTGGGTGAAAGCTGGTGTCAAAGGGGTGCTGATGAAGAGGTGGTTATTGGCATGGAGAGCCTGCTCTCTGCACCGGAGAGTCAATTCTCACCTCGCCTCTCCTTCACAACAATGAACACATAAGCCTCTAAAGCTCTATTTCTGTACGCTCCAATTGGATCATGCTGCTGCTGATTGTTCTTTATCTCAATAGGCTTTTAAAGTGGTAATCTGCAAGTTCCTTGTTATTTTCCTTTTCTACTTTGTCTCCATGTTTAGTGCTAAGCGTTCATTACTGCAGTTTTGCTCTGCATGTCTCAGAGATCAATCAGCGTGTCTGCTACGCCGACGTATTCTCCCTTGGATTTTTTAAGTGTGAGCTTCTGTAAGTGGCACAGTTTTGTGTCTTCAGCTGCGTGGCTATTGCTGCTCATGCTCATTTGTGTTTCAGACCTGGCAGAAAGTTGGAAAGTCTTGACTTCCTGCAAGGAAAAGTGTAAAGGAGCAGCAAGTCAGAATTCCAAGTAGTGAGGATGGGCAATATTTCCTCATTACAGATAAACTCCACCCAGCAATCTGTATTTAAACAGATATTGTAAAGATGAGATGATAAGATGCTGTAGGTATGACGTTGTCTGTCAGACTTTTAAAGAAATAGGAAATGATTAAACATACCACAAAATGAGATGGAGTATGGTTCACTCTAGACCAGGGATACTCAACTTTCTTTGCCCGGGGCCACTTTTGCAAAATGATAGGAGGCCAGGGGCCAGTTAATAAACAAACATTAATAAAATAATCAGATATCTTGCAGTGCTGCCAGACGGGAACGCTGCACTGAAACTAGCATGTTTTGACTCGTGATGCGCCTGACATTAGCAACCTTGCATACAGCAGTTGTCATTTGGCAAATTAAACACAGAGGTTTGGTATGAGGCGGAAAAATAAAGGCAAATTCATCCGTCCAGTTTTCAGTGAATTGCCTGTTTTCACTGTCAGTCTTTCAACGTTTGCTGTCCTCACTCATGGGCACTAGGGAGAAGTTTGCCCTCAGGATTTTCAGCCAGGCAGACAGCCCTGAAGGCAAACTTCTCCAGTGTGCCCCGCACAGGTCAGGTGTACATGAACTTTTTACAGAAAACAAGTGTCACCATTTGCACTACACAGATCGCTGATAGGCTAATATGCAACTTTAACAGCCATGGGACATTATTGAAGATTTACTAATTGGTATAAACAAAAAAATTCCAGTGTGAATCAATTTATTTTCATTGTGAATTAGAAAATGATCGGTGCGCTACCTGGCACACTATCGCAGGCCAGATTTGGCCCACAGGCTATCACTGTCTAGACCTTATTAACAGTTTGTGTGGCAAAATCAACTCAAAGGGCCACCTACTAGCTTTTTCAGAGCTTTCAACAACACCTCAGGTCATGTGAAGGCACATGAGCCAGTTCAATTCGGTGATGAAGGCCGCAAGATGCAGCTGAAAGCTCTGAAAAAGCTGATAAGTGGACCTTGTTGAGATTATTTTGTGACAAACAAAATGAGATATTTAACATGGTTGAACATATGATAGCTGTACTGGATGTATGTGGTGTGTTGTTGTGACAGTACTGTGCAGATGTATTCAGTGCGCTGTGGGAAAGTTCCAATTTGTTGAACTTTGACGCAAACTGTGCTGCCAGCAGCTGAAGGCTAATAAAGAGTGTTTGTGGATGAAACTGTACAGTACATCAGCATCACACTGAGGTCAAACTGGAAACATTTGCTGGGCAAAATACCAGCCTTCAGATTCAACTACCAGGTTTGTTACAAAAGTGCTGTTTGAGTCTCAGCAATGATCTGTTAACAACATTCACGTTGTAGCCTGCAGGTCTTTGCAGTCTAGACTGAAAAATCCTGCAGAAATTACTGTGCAGGTCACTTTGCCTGGTAATCAGAACAGAAAATAGAAAGTAAAGGATATACATTTGTTACAAATGGCTATTTGCCAATAAGCTAGCTGCATAGACTCCCCAACTTCCCCAAAGAATCCTGGGCAGAGCAACGTGGAATGCGCAGTGCAAGGGCCTCGTTTCTCCTCTATAATGTGAATACGCCAAATGTGACTTTGAACCATATTGGACACCATAAATCAAGCCAATAGTCTCATTTTTATTGACAACTCAGTAGGGGTTTCTGATGTAACATTAACATGGTAAAATACACTGTAAATCCTACACAGCAGTACTTCTATCATGCTTGTCATGCCCTGTTCATTGAAGCTTCACTGAGAGGGCCACCAATGTGGACTTGCTGTAGCTCCAACTAAACCAAGCGCATAGTGCACAATGACTACATTGGACTGACAGTGTCAGAAATGTAGGACTACAACCCACATCCACAAAACAACTAAAGCCTAACAAACACTAGAAGACATTGAAAAGACTAAAGTCTGACACCCTCTCACATCTAAAGACAATGTGTCATAAGTCACAGAGTTTTTAGTCATAGGCTATAAGATTTTGCAAAGACTGGGGATCTTGCAAGACTACAACTAGATTCCTTTTGAGATTATTTCCAATCCTGCTCCTGGTGGAAATTTACAAGAAGAAAAACTGTTGAACAATGGAACAGAAACGGGAGGACATGTCAAAGAGGCACTCCTGTTCACTCCACAACTCCACAAGTGTCTCGTCCTTCGTCTGAACTTCACTATTTGCATGAGCCAAGACTAAAAACGTCAGATAATATTAAACATGTTTGATTTTATCGGAACATCAAGACGAGAAAAAGACTGACTTAATGACTTAATTTGTCTGCGACAGTGAAATTGCTTGAAAAGTCGTTTGGTGTAAGGCCGGCATAATCAGAATATGACATAGAATGCACAATACACTGGGTTAAAAAAAAAAGGTGCAAGTGCTGTAGTTGGATGATGCGAGCTGATGATGTGTCTCTGCTTGCATTTACATCAGAGCAGTACGATTCACCAGGCATTCATCACACAATCTGACTCGCCTCAAAAGTATGTCATACAGTCTGATACAGATTGCGACCAAGATTTTATAAGACCCATCTTGCAAAGTGTGACAAGCAATGGACCGCTGTTATTGCACAACATATAGGGCCTTTATATTATGATCAATTTGAGCAAAAAACAAGTGAAATATTACTTACTGCACCTTTAATTTTTAGTGGCCACCATGTCTTTGGGTACCCTGAAATTAGCATTTGATTATCAGTGATCTTTTTTTTTTTTAAGACTCAAACTACACATAAACAATTTAGTAGGATGCTTTGGCTCTGATCTACAAAAATAAAATCTTCATTTTCCATTTTGTAGATGACTTTTCCAGACAGAATTACACTGCATGTTACTGCAGCTTCAATGGTATTTTCTAGATTACGCTGCACACAACCCAAATTAAGGAAGTCAAAGGTAAAGGTTTTGGTGTCCGTAAATATTCCTGTAACTGCTGGATGGATGGCTGTGTAAGTGTGAAGATCCTGGGGAAAAAAACAAGTGTTAGAAGATAGCAGTTGTTTATTTCTTATTATAACAGACGCTGCAATTAATGAGAGAATTTCAAAGTAGAGCAGCTTTGATTTGAGATGCAGAAACACCACAGCATTTCCTCCTGTCGGCATTGATCAGCCATACATGAGAAAAGAACGAGTGCTTATGCATCGGTAGAACAGAATAATACCACTTAACAATAGCAGCAGATACAGCCGCTATCTAAAAAGCTTGTACAGCGTAGCAGAGGGTAAATGGGAGCTGGAGAGTCTGGTGCAAATCGATAAAAGCCATCAAACACCTGGGGGGTCCCCCAATTTTCCCACAAACCACTCCACCCCCTGGGCTGGGGGGAAACAATGGTGGGGCATCAATACCTGCAATTGGGAGAAGGTGGGGCAGGAGACAGCGAGCAAACCACACAAGTGGGTCACCTCTCCTCCAGACAGCAAATAGGCGCGCAATCATTTGCATCATTTCAGTCCAGTGGGAGACGGAGGACAGGATGGGAAAGGGGTGCCATTAGGAGTGTATTGGTATAGAAGGTGGGCACCGGGGAGCATGAAGAGGTGTGGAGGTTTTTAAAGCAGGTAGAGTTGGAGACACAGGGGGATATAGGTATTTTCAATTACCCACAAATTCAGAGCAATTTCCTCCTCTTTCTGACCACACCTCCCACTGCGAGGCTGATGGGAGTCCTGAACAAAGAGGCGTGGAGATCGCAATTGTTTGGATGGGGGTTGGTGGGGAGGAGCAGGAGGAGGTCAGTTTTTCATCCGTCTGCCTTGTTCAACCTTTCTCTGTCACCTTGCAGCTTTTATTTGTGCAATGGGTAGGAACTTCAAAGTGCATTTCAACTTCTGTGTGGATGTTGATAAGCCACTTCCTGAGAGCGAGAGATACTCTCATGCTGCTTAAAGATAACAGGCAAACACAAATGCAAACACACACACTGCATTGTTCCATTCAGCAGAACAAGACCGCTGCTGTTTCTGCTTTGCAAAGTGCTTAAATTTGCTGTGTGGCGATGCACGCCTCACCTCACTGATCACTTCAGTTAAAAACTCCTCTGAAACTGCCATTTGCATTGTGTTCCTATGTTAGCAGAGCAGGTAGGTGTGTAATGCTTTGGATTAAATTATAGGAGACACTTTGTGTGTGTGGTGTCCTGAAGCAGATATGTACTGACAAAAGAACACCTCAGCAGGGATGAAAATGACAGAAATGGAACCATTGTGTTCATTAGAAGGAGGGGGGGTGTGAACCATGATAATAGCATCCACCCATACAGGCCTGTTTGGTCCTTATCAGCTCATTCTATGTTGGGAGGAACTCTTATCCCTTGACAGAGGTTAAAGCAATGTTGTTGAATTATTGTAGATAATACACTCAAATTAATTTACTTTTTCCTCTGGTAAATTTCAATTAACCATAAGGAGAAAAATAGTAAAATTCAACAGGAGGAGAGGATTGAAAGATGAAAATAAAACAAAGCTAGCAAATATATAACTTAGAACGCATGTCAGACAAGGCTGAATGACCAACCAGGCAAATGCTCTGGGATCCCAGGAGCCCCAGTTCACTCAGCTGAGTTATCAACTAGTTGTAATATGATTCATTGTAAATTTGTTTAGGTATTTGCTGGGGTGAGCTAGTATTATTCCACCAGGAGTACTGTAGTGCTGCAAGTAATGATGTTCATTATTGATTAATCTGCTGGTTATTTTTCTTAATTTATAGATTAATTATTTAGTCTATAAAATAAAAGACCAGACCTATAAAATAAAATGAGAAAAAGGTTTTTATTGTCCATCAAAATTCCACAACGCCCAAGTTAACCTATTCAAACAGCTTGTTTTATCTGACCACAGGTACTGAGTTTACTATCAGAGAAGACAAAGAAAACCATTTCATCGATGAATCATTTATCAAAATTGTTGCTGATTCATTTTCAGTCACTCAGTTAATCGATTACGCTCTAGAGCACCGCTTGTTGTCTGGGGAAATATGAAGCTGTAGGGGGGTCAATAGGGCCCACCTGCAGGTTAATCCAGCCACGATGTCAGACCAGTGATTCCTAAGCAAGGTTTTAGCCATGCTGGGACCGTTATGAGTACACCATCTGGGTACTCATAGTGCAATGCATTTTACCATAATTGTCATTGTGAACGCACTTATGCTTAATTAAATAGCAAGTGTAAGTACGGAAGAACACAAATTGAGACACACCTTTAGTCTTGTAGAGAAAATGCTCCATGGAGTCAAGTGGCAACAGTGAGTTACAGCATGTTTCCTGTTAACCTTGCGCCTTCTTTTCAAATGCAACCGTCTACACATCAAAATGTCTCTACAGGAGACAGGAAGTTCCCCCTGTTTGCAGATGTTGCAACATGAACATATGAGAGGCCTGATAGGAGTCTCTATCAACCATGTCACTTCCCCTGTTCCCCAGCTCAGCAATGAGGAACAACTAGGTAGCCATTTTACACACTCACTCTCATAGCGCATCTGAAGGGGTGTGTGTGTGTGTGTGTGTGTGTGTGTGTGTGTGTGTAGGGGGTGGGTTAGGGCTCTTTCTGGATGGTTAGCCTTATCTTCCCTCCCATGCACATTCACAATGTATGCTGCGCCAGATGGCCAGAGAACACAGAGCTGCTAATGGTACCACTTGATCATGTCTTTGCTCCACTATAAATCAGTATATTAACAACGTACATAAATGCCATACACAGAGCATTTGATTGATCCCCATGTGACGCATAAAGCCATTTCATAAAAGGAGAGGAAACACTTAAAGGACGATGTAGATTTAGCCATGCGTGCCTGAGTGTTAGTCCATGGGAGAGATCTCACAGGCATTTTCCACAATTTAAATACATTTACTTGAATCTAATTAGAACGGCTCTCCGTGTTTGCATTTACATATATTTTTAGTTCACAGAGAGGTGAGATTACTGACGAACATGTGGGAAAAGTTAATTGGCCTGTGTGTATGACTCAATGCTGAAACAGCTTTTATTTTGAAGTTGTAAACAAGTGGTTATGAGTTCAAATCCAAGGGAGAGCTATCAAATTCCACAGCTTCAACCACACACACACACACATATAACAAGCACCCACAATGGTAAATGAGAAGTAGTGTTTCTCTAGTAATACATTACTGCTCCCATGTGGTGACAGGCTGTACTCTAAAATAGGCCTTTTTCGCAGCAGACATGTTGACTTGTCATGGTAGGAAAAGCGCAGGTGTTAGTTATAACATTAACAATGGCTTCATTCTATTCAGGTGTCCCAGTAAGCCATGAAAGTGAGCCAGCATGCACAATACCAGGACCCTGAAACTGAAGCAGCTAAATGGAATTCAGCCATCATTCATTTTATTATTTACACCTGTGCTCTTCCTACTGTGACATGTCAAAATGTCTTTTGTGAAAAAGGCCTTTGGCCTTGTTAGCAACTAGCCTTATTGGCTAACATCCCATTTCTGTGTAGCTATAGCTAACAGTACGGACCAACCCAAAGCACGTGGTTGATATCACAAAAGTGAAAGTAAAAATAGATAAATAATGTTTTTTTATTATTATTATTATTTCTGCAATTCAAATGGGGCCTTGATTTATTTACCAGTATTTATTTTGTCCTCTCTCTGGTTGGGCTACCCCAAAAAGCCATTACCACGGACAGTTAGCTTCATGCCCTGTGTGCAATTACTGTAAAATGCAATTCCTCTGATGACTTCAGCTATAGCTACCTAAAGTTACAATTTCATGTTATGCTCTATGTTGTTTTCTGTTTTTCTTGCTATATTCTCTTATCATCTTATATTTTATATTGTTGTATGATATCTGTCTGACATTTTTCACTAATTAAAAAAACAAAAAACGTGGAGGCTAGTTCCATATAACATTCAGAATGACTACAGCCCTTTAATAAAAAATGAAATAGCATTAGGCTCACATCAACAGTTCTCATTGGAAATACTTTCTACTGAAGTAAGTTCAGTGTAAAGGGACTTTAACACACTGTAAACAGATTTCATAGAGACTATTTCTTTGTTAGAAGTCGTTCTAACTGTGAATTATCCAGAGTAATGAGGACACTGTTTCTGGAAAGACAAGTTGTTGAATTTTTTTACATTTATGCTGTGAGCACTACAAATTAAATTCCGTTCACCTCCATTGTATTGCAGTGGAGGCAGAAATCTCAGAATGAATTGAGGTGAACTGATCCTTTAAAACCTAATTTGTATTCCATGTCATAGTCCATAGTCCCAGTGCTAAAAATAGTCATGGGACTATTCAAGGGAAGAAGCTCATCAGGTATTATGAAAGCAAAATCATCATTTTGTTTAAAGCAAATCAGCTAAATACTCAAAACACAAACACAATGAATTAAATGAAACAACAAAGAAGCTTTTAATGTACTAAACATTACCATGTCATATTCCTGTGCATTTCTTATACTTCATAAACCATTCTTATTATGTGCATGATGTTAATACCTCACTGGAAGTTGTAACCCATCAACATCATATATTGCCTTTGATTGTTTTCTCCTGTAAGCCAACCTGTTTCAGTCTGCAGCTCCTCCGTGCTATTTATCTAGCCCTGCCTCTTGTGCTGGAATGGGGATGTGTGTCAGGACGGCCATGACTGTGCATGTGAGGTTGGAGATCAGTGTCAGTTTCCAGCAGGGGCTCTATATTTAGCTGGCAAGGGGACGGGGTGACCCAGTCTGACTGCAACACATACTGTACACACTCCTCTGGACCCCAACACGCCTTCACCTGCTGGCTGTTTGTTTTTTATCGGGTGTTTTTATGGTGTGTCTTGGTACGACTTGTGTTTCTCATTTAAGAGCAGGTGAGTTATAAATACTTCCTTATTTTAATACTTACTTATGCATGTTTATTCCCCTCTTCTCTATACTGTAGTTTTTTCAAATTTCACATTAACAGCATCCCCACACCACCATGAGAGACTGATGTGACTTAGAGCCTGGCTATGCTGCTTGGCAAGGGGGCTGTCATCTGTGGCCAACTGAGAATACAGCTCTGTGATTGGTGAAGTGGCAATTTGAGGCGACCATGTGCCAGTCGGAGGTGCCACAGGCCAGATTGGGCCTGAACAGCCCCGACCCGCTGGTGAGAGAGGCTTATCTGATGGCCCATGACTACATAGACTATGTAACCACAGGGGGGGCAGATGGCACCATGGGTCCTGCCCCTACAGCCTGCACTGCAGCCCTGCGCCACGCCGGAGACGAACTCCTCGCCCGCTTCCCCATCTTCTTTAAGCGCTGGCCTCGCGTCTTCCAGGATGTGACGGAGAACACGGCCTGCCCCATGCTCATGAGTATCCTGGACGAGCACTTCTTTCCCCCTGTCCCTGGGGGGCGTCGCAGGGACCTGGCCTGGAGTGCGGTGCTGTCAGTGTATGTGCTGGCTGGCCAGATGGCTCTGCATTGCCATGAGAGGGGCATGGGGGTGGTCCTGCTGCAGCTGAAGGAGTGTGTGGGGGCCTACGTGGAGAGGGTCATCTGCCCTGAGATACGAGACAGGGGAGGATGGGTAAGTGTTCACAACTGAATATCTACATTTACAGAGAAGATAAGACAAGCTTTATATAGCATCCAACTACTTTAGACATATGCAACCAGTGATGCAGTGATTTAAGATTGCACTTCCATAAACATCAGGGAAATCTAAGAGACATTTTTTAAAAAGAACAGTTTAAATCGAAGCAGCAGAGGCTGAGATATCCTGACTTTTTGACCCCTAGTATGAGTCAAGCTCCAAAAACACTGGATCCTACACTTCCCATGATGCAACTTGATAGCGTCTTTTATCAGAGCCGGGTAAAAGCCCACTTCTTTCAAACTCCATGGCCCTAGTTTTAACACAGACTAGCTGTTAAAATGTGCTGTCTGCATGCCAAAGCAGAGAATACTCAAGTAATGTCACTTCAGTACCACCACCAGAGTCTCAGAGGACATGATGCAACTGCTTACAACTACAGGCTGTGTAGTAGTTCCCTTGATTAGATTACATCAACATCCTTTTTCAAACAAGATGCCATTCAAAATGCTGGTTTTAGTGACTTTTAAACCCAAGTTGGATCAAAATTGACCTATATTTTCACAAGATACTAAAAAAAAACTCCTTTGATTTCTGGAAAAAAAACAATAAAAAAAGCAAAAACAATTTAGAAATAAAAATACTGCTTTTGTTTCCTAAATGATATGTGAATGCTCTCTTCTCGCACTGCATTGAGGAAGAAAAATGCTCCCCAAATACTTTTTGTGTAATGGTGCACCCTTTGTACAGGACATCCTATTATCACAGTATACTGTACAGAAATGTATTTGAAACATTCCTCTATTTATTTGTTTCTGACAGTGTGGTTTCGTGTCACGCTTTGGGGAGAAGCAGGGCTTGGAGGGCCAGGTGAAGAAAGTGTGCTGTTGGACACTGCTGGCATTGGCCATAAGCATCCTCACCTATTTCTTGTGGAAAAGAATGGTTTAGCCAACACTGCCACCTAGTGACCACAACCAGAAAGTCTCCAACAGTGAGCTACCATATGAAAATGTCGGCAGAGGTATTTCATTCTGTAGCAGTAAATAGGCTAACCCATACACATCAGTCTAATTCACAGCATATGTAATGCTCTGGTCATAAGACGTGTGGTACCCTGTGATGTAAGGAGCATTTAAGCCATTCCAATAGTCACATGCTGGTGAAAATTGAGTTTATGTTGTTTGTGCAGCAGCATATGAACTTTGATCTGGTAGTGGACTAAATCTGCATGTAGTCAGTCAGGATTACAGAGTAGACTGACCAGGGTGAAATTTTCATCTGGTTTATTTCTGCTTTTATTAAAGGCCCTCCATATCCGATGCTGCATTTGAATCATTCAGCCAATTGTTTTGTCAGACTATTCACAGTACAATAAACATTAAACTTCAAAACTCAACTATAATGAATTTTCATTTAAGCAGTAGCATTTACTCATTTTACAGTCTCATTTCTGGTAAAATACCATCATGCAGCTACACTTTATGTACAGTGTAGTGCATCTGCTCAAACACATTATCTTCACTTATAGATTTTAAATCAGGTTAGAGAATATATTAAGTGATTAAAACCAGGGAGGCAAACTTCAAATATGCACAAGAACATTTTATTAACATGAACAGCAGACAGAACACTGAAAACTGGAAAGACTTGGAACGTTACATTTCACTGCAAAGATTTGACAGCAGAGCTTTGTAAAAATGGTACGTTTAGGCCAGCTCCTCCTCACCCTCCTCCTCAAACTCTCCCTCCTCCTCAGCAGTGGCATCCTGGTACTGCTGGTACTCAGACACCAGGTCGTTCATGTTGCTCTCTGCCTCGGTGAACTCCATCTCATCCATACCCTCACCGGTGTACCAGTGGAGGAAAGCTTTGCGCCTGAACATAGCTGTGAACTGCTCAGAGATGCGCTTGAACAGCTCCTGGATGGCTGTACTGTTGCCGATGAAGGTGGCAGCCATCTTGAGGCCACGGGGAGGAATGTCGCAGACGGCGGTCTTGACGTTGTTGGGGATCCATTCAACAAAGTAGCTGCTGTTCTTGTTCTGTACGTTCAGCATCTGCTCGTCCACCTCCTTCATGGACATGCGGCCACGGAAGATGGCAGCCACCGTCAGGTAGCGGCCGTGACGTGGGTCACAGGCAGCCATCATGTTCTTGGCGTCAAACATCTGCTGGGTGAGCTCTGGCACAGTGAGTGATCTGTACTGCTGGCTACCTCTGCTCGTCAAGGGAGCAAAGCCTGGCATGAAGAAGTGCAGACGAGGGAATGGCACCATGTTTACAGCCAGCTTCCTCAGGTCAGCGTTGAGCTGTCCGGGGAACCTGAGGCAGGTGGTGACACCGCTCATGGTGGCAGAGACCAAGTGGTTGAGGTCACCGTATGAGGGGGTTGTGAGTTTGAGGGTGCGGAAACAGATGTCATACAGGGCTTCATTGTCGATACAGTATGTCTCGTCTGTGTTTTCTACAAGCTGGTGGACTGATAGTGTGGCGTTGTAGGGCTCAACAACTGTGTCAGATACTTTTGGGGAAGGCACCACGCTGAACGTGTTCATGATGCGGTCGGGGTACTCTTCACGGATCTTGCTGATGAGCAGGGTGCCCATACCAGAGCCTGTACCACCACCCAGGGAGTGTGTGAGCTGGAAGCCCTGCAGGCAGTCACAGCTCTCTGCCTCCTTCCTCACCACATCAAGGACAGAGTCCACCAGCTCTGCACCCTCTGTGTAGTGACCCTTGGCCCAGTTGTTGCCAGCACCACTCTGGCCTGTAAAACAAGAATCAAGCTTAAGCTTCACCGCTCTCAAGGTACATAATGAGTAGCAGCTAAATATTTCTGGAAGAATGGACAATTTTATTGATTTTTACCAAAAACAAAGTTGTCTGGTCTGAAGATCTGGCCGAAAGGTCCGGACCTCACAGAGTCCATGGTGCCAGGCTCCAGATCAACCAGCACAGCACGGGGGACATATTTGCCACCTACAAAAAGCAGATAAGAGGTGAGGGAAAATTGAAGAGTATCTCAGTGGTCTGTGCAATTAAAATCAGGGTTGCTTTTAGACTTACCTGAAGCTTCATTGTAGTAGACATTGATCCTGTCCAGCTGCAGGTCACTGTCGCCATGGTATGTACCAGTTGGGTCAATACCATGCTCATCACTGATCACCTCCCAAAACTGTAAGAAATTACAACCCTTTGTTAGCTCCAAGAAAAACAAATTTGACTAAGCAACATGCATCCATCAACCATCTGAGTCAGTTTTATTCAGTTTGTTTTTGTATGAATGTTAAAAAAAAAAAAAAATGATGTTAACAGTTAATTTCCCGCCAGGCTGCCTCCGGCGCGCGCGGCCTGATTCCCTATTGGCTGAGAGTCATGGCTTATGAATTTGAAAATTCCTAGCTACGTCACTAACCGCCAACACCGCCTACTTCAGGCAAAAGCCGGGCGCAGTTCAAAAAGCATTGCCAAGTAGGCCTCAATAACCGGGAACTGTTACAAAAGCTACTTTATTTCCTTTTTTTGAGAAAAATTAACTGCTGCAGCCACATGAACATTATATAGTTCATATAACGTTTAAAGGATTATTGTGCTTGTTTTTTTATCGACAATCCTCACATCCTTTTTTCGCACTGCAGTAACGTTTGCCGAACAAACAATGGTGATATTAAGCTAGTTCGTCAACGTGAATCACGTCAGTAACGTTTAAACAGATATCTAACGTTAACGGTTTTTGAATGTTTGCTATAACAGCCGGATTAAATTATTTCGACAAACAGATTTTACAATATGGCAAAAAATGTTTTAATTTGCCTAAACTTCGACGCATTACGACCCTAAAGACGTCCTAAAAAGTCATTAAGTTTAGATTAAACATTAAAGGGCAATTTTCATAAAGAGGACACATTTGACATTCCCAGGGTGTGGTTTCTGGGACGCGCACGGGCACAAAGCACCGGCTCCTCGAGCAGAGAACACGATGTTTCTGAATAAAATAACTGAATTTATTACTCAAAAGACAAATAGTGTTACTAACCTTAGCACCAATCTGGTTTCCGCACTGTCCGGCTTGAAGATGCACAATTTCCCTCATTTTTTCTTTTGGAGGTAGACTAGACCTTTCGATGAATGACTTGGCTTTTCTGAATGTGCGTGCTCAACGGCTCAACCCTCTATTTTATACTACAATCGGAACCTCCCTCTACTCCACAGCTCGAATGTCTATTGGCTGATTTGCGCAAGTATCTTTTACAGACACAAATTTAGACCAATCAAATGTTCAAATGCTTATCCGCCATTGGTCGAATCCGTCTGCCAATCACATTCATCTCAAACGTGTGACTAACGTGTAATCTGTAGACGTTGGCCTACTTCCCCCATGATGGCGGAATAGAAATGCGACACTGACAACAGATTATGTTCTGCATTTCTCAGCCGCACCTTAGCGTCATTTTAAGACACTGAAACGTTTTATTCCATCGATCACAGTAAAATGTTTTGATTTGATCAGTTATAAACCACTAATCTTAGCTGATTGCTAGTTAGACACAGTCCACGTGGCTGACTAACACAATGGTCCAGTTTAGCAGAGGTTTCACTAGCGTAAACTGTCGCATCAGGACTGGACAGATCTGGTGTGGCTACAACAGTGATTTTCAGTCATGTGCCTATCAGGTCAAGGAGTCTACAGCTTATTATTCCTGTTTAGCACAACAGCAGCTAATTTCACATATTAGTAGTTCCCCTTTCGGTTCAGTTTGTGGTAATGAGCTACCGTTTGGAATGAAAAGCTGCATTCTTGGCCTTGATTGTGCATGATTGAAACAACTAGGCAGTACATCACATTCACAAAAATACTCTCTCAATACACATTTGTGTGGAGTTACGTCAAAATAAAGAAAATAATAGTCACACTGGGAAACATGATTTTAAGCCTGAACACAGTGAACAGCTGACTATAGGCCTAGGTCTGTAAGATTATCAACAATGCAGAGAACCAAAAAAAAGCCCTGCAGTGCCCTGATAGATGTAACACATAATGTTAATGATCATGTGTGATGGTGAAGTGCCAATGTAGTAATGAAGAACTGATTCAGAAT
This sequence comes from Macquaria ambigua, assembly GCA_008360985.2. NCBI lineage: Eukaryota > Metazoa > Chordata > Actinopteri > Centrarchiformes > Percichthyidae > Macquaria > Macquaria ambigua. The sequence continues at coordinate 521,030 of VMKM01000145.1, forward strand.
CAAGAAACAAGCAGTATGGGAATTCTCTTACACACGATGTGCATTACACCAAACCTTTATGGTCCATGTTAAGTATTTTCCTCTGGTCTGAATGTAGGCTTTTAACCTGTCGGACTCAGCATCTTGCAGATTCATGGTTGATTTGCAAGATAATGTATGAATAAAAATATTTGAATTCAGCTTCATTGTAAGGTTTAAACATAATGTAGCCTACAGAAGCTGGCTCAGACATAGGATGTCTATAGAAAAGAAAAGTCTGCACACGTGTTTATACTGTATTGTATGCTGTAAAGCAGAGTTGTGGAATGAGTGCAGATGAGCTTATTAATAGTTAATCTGAATGCCAGGCAAGAATGTGGCTGTGATGACAGCACTCCTGTATGGTAGAGTTGCCACGGCCATGTCTCTAACGACTGAGGGGGGACATCATTCCCAGGTGGTTGTCGCCATCATGACTAGGCTTTCCCACTGGGTGTTGTGGACTTCTGTACAGGGCTTTATAAGCTTTCCATGGACCTACCCAGCCATTAGCACAGTAACTATGCAAACCATACATTAGTACTTGTGCAGACTACTAAAGGCTTTCTGATGGCATACGGATAGTGATTCATTGAGTGTGTCTCATTAAATCAAAGTAGTGTTATTTTGAGTTCATATTCCCTCAGCCTGTGCCTGGGTGCTTTTACAGGAACACCACTGCTATGCTTAGCATATCACACAGTATGTAGGTCATGTTCATAGTCTCCACTGTGTGTGCATTGTAGTCTGACACACAAAGACCTACTATGTTTGCTCCATGACAGAGCTATGTCACAGAGAAGATGAGGATACAAGCAAATATGACCAGCGAGCTTGTACTGTAGCGCTATTCCCTTCTCTACATTAGGCCTTGTTTCCAGGTGTACTTGCTGAAATTGTAGGGCAAAGTTGACATGCAGACATTTGGGCAAACTGATCCACTGTATGCAGTGTATCAGTCATCTCATGCCTTTGGACTAATTGGCAAAGCTATCTTGCAACAGGAAGGTGACAAGTTAGAACCCTGCAACAGCTGATGTTTAGTTATCAGACATAGCAGGGAGACATAGTGGGTCTGGAGATTCTTCAGCAGAGACCAGGGTTCACAGCCCCACACTGCTGAGGTTACTGAATTCCCCACTAGCTCCCGGGGTGCTGCTCTGGCACTGGAGCCAGAGAAAGGATGTGCTCTTTTCACACAGCGCAGCCGTCTTTTACAAAGCTATTCCTCAAGTCAGCGTAGACTTTTTCAATATTTAACCAAGACTACAATCTTTCCCTAACCTTAATAATTAATATTAATTATAATTAATTTAAATAATCTGCAGGTATTATAACAACAGAGGACCAGAGTTGCTTTAGCCACGAGAGCCTAAAACAAAGGCTACAACAGCTGGATTGAAGGGGAATATCCACTACCAGCATTACTAATAATGTTAGCAGCGGGCTGCTTATTATACATACTATATCCACCAGCTCTAAAAACATAGCTTCTATACGATACACTGAACATTTATATTGTTTGCTGTCTTGTTTGTCTAACATTATATGTTTTCAGCTGGTTATCACTGTTTAAATTTCTTCTGTGAAAATTATTGTTTTTCTACTAAGTGCTGAAGCTTTTAATTTGGACCTTTCTTGGTAATCGGAGCTCTGCTCACATTTTAACAATGTCAAAGTATGATTTTGGCATGTATGAGTTTGCTGCTTAGGAGTTACACTAGACGGCCAACCCAAACATAGTATGTGGATGCCTGAATATTACACCTGTATGTGATTGTGAACATCTCATTCCATAACCATGGGCATTAATATGCTGCTTATACTCTACGTTCCAGTTCATCTCAAAGGTGTTGGATCGGGTTGAGGTCAGGGCTCTGTGCAGGCAAGTTGGAACTGTTTAAAATACCATTTTATACTGTAGAATTAAGATTTCCTTTCATTGGTGGGAAATGTCACCCAAACCATGACAAACATTCCTAGACCAAAACCACATACACATACTGTATGTCCACATACTTTTGTGGACACACCGGTCTGGTATAATGTATCAAATGTGTTTTTTTTTATCAGTAAAGACAATCTATTTGTCTTTTGTATAAAGAAAAAAATATATCACAACATTGTTAAGATCTTCCCAATTCCATTTTTATAATGCAAATCTGGGCATCTTGGGATGTACCATTTTGGACACAGAGGTCATGTCCTGCATTTCTGGAAATGTGGTATGTTTATAATAACATGAGTCGGAGTTAACATTCTACAATTGCACACATATTACACATTTTGGCCTTTTAAAGCTGATTCTGATATTTGTAACCATGCATGGCTGTAAAGATGACAATGTCAGTCTGATGATTGGTCCACACTGAAATATCTCAGCAACTACTGAATAGATTGTCATCGCATTTTAGTAGATATTCATTTTAGTAGATATTCATGGTCCCCAGAGGATGAATCCTAATGACTTTGGTGATCCCCTGACTTTTCCTCTAGCGCCACCATGAGATTGACATTTGTGGTTTTGAGTGAAATATCAAAACAGCTGCTGGATGGATTGCCATGGCATTTAGTATGCACATTCATGTTCCCCTCAGTATGAACTGTAATAACTTTGTCTTAATCTAGTGCCAACATGGTAAACATTATACCTGCTAAACATTAGCAGTGTCATTGTGGGTATGTTAGCATGCAGACATTAGCATTTATCTCAAAGCACTGCTGTGTTGTACAGCCTCACAGAGCTGCTAGCACAGCTCTTAGTCTTGTTTAGATTAAATTTGACTGTTTTAGGCAAATACTGAATTAAAATAAAAGGAAAGGGATTTTTAGCAGTCTTCAGTAGAATTGCATGCCTGGCACCAGATCAGAGATACAAATTCTAATTCTCGGACAATTTTAAATGTATGGGTGGGGTTCTGCTGGGGAAATTCTGACCCATTAACTCAGTATTTCTAAAGTCCTGGTTACTGCAAACATCGACTAGATAACTTGACTACTGTGTAACATGTAAGTATATTCCAGTGATAACACTGAGTCAGAGTTTGTTACAGACAGCCTTTGTGGATGTTTGTGGATTTGATCTCAGTCAGTTTTGTTCCTCCTCAGTCTGTTTCCTTTGTGCTATAACTGATCAATTATTCATTGATCTCTTTGTTTGGGAGGATGAAGGGTGTGCATTGAGTGGTTTGTGGTGACAGCTTGAGCAGGTCAGCTGGAGCTTAATGCATGAAAAACCTTTCAGTGCACTGGGAGGAGATGTTGCTGTTTAATGCTTTTTATGAGTACAGTACCTCATGATGAAGCACCTCCCACAGTGTGCTTACCGTACAGTACCACGCAGTGTGTCTCTGCGAAGCCCTGTAGAACCAGTGCTGCTTCCCATGACTCAGCATCTCTCAGGACACTGCAGCATTCAGCACTCAGCCTCCAGCAGCTAGATCAATATTACAAAAAGGGAACAGATGCTGCTGGCAAAGCCACACCCACATCAATCCTGCTCAGAGGTTATAATGCTCTAACAAGATTACCTGTGATGTCACGGATGTAATTTGATCATAGAATATGTCCACTTAGGAAAACCATAACAGACACTGTCTGTCTAACAGGGAGGAAATCTGGTAGAACATAGTTTTTGGAATCACTTGAATGTAAGGATGTTGAACTTTACCTTCAATCCCAAAATATTTAATATTTCATAATTTCATAGGGACTATTTCTTAAATACAAATTCCAAATTCCAAAGGAAACTGTTGATAGTGTGTTCTGTAGATTCTCCAGTACATCATTTGCTGTTGATTTTTGAAAATGTAATTTTCCAATGCTGTGAGCACAACAAATGATCAGAGACAGATATTTCAAAACTTGGACGAAATAAATACGAAATCTGATATTTGCTTAATCCCAGTTGACATCATATTTCCACTAATGTTAGATTTTCATTCATGTGCATTGTTTTGAATGTAAAAAAAAATCTCACAATTCCTGGGTATTTAGCTAAAGCTACCAGCATGTCAGATTCAGTTATTACTCCCTTACTCTGTCATTGCACAGAGTAAGTACCAGCTCAACGAAATGCAAATTAGAAATTAATACAGAGGTGAATGAATGTTATCATGAGATGTACCAAATGAACAATATACAGTAGTATGTAACTGTAGAATAAATGTGACTTTGATATGTACATTGTAAACCACTGGTGCCCAAATTATTTCTGTCAAGCCCCCCTTTTGAAGCAGACAAAAATGAAGCTCCCCCACCCCATATTATAACATCCTAACACATGCATTAACCAGCTGGGGGAATGGTCTTCCAATGTATAAACTGGTCCTGTTATATACATATTGTGGGGAATGGGTTATTGGGGTGGACAGGTGTTAGACAGGAACAGCTGGGCTCATGTACAGTATGCCTGCTGCTGAGAGAACCACTGATTCACTCTCATATCAAGTTACTGACTCCCCACTGCAGCAGCATTCAGACAGTCTCACATTCTGCTGCAAACCACAACACTTTGAGGACATAGACAGTACACATACTAGACCCGATCAAAGTGTGTCAGGGCAAACTGTGTTTGTTTGACTGCAGGTTACACCCTGAGCTGGCTTTGTAAAAGATGCTGGAAAATACAATAGCTCAGCTGGGAAAGAAGCAGAATGAATAGGCTTTTTACTGAGATGTATGATTGAAACTTGATACTGATATTTGGATTTAGGCCACTAATAGCTGATTTTTTAAACAGACATACAGGAAATACACTCCATTATAACCAATACTGCCCTACAAAGCCAAAACACATTAACATATTTGGTCAAAATTGAGTCAAGACTGGATTCTTCATCTGTTTAACCACACAAAATATGTGTATGCCATAGAAATGTATAATTTAAAAATATAAATTATAAAACATATTTCACAGCATTTGCAATAACGAGACTTCCAAACAAAAAGGCTGCCATATTGCACTTATCGCACTCTCTGGTACAGAGGCTACCAACTTGACAGCTAAAGCAAGACTATATAAGCTAGCTGGGGAGCTAGCCTTAGCAGCTCTTATATATAATAAATTATATATAATGATATACTAACTGATTTTTCCCTAGCTGTTGTCTGTAATTGAAAAATATCAATATATGTTATTCATTTTGTTATTCTATATAATTAATGAGCCAGTGGCTAATTCTAGTCATGATGGAGAGAACAAAAAACAAAACAAAAAACAACCAAACTCCTGCTAAAGCTAACTAGCTTAGCAGAGCAGCAGTAACTGCCATCTCAGCCTCTGACTCCAGTGGAATCAAGGAGTTTGGCAGTTAAGTCAATGTTAAATCACATTCAAATGTATTAAATTGCAGATTAATTTATCATATTGATTTCTATATAAATATTAACAGTATACAAACAGACAGACACAGCAAAACACGTACTTAATTCCTACGGACTATGGACTGTAAATAATCAATACAAAGTTCATTTTCTTAAACAAACTAGTTAAAATGGGCAAGAAAGCAGTAAGGACACATTTTATTTGTAGATACTGCATTTCCCCATTTCCTAAAGATAATCCAAAGGCAGAGTGGAGTATCTGCATTAATATTATGCAGGTTTTGGGGGTAAAATAATCAGTCTAAAAAAATTAAGGCATTGCAACCTTTCTATCTGTTACACAAAATGTTAAACCCTTTTTTCTTAACTTCAATGCTTCTGTAGTTATATGCCTTTGTAGGGCAGCCAGAATATATGAATAAGAAATGAGAGCCTCCAGTTGACATCTGGAAATGTAGATGAATATGACAAACCAAACAAACTGCATTACAGAGGTGGAGCAAAATGGTCCATCCCTTTCATTTACTATGCGTTATGTGTCTTTAAGAGTGCCTTGTCTGTTTGGCTGCTCTCCAGAGAGTTGAGTCAGGAAGTCCATTTGACGCTAACACAGCCAGACAGTCACCAGCAGGCTATGCACAGCCACAGCCCCACAGTGTACTGAGCCATGATGGTCAGCGGTCCAGGGGAAGTTCAAGATGCATCCGCCCACCCTGCTAACACAGGATATCATGTTACAAAAATACAACAGTGCCATAATGTTGGGGCGTTGCCGCAGGCCCAGCTGGCTGCACCGGGGGGAGGGTCTAATGCCACTGTATCATCTATTGTTGTGCCAGGATTCTGTGAACTTCAGTGTACTTACTGAGTGTATTGACATCATCTGTTTTAGTGATGAGCTTAAATTTGATGCATGTAGTATCTATAAATCATGTCCATCGCCAAAATGTTATCAGCAAAAAGACCAGCTGCCTCTAATGGCCTTGCAGAGTTCCTGGCAGCTGGAGGCTGAAAAATCACTTCCCTCATGTTAAGATGCCAGCAAAGGGGAGGGATCAGGAAGCAACAGGGTTTATGGGAAATGTGGTTGTAATTCGAGACAAGAAATTCAGAGACAGGAAATGTATTCACACTTTAAATCTCTGCAATACAGTTAGTGTCAGGAAGCTCAGTTACTTTGAACTTTGAAAGTCACATCAGCAACATAACTAGGGCAGCTTTATGTCACTATATCAAATATTAGAAGTTTCATACCTCAAGCTGATTATGAAAAAGCTGTCAATGTCTTTTGGTTGTTGTTAGCCATGCTAGTGTTGGTCGGTCTGTCCAACAGTCCAGACTGAAATATCTCAGCAGCTATTGATGGATTGTCATGAAATTTGGTTCAGACATTTATGTTCCCCTCAGGATGAATTGTAATAACTTTGGTGATCCCTTAACTTTACATCCAGCGCCATCATCAGGTCAAAATTTCAATTTGTCCAATACTTTGGTTGCTGACCAAAATACCTGCAAAACTAATGACATACCCTCAGATACTGTGCTATATGTTTAGTGCTAATTATCATGCTAAAATGCTAAACAAATATGGTGAACATGGTTAACATTATACCTGCTAAATAGTTAGCATTAACATCATGAGCACGTTAGCATGCTGAAGTTAGCATTTAGCTCAAAGCACCTCTGTGTCTGAGTGCAGCCTCACAGAGCTGCTAGCATGGCTGTAGACCCTTACTCTTGTTGTCGAATATGTTGTCTCTTTCTTCTTCTTTTACTTGATTTCTTATGTAATTTATGCATTTTTTCTTGTATTCTATTACTTATATTCTTATGTACATGTTGCTGTATGCATTGTAATTCAGCTATCAAGCTCCTCTCCTGTGGAACCAGATCCCAGTTTGTGTACGGGAGGCGGACAACCTCTTCACATTTAAGAGTAGGCTTAAGACTTTCCTCTTTGATAAAGCTTATAGTAGGGCTGACTCAGGTGAGCCCTGAGCCACCCCTTAGTTATGCTGCTATAGGCCTAGACTGCCGGGAGACTTCCCATGATGCACTGAGCTCCTCTCTGCTCCTCTTCCTCTCCATCTGTACGCACTCATATCCCATCAATGCTTGTTACTAACTCAACTTCTTCCCGTAGTTGTGTGCTTTCTCTCTCTTTCTCTCTCTCTCCTTCTGTTGCTTTCTGCAGGTGTTTCTGCCTCCGGAGCTGTAGAGTCTGGATCTATGGTTGCACCTGCTGCCCCCGTGCTCCTGCTCTACACCCACTGCTGCTATTACTGTTATTGCCCTTATTATTAGTTTTAATGTTATAATATTGCTGTTGGTGTTATTTCTATTGATGTTGACATCAATACCATTACCACAACTACTACTTCACATCTCTGTGTGGAACTGTACGGTGCTGCTGTATGTTCTCTTTCCTCCTGCTCTCTCTCTCCTGCTCCCCCCCTCCCCCTTCAACCCAACCGGTCGAGGCAGATGACCGCCCACCCAGAGCCTGGTTCTGCTCGAGGTTTCTACCTGTTAAAAGGGAGTTTTTCCTTGCCACTGTCGCAATAGTGCTGCTTATGGTGGGAACTGTTGGGTCTCTGTAAATATAAAGAGTCGGTCTAGACCTGCTCTATACCAAAACGTGCCCTGAGATAACTTGTTATGATATGGCGCTATATAAATAAAAGTGAATTGAATTGAATTGAATTGAATTCATGTAAAGCACATTTAGTTTAATTGTAATGGCACATGCTATATGAAAACATTGTATTGCCTTGCCTTAATTTGGAGAAACACTAGTAATACACAGCTTAACTGCTGTGAAATAGAGGTTACTATTTCTCTCAACAATGGACTAATTTGTTTACAGAAATTACAGCAAAGTATCACTATTATGGTACTTATATTTGTAATTAATGTTAGATTTAAATGTTTGTTACCAATGTCATTGAAATCAATTCTTCGCTGTGTGCAGATGAAGTGAACTCTGTATTGTTAAGACTTACTGCACACATGGAGGAAGGAATGTATGCATCCAAAATCCTGAGCAGGTGCTGATACAAAAGTCAAAACCAAAACACAGAGGAACTCCCTGTATATTGTGCATACTGGATTCATTCTCTCTTAGTGCTCTATTCAGCAACAAATAACTGCAGTGTAAATGGATAAACCTCAAGAAAGAATGAATCAATCAGGTTTCTTTCATGTCTGCATTCAAGAGAGTGTTGTCAGTGAGGTGGAGCTAACTGCTAAATGAAAGCCACAGAAAACCTAAAGCCACAAGGGGGCGCTTTATATCAGTGAAAGACATGGTTGATGGGAGATCAGGACATATTTTCTGAATGCTTGTAGGGTATGTCATGGATACCTTTACATATTTAGGATTAAGGTGATGATCACATCCAGATGATGATCATGCACTGGCAAGGCTGCATGTTCAGTGTCATCCAGACACTAGACAGAGGCCAATAGGAAGAACAGGCAGACACATAATGCATTCATTGTTATCTGTACAACGTCCTGATACGCCGCATCTTTGCATTACTGCCAGTTCTCTACACTTCCCTGTGTGGTTACCAGCTGCAGCCCTGCTCTCCAGCCATCCCTTATATAAATAGACTGGTGAGGTAGTGATGATGATGGCAGCAGTTCCACATAGAAAGTTGTTAATTTACACACTAGATCTCAGATTTGACGTTGTGACAACATTCTAAATATGAGTAGAGTATTTAATTTCTAACATGACACACAGAATTAATTCCTATTCTAATGTAAAATCAAACATTTCTCATCCTGAAAAGATTACTGTGTGAATAGTTACCTTTCCCTTGCTTTTGAATGCTAAATTGATGCTAATGAAATTAATTCTATAGGTCACTCCATGTTGTGCACCTCTGAGTATCATCTTCATGTAACCTTGTGAGAAAGAAATGGTTATGGGAAATGAAGTCACTGGCTATACACTGTACTATGAAAGTCAATTAAGGATTTTGATTTGTATTAAATGGTTTCAAATCTCTTTGAATCACAGATAACAACGGTAAATAAACAAAGTAAAATGTGCTTTATTTAGGTTGTTGGTTTTTAAGTAAATCTTCGTGTAACTTGCTTTTTGAGTTTTTCAAAAGCATTAGATTAGGTTTTTGGGCAGGCCCTGCTTTTCAATATGCAACATGCAGAGCAAAGACGGTCTGTTGTGTTATGCTGCCACATGGTGGTACCTTTTGGAATTATTTTCACATGGACAAGATTTTCTGCACTTTGTTGAAAACACTTTTTTTTGATCTATGATCTCAGTTTTTTAAAAGTTAACAGTTTATTTTTGAAGGTATGAAATTAGCGATTGTTGATTTTGAAACTCTGCATCCAAGTTTCAATCCAAATGTCACACTGTAAAATGAGTGCAGAAAAATACATATGAAACATCATTCATTCACATTCTATACACTGTATAGTATGCATAATAATAATATAATTTATTAATAATAAATAATAATGCATACAATATGCAATTTCAAATCCTTCTCGTTAGTTTTGATGGCAGATGAATACCCAAGTTAAAGTGCAATAGTAAGGTGTTTTATCATAGATTCTTCAAGTGTGTGGACCTCTACTGGATGGATGATGAACTACATCCATCAGATATTCCCTCATTTAGTGTGTTTTGATGGTGGTCATTTCAAAATCTCCCATACGGTGTTCAGCTAGGTTGAGATCTGGGCTTGTGTTTATCAAACTAATAAGAATACATGACATTAAAGGATACTCTTAAGTGCCACAACACAGAGAAGGCTAATAGTGTGTTCCAGCGTCCCAGAACCACTCCCCTCTGTACCTGCACCCACATATTCAACACAGCCTTCTGAAGAAAGCTCTATTCACTTCTGTCTACAACATCATGAAATCATTTGGGAGCTAAGTCTTGATTCTGTATGCAAGGCATTTATTCTTAATTCTAAGAATAAGAGCAACATTACACCATTCTTTTCAACTGAATTCATGCTATGGGTTCAATTTTCTCACATATTCAGTAACATGTATATAAACTGAAAATTCCACAAAATCAATACAAAAGCATTCTGAATCGACAATTTTATAGAAGGTGTTTTATTTGATGTTTTTGTTTTACCTACATACAACATGGACTATTAAGTGTAAGGGCAAAATGTCCTATTACCAGATATGTATTCAAGTCATAACCTGGTTTCTTTAACCAGCACTTTGATATTTTCTCTCTTGGGTCTCTTCTGACGTAAAGTACATTGATATCCTGTTTTGGTTTGGTTTCTGATGGACGACTTGTTTGCTGCGAGGGCTGATAGGAGAACAGTCTGCCCTGTGTACTGATACTTGGTTATGACTCGAGACAGAGATGATGTAGGCCAGAGTTCCTTCTGATATCCTTCCCTTGCTCTCTGTATGTTATGTGAGATTATAAATATGTGACTGTATCCGCACCTCGGGGTCAGACTCCTCATACACACCTCTGTGTGTGAGCTCTGGCCTTTCAGCTGAAATAGATTGACTCTGTGTGCGCTCGCTCTCTTTAGGTTTACTCTTTATTTGTTTACCTTTTATTCTTTTGCTTAATTACATATACAAAAGACAACTGTTTGTTGGATCATCATTTTATTTGTATTATTGTATTGTATTATTATTTTAAATTTCCACCACATTAAGCAATTGTGTGTTATGGGCTGCAGGGATGGTCCAGGTTATCTACAGCAGTGTGCAGGTTTTCCTTGGACTCATTCCACCTCCCTCGCTGGACGTGTTGTCAGCTCCACTTCCACCCTCCTCTCTGCCAGCTGTAAAATGCACAGCCTTTATGCTGGAAAGTAAAAGTATATACAGGTGAGGCATGCAAGTGTTAAAAATGATAAAGCAGGAGAAGCTGTTGTGGCAGGAAAAATGTGAATATTCTTAAAACCTGCACCAGGTGAGAGTGAGTAAAATCCAGCTAGCTGACTGAAAAGTGGCTGCATGATGAAGAAACATCTCTCCCCAGTGATTGAGACTGTAGCAAGTGCCATACATCATATGTTTGGTATGTCAAACCTTACTTCAAAGTAACTACTAACTATAGCTGTCAAATAAATGTAGTAAAATATAAAGTGCAATATTTCTCTCTGAAATGTAGTGGAATATAAGTATAAAGTAGCATAAAATAGTCCTCAAGTAAAGTACAAGTACATCAAAACATTTGAGTAAATGTACTTAATTACTTTCCACCACTGGTCTTTGGTGTGACGTAGTCCTAATTTGGCTAAAATTTGACAAAACTTGACATCACTTGAAGGCGCAATTATGCTGCGTTATACAAGATGTCTGGGCAATGAAATTCTCAAAATTTAAATTAAATTTCCCTTTGGAGCTCTAAACTTGTAAAGTTGATGACTTAAGGGGTTATGTACTCAACCTCCTACTCAGACAAAAAGACACCAAATTGTGGTAATATGTTACCTAGTGGGAGGACGTTTTTCTCGAAGTATCCCGCCATGTTCATGTTGCCAGCTGGCCGGTACTGCCCAACCACAAAGACCTTTCTGCCATCGGTGGCCACGCCCACGCCCAGTTCAGTGCTGTCTTTCCACACCACCTGAGTAAAATGACCTGCAGAAAGAAAGGTCAAAGTGTGGTACTATGTTTCTAACTTGCATTAAATGCATAATATTGTATACCTACATCTAACACGAAATGAAACTATATTCATAAAAACGACGACATAAGGTCGATATAAATCTTGATTTTTATCTTTCCTGCTTAATGCAGGCTAAAAATTAGTAACTTCATTTATTCTCATTCTTATGGCTTACATTAACTCTATCTCTATTTATGGACTTCCTATGGAATTCATCAGGTGGGTTGTGTTTTACCAGTATTGCCGCTGAATCCAGGCCTGCTCCAATTATAATCCTTGATCTCACTGTACCACGAATCTACAGCTTCTTTCCCTGTAACATGAAATAGAAAATAAAATGCATAAAATGAACATGATATTGACATTTGAACTGGTAGTTGGAGTTTGAGTTCTATAGCCTAAACAGAGCTGCTCTGGAAGCAAATATAATCTCATTGTTGTCAGTGAGCCAAGTCCGAGTAGGACAGTTTAGCTAACCAGCAAACTGCAATGGCAAAGAAGGGATGCTCATAAAAACAAACAAAATGATTTCTTTAAAGGTTTTTATGAAGCTGTAAATTAAAGTTACAGGTAGATGGTAATTGCTAAAACATTATGTAACACTAACAGAAGTAGAGAAGAGTCATAAATTCAGAGAACTAAGTCAGAAATGTCTTAAAATTTGCTAACGTTAGCTAACATTAGCCACCATAAGCTACTGGTCATATCAGAACAAGTAAGGCTGTAGCACCAAAACCTCTGAGGGTATTGGATTAAGCAAAAGTGTGTTTTATTGCTTAGTAATTCAACTTTTTAACAGAGAACAGTGGTATGTCTTCTTTTAAAAATCACACAGTCTCACTTTAATCAATCATGAACATGGTATGATGTGATTTTGAAAGATTAGCGGGTAAAAAAAATCAATCAATCAGCTTGAAATAAAAAAATGAATGCGCTTTGTAAAGTTTGACAGAATGACTAGGCAGATGCTGAAAAAAGAACGACTTGATAAAAGGGTGGAAAAGAAAGGGGTGGGGTCTATAATCTACCTGTCAGTTTAATGGGTGCTGAGCTGCTCTTATTGAACACGTTCTCTCCATCCTTAGTGTCACTGTGCTCCAGGGTGTTTTTTGCCAGCAGGTGATTGGCCCATTTCTGAGCTGTAGCAGTCATCTCCCTGTTAAGGGTCAGCGGTGGAGTCTTGTGCTTCGCTCTGTAGGCGTTGTGAGTTCTCAGGAACTCCTGCTGAAAGCTTGCATCTGTAGATAAAAAGACATTATCAATTGATGGGCTTTTAGTGCTTACAGGAAACATGTCTTGTGCAATTACTGAGGCTGGCATGTTCAAACATTGTGGATGTAGGCAGGATAAATCATGCCCCGTGATAATACAAATCCCCTCAATGACTGATGATGCCCTTTGTGTTCTTGTTGTGGAAAATAGCCCCTGGGCAAACAATGCACTAACCTGCCATTGTGTCTGTGGTTATGAAGGCTGAAATGAAAGAAGAACAGAATTAAAAATAATCAACAAAAATATACTCAAACAAATTGGGGAAAAAATCAAATAAATGATTACAAATTCACAAATATTCTGAAAAAGCATTAGCCAAGTGCTCAGGCATAGTGTGGTGCTGATGAAAGGAATGAATTGAGGACTTATCTAGTGGCGGTAAACACAAATGCCTCCCTGTGACTGCAGTAATCTCTGGCACTTACCTGGTTCAGGGTGCTTTCCTAAGGTCTGGAGGAATGTCCTGTAAAGATACAGTTCCCTCTGCTGTCTTGAAGTTGGTATTTATATACATGAGCAGGGCCTTTCCCTCCTCATCCATAAGTAGGAGGAGACAGACATTTCACTGTGCCACTTATCCTTTTTGAAAGTGACTCATAGTGACAGTGTTGTTGTTTGCAGGATATTCCACATTCTCTACATGCAGATTTAAATTTTGTGAGATTTTTGAGTGTTTTTTGTCTTTTTTGTCTCCCTAATCAATGATTCCCCAGATGCATTAAGGCATATCAGGCTGCAGATAAAACTATTTTTCTTTTGTTGGAACGTCATTAAGCATGTGATAATAAGTAGGCGTTCTTTCTTTGTTTATGTGACCATGTTAATCCACAGATAATAACCACGTGTACTGCTCAGTCTGGGTTACCACCCTGGATCCTGTCAAGTGTCTTTTATGTGATTCATACAGCAATTAAAGAGCAGCAGACATACTTTTTGCCAAACAGAGAAGAGATGAGTGAAGGCACGCTGAGGTGCTGTCGAACAGGTTGTGGTAAATTCTCCTCCAGTAAATAACAGATTCCTTCCTGCCACCGTTTTAACAAGTCGAGGCCTGAGTTGAACACAGACAAACATAAGACTTCAAAAGCACATGGATCTCCTTAGCTCATAAAACACTGTATTCCTGGGCCCTTAATGCATAATGCCTAATCATAGTGACATGATGAGTTGCTTTACTGTGGACTGTGTTTCTCAGCCATCTTCAGCTCACAAGAAGTAAAGCTGTTATGTACTTGTGGTTTGTGTGTTGCAGCCGGTGAACTTTGACACTAAGAACTAGGAAGTTTACCCCAGAAGGACCCCAAGGCTGTGTTTGGGCTAACATTAGCACCAACATCCAAAAAAAAGTTAAGTTAGGTAAGCCTTATTTATTCAAGATCAAGACCTGTGAACAAATAACGAATAATTACACACAGTGGTGGAAGAGTATGAAAGTATAAAATCTCTGTGTATAAATACTCCATTACAAGTAAAAGTATCCAAAGTAAAAGTACTCATTATGCAGTTGTCTCTTTCAGAGTGTTATATTTTTATATATATTATATTATTGGACTGTTATTATTGATGCATTAACATGTGTGCAGCATTTTAATGGTCAAGGAGGAGTGAATTTGAACTACTTTATGTATCAATTGAAGTAAGTACAGTACTTAAGTGTATGTAATAAGTTACTTTCCACCACCACATGTATACATCACAACAAGAGAATTCAGTCACAAAACGCAGACACAAACACACACTTAAATGAACAAATATTATTATAAATATCAGAAAGTAGAACTTTATGGAATTACGGTGATGTCCTTGTCTTTATTTTGCAGTTCATTCCAGTTATAAGGGGCATAGGTGCCAGAAACTAGTCTGTTCAAGTTCAGAGTTGCTATGAGGAATCAGCATCTGTGACGGCCGACTGGTCTGTTTGGCTATACCTTGTTTTCTCCTCTCTTGCAGATTTGTGTAACTCGTAGGTGGGGATGGCCAGTTGGGTCGACTAGTAGCACCTGGGCCCAATACTCCCAGTCACTATAAAAGCTGCCACCTTAGTCCTCTTGGAGAGACTCTCTCCATGTGCTTAGTTTGGGTCAGTGTCCCCACCAATTTACCACGCAGCCAATCACTTACACCATCAACTTTACTGCCATTCACATCTCATCTCTTTTGCAATTCAATTTATGTTTATATAAATAAATCATTTCAATAAGAGCATTTTGGAGGTCTCTGTCTTTATTTGCCATGGCCTGACAAGCCCTTCAGGCAGACTGGTCCCTTGAACTGCAGGCAGTAGAGGAAGACGAGGGAGAGGGTGAATATTTTGTCCTTGGAGTAGGTAAATCTTAGCTCTGTGCCACTAAAAGCTGAAGATTGATTGATGGGTGGATGTTATGATATTACTGGTTGGTTCAAGCTTACGTAAAAACATGTTATATTTTGTTTTACAGGAAGAAAACATGATTGGATTTTTATACAAGAATACAAAGAAACTGATTTTTATTTTTTATATATTTTTTGGGGCATTTATTGTTAAATAGGTTCACAATTTCACCGGGGATGTGATCTAAAAGGCACTTTTCATTTCATCTCGACTTTAAATGTCACTATATTCAGCTTTCAATTGGAGTACTATAAACTGGGATGAGGCCTTATCGATGTTCCTGAAACCAGGATTAAGGTTAAGGTTAAATTGTCCTGGATTCAGGGAATTTCTGCATCAAAACCAAACATCACAACAAAAACATGTTAAATACGAACACATGTGCAAACATTAGATAAAACAAACAAGCAAATTTGTCACAAAGCCATTCACTCAAATTCAAAGGTATACATCTCAAAACATACACACCTCAGTACATAAAATACAAATGACTCTCACTTTACATGCTTACAAGCAAACACACGATCGGTGAAAACCTGCATGTGCAAACACATAACAAGTACAGTATACTCCACAATCTGTATTGTGTCTGACATTTGAGTGGCTGGTCAGACAGTTGGAAGATCTGATTTGCATGTAGACGACTGGCAGGAACCTGTTTTGACGTGTCTCAGATTGATTGCTTTAAGTGTCATCTGTCATCTGGCCCTGAGGGTAATAACACAACAACATTACACAAAACACAACAACATTACACAAAACACAACATTTCAGAAAACACAACATTACACAAAACACAACATTACACAAAACACATTACACAAAATACAACAACATTTCCTACACAAAACACAACATTACACAAAACACATTACACAAAACACAACATTACACAAAACACAACAACATTACACAAAACACATTACACAAAACACAACATTACACAAAATACAACAACATTTCCTACACAAAACACAACATTACACAAAACACATTACACAAAGCACAACATTACACAAAACACAACAACATTACACAAAACACATTACACAAAATACAACATTTCCTACACAAAACACAACATTACACAAAACACAACAACATTACACAAAACACGACAGCATTACACAACATTACACAAAACGCAACAACATTACACAAAACACAACATTATACAAAACACAACGACATTACACAAAACACAACATTATACAAAACACGACGTTACACAAAACACAACGACATTACACAAAAGACGTTACACAAAACACAACGACATTACACAAAACACATTACACAAAACACAACATTTCAGAAAACACAACATTACACAAAACACAACAACATTACACAAAATACAACAACATTTCCTACACAAAACACAACATTACACAAAACACGACATTTCACAAAACACAACAACATTACACAAAACACAACATTACACAACAACATTACACAAAATACGACATTTCCTAAACAAAACACAACAACATTACACAAAACACAACATTACACAACAACATTACATAAAATACAACATTTCCTACACAAAACACAACATTACACAAAACACAACAACATTACACAAAATACAACATTTCCTACACAAAACACAACATTACACAAAACACAACAACATTACACAAAACACGACGACATTACACAAAACACGTTACACAAAACACAACATTACACAACATTACACAAAACACAACAACATTACACAAAACATGACATTACACAACATTACACAAAACACAACATTACACAACAACACTACACAAAATACAACATTTCCTACACAAAACACAACATTACACAAAACACAACAACATTACACAAAACACAACAACATTTCAGATTACAGAAAGGGTAGGACAACACTTAGTCCATTTGAATGTTACCAGCAGACACAGTGAATCCCAAGAAAGACACAGACGAGATGTGGAACTCACTCTTCTCTGCCTTGACGAAGAGTTGGTTGTCCAGCAGGCGCTGCAGCACTTGGCGAACGTGCAGCACGTGACCTTTCATCCGGGGAGAAGATGAGGATATCATCCAGGTAGACGAACACGAACTGACTGAGCATGTCCCGGAGCACGACGTTCACCAGGGCCTGGAAGACAGCTGGGGCATTGGTTAATCCAAATGGCATAACCAAATACTCATAATGTCCACTAGGAGTATTAAATGCCGTTTTCCATTCATTCCCCTCCCTTATTCTAACAAGGTGATAAGCAAAAAATCTTAGCCCCTTGTAATTGTTTAAAAGCTGGAGAAATAAGTAGGAGGGGGTACCTGTTCTTGATGGTTATGTTGTTGTCCCCTGTAGTCAGTACAGGGCTGCAGTGTCTTGTCCTTTTTCTCCACAAAGAAGAAGCCCGCTCCAGCGGGGAAGACAATGGTCTGAGGCCAGCCTCAAGTGAAGATTCGATGTACTTGTCCATCGCTTCTCGTTCAGGAGCTGACAGGGGGTAGAGACGCCCCTTGGGGGGAGAAGTCCCAGGTAGCAGCAGGTCAATGACACAGTCATATGATCAATGAGGAGGCAGAGAGGAGGCACAAACCTTATTGAAGACCTCCTTGAGATCGTGGTAGCAGCGTGGAACTCTGGAAAGATTGGGATATTCAGGATTGGAGATGGACGACGACGGGCGAGAGCGGTCTGGACCCCCCGAAGCCCCTTGAGGCTCAGGAGGGGGTGGAAAAACTAGACAGCCGGGAGAGCAAGCCTCCCCCCATCTCAACACCTCACCAGTGGCCCAGTTCATATGAGGGTTATGCTTGCGAAGCCACGGGTAACCCAGGATGAGAGGTTGCAGAGGGGAGTTGAACAGGTGGAAACAACGAGTCTCATTTAGTGTGTTTCTTTTTTATGCTCTCAGTTTATTTTTTCAGTGTCAGTGGTTTTCAGTTTCAACTTTCTGTCACAGTTTTGGCGTGGAGAGGAAGGGTTTGAGGGGAGGGGCAAGGAGAACGTGATTTACATATAATCTCCGAAGCCTCTGGCATCACCGCAAACCTACGGCAACGGCCTCCACAAGTTCACCGGGAACTCTTGAATAG
The DNA here is from genome assembly GCA_008360985.2 of Macquaria ambigua. Taxonomy (NCBI): domain Eukaryota; kingdom Metazoa; phylum Chordata; class Actinopteri; order Centrarchiformes; family Percichthyidae; genus Macquaria; species Macquaria ambigua. The sequence goes on from VMKM01000145.1 coordinate 539,722, forward strand.
CAAGTAAATCTGCTTCTCTCTGCTGTTGTTTGCTCACATAGAACCGGGCTGGGTGAAAGTTACCTTAACTGTTAACTGACAGGTCTGGCAGAGGTCCGCTGGAACGAGCGCTAGCCTTTGCTAATATAAAGGTCAGCCCCCCTCAACCCGATTGAAAATCCCTTCAGATCCGGATCGGGCCAGTCTCTTCTGAATGAGGTGGTTACATGAGGCATTTTATTCTGATTGGGCTATTATTCTGATTATTAGTGGAATATTAGGATCCATGTAAACACAGCTAGTAACAGGAAGGTTTCTGAATCTTGCAGCCTATATTCATTTGTTGTTGTTTTCTAATGATGTAAATTGTGATATTTTGGTATTATTAACATGATAAACCTGAAGAGCAAACAAACATCTGGCCCATAAGACCTGCATGCTGGTCCCATCTAACTTCATAAGTGTTGGAGAGAATGACCCACAACATCATAACATTAAAGACTCATGGCATCCAGTCTGAGGGGTTTTCGGGTGTACAGCATGTTTCCATCTTAAACACTCACAAGACCTCCGGGTAAAAGGTGAGATTCACCCTGCATGAGAAAGATGTCAGGTTTAACTATGTGTTTTTCTGATGATTATAGAATCCCCTAACAGCTGATGATGAGTAGCTCATACATGTTTTTATTGCAAGTACATACCATTCACTGTAATTATACTCATTATGATTCCTTTTTACCAACCAGGGCCAAATTAATGGTGTAGCGATTATGGAAAGGAAGAATAATAGGGCCTTTATTATGAAGGGAGGAGGCTGCTATCATTAAATATTTTTCTTTTCTATCATGTACTCATCCAACTAAAGTGACTTCACCCACAGTTTTATTTGTCAGAAGGTTTACTCATATTCAAAGGATACGACTGGCATTTATCTATATTTTTCTTATTGTCGGCAAATGTCACGAAAACACCAAAACCAACAATGTGTTAGTCCATCTTTCAGTACTGTATGATACCCTGTCTGTGGCCCATTTCATTTTGAAAAAAGGCTCAGTAGTTTCCTAAAACAGCCGGACTCAAACTGGAGAAATGCTGTTAATACACATTTGGTGCATTTTTGACTAGTGACACTATTGAATTTACAGGTGGCAGTACAGGTGACATTGATATGCACGTCAATGTAAATGTGCCAGGGTTAGCTCCACAGATAATTTGTAAAAAAATAAAAAGCATGGGTACACAGTACAGTTGCAATGAAAATACAAGAGGAAGAAACTGGAGAAGTGTGCAATTTATCCTAACAATCTTAAATCAACAATACACTCAGACAAGCGTAAAACACTATGAACAAATCAGTATTTGAACTGTATTTTACGTTTGGTTTTAAAAATCTTATATGTAGTGCAACTCCTTATTTCCACAAGAGTATTCCAGATGACTGCTGCTCTCACAGAAAGTGCAATTGTCTGATTGTCCAATTGTTCTGCATCAGAATGGAACTATACAGTCGCCATTGGCAACTACTCTTGTTTCCCTGGAGGTACTGCACAAGTTTGACAAAGTGGTCGATATTTTGTAAAATGATTAGCCCACAGCTAAAATGTATACTAATCACTTATTTTCAGGATTCATTTTGGAGATGGTTACAAGACAGGGTCGCCCACTTTACCCACTCCTCTTTGCAAATAGAACTAGATCCAAAATCAATATAAACTCTGAAACTACATCACTACATGCAAGGACCATTTTAAATCACTGAAATAACACAGTGCCTCATTGTATAGTTGCTTCACAGCAAGAAGGTGCTGGGTCTGGCTGGAGCCTCTCTGTGTTGAGTTTACATGTTTTTTCCCACAGTCTAAAGACATGCAAATGAGATATTAAGAGCACTCCTGCTGCCTTTGCCCTGGAGCAAGACGCTGGGCTCAAGTCTGGAGTTGGTCTGTGGGCATTTCATTGTGACACTGTTTGTCTTAAAATGCATTACATGCATTCCGTTGACATTGACTGAATACAACTTACCTAATAAATCATACATCAAGCATAGCTATAATCAAAGCTGTATTTGCATAAGAAATAGCTGGAAACAGGAAGCGAGGCCTGACTGTACTTGTTGACTATCACCTGCTCTGCATGTGAGCGGAAATAAATTGATGCGTAATTAATGTTAGACTTAAACGTTTGTTACCAATGTCATTGAAATCAATTCTTCGCTGTGTGCAGATGAAGTGAAGTTAACAGTTTATTTTTGAAGGTATGAAATTAGCGATTGTTGATTTTGAAACTCTGCATCCAAGTTTCAATCCAAATGTCACACTGTAAAATGAGTGCAGAAAAATACATATGAAACATCATTCATTCACATTCTATACACTGTATAGTATGCATAATAATAATATAATTTATTAATAATAAATAATAATACATACAATATGCAATTTCAAATCCTTCTCGTTAGTTTTGATGGCAGATGAATACCCAAGTTAAAGTGCAATAGTAAGGTGTTTTATCATAGATTCTTCAAGTGTGTGGACCTCTACTGGATGGATGATGAACTACATCCATCAGATATTCCCTCATTTAGTGTGTTTTGATGGTGGTCATTTCAAAATCTCCCATACGGTGTTCAGCTAGGTTGAGATCTGGGCTTGTGTTTATCAAACTAATAAGAATACATGACATTAAAGGATACTCTTAAGTGCCACAACACAGAGAAGGCTAATAGTGTGTTCCAGCGTCCCAGAACCACTCCCCTCTGTACCTGCACCCACATATTCAACACAGCCTTCTGAAGAAAGCTCTATTCACTTCTGTCTACAACATCATGAAATCATTTGGGAGCTAAGTCTTGATTCTGTATGCAAGGCATTTATTCTTAATTCTAAGAATAAGAGCAACATTACACCATTCTTTTCAACTGAATTCATGCTATGGGTTCAATTTTCTCACATATTCAGTAACATGTATATAAACTGAAAATTCCACAAAATCAATACAAAAGCATTCTGAATCGACAATTTTATAGAAGGTGTTTTATTTGATGTTTTTGTTTTACCTACATACAACATGGACTATTAAGTGTAAGGGCAAAATGTCCTATTACCAGATATGTATTCAAGTCATAACCTGGTTTCTTTAACCAGCACTTTGATATTTTCTCTCTTGGGTCTCTTCTGACGTAAAGTACATTGATATCCTGTTTTGGTTTGGTTTCTGATGGACGACTTGTTTGCTGCGAGGGCTGATAGGAGAACAGTCTGCCCTGTGTACTGATACTTGGTTATGACTCGAGACAGAGATGATGTAGGCCAGAGTTCCTTCTGATATCCTTCCCTTGCTCTCTGTATGTTATGTGAGATTATAAATATGTGACTGTATCCGCACCTCGGGGTCAGACTCCTCATACACACCTCTGTGTGTGAGCTCTGGCCTTTCAGCTGAAATAGATTGACTCTGTGTGCGCTCGCTCTCTTTAGGTTTACTCTTTATTTGTTTACCTTTTATTCTTTTGCTTAATTACATATACAAAAGACAACTGTTTGTTGGATCATCATTTTATTTGTATTATTGTATTATTATTTTACATTTCCACCACATTAAGCAATTGTGTGTTATGGGCTGCTAAGGAAAGAACCAGATGAAGAGCAGAAGGTGAAGCTGCTGGTGGGTCTCTCAACTTCAGGAGGTAGTGAACGTCCAGCAAGTCCAGACACCAAAACCATTTGGTGTCTGGACTTGCTGGATGGTCCAGGTTATCTACAGCAGTGTGCAGGTTTTCCTTGGACTCATTCCCCCTCCCTCGCTGGACGTGTTGTCAGCTCCACTTCCACCCTCCTCTCTGCCAGCTGTAAAATGCACAGCCTTTATGCTGGAAAGTAAAAGTATATACAGGTGAGGCATGCAAGTGTTAAAAATGATAAAGCAGGAGAAGCTGTTGTGGCAGGAAAAATGTGAATATTCTTAAAACCTGCACCAGGTGAGAGTGAGTAAAATCCAGCTAGCTGACTGAAAAGTGGCTGCATGATGAAGAAACATCTCTCCCCAGTGATTGAGACTGTAGCAAGTGCCATACATCATATGTTTGGTATGTCAAACCTTACTTCAAAGTAACTACTAACTATAGCTGTCAAATAAATGTAGTAAAATATAAAGTGCAATATTTCTCTCTGAAATGTAGTGGAATATAAGTATAAAGTAGCATAAAATAGTCCTCAAGTAAAGTACAAGTACATCAAAACATTTGAGTAAATGTACTTAATTACTTTCCACCACTGGTCTTTGGTGTGACGTAGTCCTAATTTGGCTAAAATTTGACAAAACTTGACATCACTTGAAGGCGCAATTATGCTGCGTTATACAAGATGTCTGGGCAATGAAATTCTCAAAATTTAAATTAAATTTCCCTTTGGAGCTCTAAACTTGTAAAGTTGATGACTTAAGGGGTTATGTACTCAACCTCCTACTCAGACAAAAAGACACCAAATTGTGGTAATATGTTACCTAGTGGGAGGACGTTTTTCTCGAAGTATCCCTCCATGTTCATGTTGCCAGCTGGCCGGTACTGCCCAACCACAAAGACCTTTCTGCCATCGGTGGCCACGCCCACGCCCAGTTCAGTGCTGTCTTTCCACACCACCTGAGTAAAATGACCTGCAGAAAGAAAGGTCAAAGTGTGGTACTATGTTTCTAACTTGCATTAAATGCATAATATTGTATACCTACATCTAACACGAAATGAAACTATATCGACATAGCTTGAATTTTCTCTTTCCTGCTTAATGCAGGCTAAAAATTAGTAACTTCATTTATTCTCATTCTTATGGCTTACATTAACTCTATCTCTATTTATGGACTTCCTATGGAATTCATCAGGTGGGTTGTGTTTTACCAGTATTGCCGCTGAATCCAGGCCTGCTCCAATTATAATCCTTGATCTCACTGTACCACGAATCTACAGCTTCTTTCCCTGTAACATGAAATAGAAAATAAAATGCATAAAATGAACATGATATTGACATTTGAACTGGTAGTTGGAGTTTGAGTTCTATAGCCTAAACAGAGCTGCTCTGGAAGCAAATATAATCTCATTGTTGTCAGTGAGCCAAGTCCGAGTAGGACAGTTTAGCTAACCAGCAAACTGCAATGGCAAAGAAGGGATGCTCATAAAAACAAACAAAATGATTTCTTTAAAGGTTTTTATGAAGCTGTAAATTAAAGTTACAGGTAGATGGTAATTGCTAAAACATTATGTAACACTAACAGAAGTAGAGAAGAGTCATAAATTCAGAGAACTAAGTCAGAAATGTCTTAAAATTTGCTAACGTTAGCTAACATTAGCCACCATAAGCTACTGGTCATATCAGAACAAGTAAGGCTGTAGCACCAAAACCTCTGAGGGTATTGGATTAAGCAAAAGTGTGTTTTATTGCTTAGTAATTCAACTTTTTAACAGAGAACAGTGGTATGTCTTCTTTTAAAAATCACACAGTCTCACTTTAATCAATCATGAACATGGTATGATGTGATTTTGAAAGATTAGCGGGTAAAAAAAATCAATCAATCAGCTTGAAATAAAAAAATGAATGTGCTTTGTAAAGTTTGACAGAATGACTAGGCAGATGCTGAAAAAAGAACGACTTGATAAAAGGGTGGAAAAGAAAGGGGTGGGGTCTATAATCTTATAATCTACCTGTCAGTTTAATGGGTGCTGAGCTGCTCTTATTAAACACGTTCTCTCCATCCTTAGTGTCACTGTGCTCCAGGGTGTTTTTTGCCAGCAGGTGATTGGCCCATTTCTGAGCTGTAGCAGTCATCTCGCTGTTAAGGGTCAGCGGTGGAGTCTTGTGCTTCGCTCTGTAGGCGTTGTGGGTTTCCAGGAACTCCTGCTGAAAGCTTGCATCTGTAGATAAAAAGACATTATCAATTGATGGGCTTTTAGTGCTTACAGGAAACATGTCTTGTGCAATTACTGAGGCTGGCATGTTCAAACATTGTGGATGTAGGCAGGATAAATCATGCCCCGTGATAATACAAATCCCCTCAATGACTGATGATGCCCTTTGTGTTCTTGTTGTGGAAAATAGCCCCTGAGCAAACAATGCACTAACCTGCCATTGTGTCTGTGGTTATGAAGGCTGAAATGAAAGAAGAACAGAATTAAAAATAATCAACAAAAATATACTCAAACAAATTGGGGAAAAAATCAAATAAATGATTACAAATTCACAAATATTCTGAAAAAGCATTAGCCAAGTGCTCAGGCATAGTGTGGTGCTGATGAAAGGAATGAATTGAGGACTTATCTAGTGGCGGTAAACACAAATGCCTCCCTGTGACTGCAGTAATCTCTGGCACTTACCTGGTTCAGGGTGCTTTCCTAAGGTCTGGAGGAATGTCCTGTAAAGATACAGTTCCCTCTGCTGTCTTGAAGTTGTATTTATATACATGAGCAGGACCTTTCCCTCCTCATCCATAAGTAGGAGGAGACAGACATTTCACTGTGCCACTTATCCTTTTTGAAAGTGACTCATAGTGACAGTGTTGTTGTTTGCAGGATATATTTTTATATATATTATATTATTGGACTGTTATTATTGATGTATTAATATGTGGGCAGCATTTTAATGGAGGAGTGAATTTAAACTACTTTATATATATCAGACAGTCTAATCTATAACACATATATCAAATCTTATTTTTAAAAATTACGTTTTGAATGGAAGTCTTTGCAAAATAACTGGAAACAATAGCTGTTAAATTAATGAGTATGAAAGCGCAAGTCAAAGTAGCATAACATGGAAGTAAGTACACTACTTTTAGTAATAAGTTACTTTCCACCACCACATTTATACATCACAATTAGATAATTCAGTCACAAAACCAGACACACACACACACACACATTTAAATGAACATATATTATTATAAATATCAGAAAGTAGAACTTCATTCCAGTCGTAAGGTGCATAGTTCCAGAAACTAGTCTGTTCAAGTTCAGAGTTGGTATGAGGAACCTTTAAAGCCAGCCTGTAGTCTTTTGTTAGATGTGTGTTAAAAGCAGCTGAGACTTTGTTCAACTTTCCTTATTTTTATTTTCTCTAGCAACAGTCTTCACTGGCATCAGAAACTTGTAGGAGAAAACACAAGCAGTCTAAACTCACCACTCGCACGTCAGCTTTGGTGGCTACATGCAGATTTCCGACATGTCATGAACCCCTTAAAGCACAACTATAAATTCAGTTTAACAATCATCATTATGCTTTAATCCAGTGCTTTTGTGCCTGGTTGTTCATATCCTAGTTTGAGAGTATCCAAGTTTCTGATCGTCTGCATGCATGTGTGTCTTTGACTCCTACACATTCAGCCACTACATATTTGTACAGACCCAGTTTGGCTGCCACCTTAGTCCTCTTGGAGAGACTCTCTCCATGTGATTAGTTTGGGTCAGTGTTCCCACCAATTTCCCACGCCATCCACATCTCATCACTTTTGCAATTCAATTTATGTTTTTGTAAATAAATTAGTTAATTTAAGAGCATTTTGGAGGTCTCTCTCTTTATTTCAATTGGAGTACTATAAACTGGGATGAGGCCTTATCGATGTTCCTGAAACCAGGATTAAGGTTAAGGTTAAATTGTCCTGGATTCAGGGAATTTCTGCATCAAAACCAAACATCACAACAAAAACATGTTAAATACGAACACATGTGCAAACATTAGATAAAACAAACAAGCACATTTGTCACAAAGCCATTCACTCAAATTCAAAGGTATACATCTCAAAACATACACACCTCAGTACATAAAATACAAATGACTCTCACTTTACATGCTTACAAGCAAACACACGATCGGTGAAAACCTACATGTGCAAACACATAACACATTAACATTTGAGTGGCTGGTCAGACAGTTGGAAGATCTGATTTGCATGTAGACGACTGGCAGGAACCTGTTTTGACGTGTCTCAGAGTGATTGCTTTAAGTGTCATCTAAGTATACGGTGAATGTACAGGTTCCTCTGTTATGTGCAAAGCTGGAACCTTTCATTATGAACAAGTGTTAAGGGATGTAACGATTTGTCAGAAGACCTTGAAGGCAGCTCTAAACTCAGACAGAGACCTCAAGGGAGGTGTGAGTTGTCACTTTATGCCTGATGTGAAGATAGCTGTGTTAGTGGCATTGTGCAGTACTGCTGTCACTCTGTAATTTGACAGAACATAATGTTTGAATCCGTCATCTACCCTTAACTTTAGCCTTTACTGCCACATAACTCATCCTTTAACCTAAACCCAAGCCCAAAGTGTTTTAGACCTTTATAGTGAAGAGTCACCGTGAATCAGAATCAAGTTTAGGTTTGCACATACAAGGAATTTGCTTTGGTATACTGGTGCTTAACAATAAACATAGCAAGTAGAAAATATAAAGAAAGATAAAGCAAGTACTGCAAGTCAAGCATAAATATAAAATATAAAATAGCCAATAAAATGAAAGAGCTGTACAGTTTTGTGCAGGGAATGTGCAAAACATTTTTGTAAAGGTCTAAAACTCAAATTTGAGATATTTGAGACACATACAGACACACACACACACACACACACACACACACACACACACACACACACACACGAGTATGTATTCTGTTAATCAGCCAAACAGAATGTCTTATTTTTGTGGTTTTTGCACGTCTGTGGTCAGATAAAAATGTGTGGTTTGATGGATATTAAATGGCATGTGAACCCACAATGGCTAATTTGTGGCTAATTTAATGCCAAATGTAGCTGCAGAGAGCTTTAAGGCTCTGTTTGACTCATCTCGGTGCCCTAGCCAGCAGTAAGTCATACAAACAACTTGAAGTAGTTATGCAGTCAATGCAGAATATGTAATCCAGGAGGCAGAGGCAGCACAGCCAAAGCAGTCCTGGAATTAATAAGCAGCCATATATCAGTAAATTGAGTTAAAGGGTCAGTTCACGGTTCGATTCCAGCCCGGGCTCTATGCTGCATGTCATCCCCTCTATCTCGCTGGCCTTTCCTGTCTCTCTCTGCAGGCTGTCGATGTCCACTAAAGGTGACATGCCTGAAAAAATACACATATCAGTTTAGGCTGGAAAGAAACTTGCTGTACAATTCTGGGGAAATCAGATAATATCTTGATAGAAACTGGCTTAGTAAACACACGGTATCACGTTACAACAATGTGTATGACCGGCCTCATTCTGTAGAAAATGTCCGGATATTTTCTGTTTGAACAGTTGTGTAATGCATTCATGTATCAAGCAATTCAAAATGAGACAGATAACTCCTTGCCAGAGACAAGGTTCATAGTGTGTGCTGCTCTCCAGCTTGCCAAATGATGATAAACCAGGAAAAAGGCAATAAAGAATACTGCTCTAGTTTTTTCACCTTTATTTTTAGTGTCAAAGATTTCAAATACTGTATTTACAGGCAATGGGTGCCATTGCTACAATGCAACCCTGTTTCCTAAAAGTTACATGTATATTCTACTAAACTGCAACAGCAAATACATTTTGTAAGAAATGAATAATGTCCAGATTACATAATGACCAAATGTTGGTAAGGAACTTATCTGCCAAGTCGCAAAATGTTGATGCTGTATGTATCTGCAAAATGCTCCCTGACAGCGTATAGGCTATTATTAGACTTCCTACAATATCTGCTCTTGCAATACACACTGCACGTAGCAACTAAAGCATGATTGACCTTTTTTATGGCTCTGTAAAGGCACTCACACAAAATTAGAAAAAGATGGTGGTCTTGACTGAATATTGAAAAAGTCCACAGTGACTTGAAGCATGAGACTGAACCTGTTTATTTTATTAACATGTAGCCGACACCACGATCTTTCTCTAACCTTTAACCTGCAGTTATTGATTTTTTGGCAACTTGGGGGCAGCAGAAACAAGCTGTAGTAGATATTGTGTGTTCCAGCAAACACTGACATATTATGACTTTTTAAGTTGATATGACGAGCTTGTTAGCGAACAAATTTGCCTGTTTAAGCATCCAGCAGACACAGAGCAACAGTATCATTTTGATGTGATAATTCTCTGTAGGTTCATCATTACACACAACACACACAAGTTATTATGTGATTCATTGTTAAAGGGTAATTCCAGTATTTGTAAACCTGGGCCCTATTTTTACATATTTTGGGGTCTAAATGACTAATACTTACCAAAGGTTTTGGAATTAATCCAATAGCCAGCCACGAATGGCTGTAACATAATCCTTGCGGGCAATTGCGCCCATGAAAAGTCCGTCCACTGAAAGTGCTTGTTTTCGCCACTGACAGGCAGTGGCAAAAACAAGTGTCTGACAAACATTATGGAAAGGATCCCTACAGAGACAGACCTTTTGTTAAAGAGTAAGATCCTTTTTTATTAGTGGCCCAAAGCCATGACAGCTCAGAGTTCAGATCACAGACTTAATACAGTGTGTGGTCCAGACCAGGAGGCAGAGCTGCAGTCCTACACGCTTCTCTGCGCTTCCATTAGAGCAGTTACCCACCCTAGACCCTCTCCCCCTTCAACCCAACCGGTCGAGGCAGATGACCGCCCACCTAGAGCCTGGTTCTGCTCGAGGTTTCTACCTGTTAAAAGGGAGTTTTTCCTTGCCACTGTCGCATAGTGCTTGCTCATGGTGGGAACTGTTGGGTCTCTGTAAATATAAAGAGTTGGTCTAGACCTGCTCTATATGAAAAAGTGCCCTGAGATAACTTTGTTATGATATGGCGCTATATAAATAAAACTGAATTGAATTGAATTGAATTGAATTTTTGTTTAACCAGAAACAGAAGTCTCACTCAAGGAAAAGTCTCGCTCTGAAATCTCACGAGAGGTTGAGGAAGACAGCAGTGTTTCTGGTTAAACAAAAATGATCTTACTCTTTAACAAAAGGGTGAGGTGGCTGAGGCGATCTACTGGACCAATTCCAAAACTATTAGTCATTTAGTCAACTATTAGTCCAAAATTTATAAAAATAGGGCCCAGGTTTAAAAATACCAGAATTACCCTTTAATATAACAAGACAAAGAATGTTCAGTCATGCAAGCAGCTCTGTGAGGCTGTTCTTAGGCATAGCAGTGCTTTGAGCTCCAGCAGCAGGCCACCCACCACCACCATGTGAGAACAAGCAGTGTCACCACCATCACCACCACAGAGAGTCAAAGAAAAGAGTTTTGCCCTCATTCTGTAGAAAATGTTCTTTCCAATTGTGTGCCTATCGGTTTTTGTTCAAAGTTTCCCAACTCTAACATTTGGTCTGCACAGAAAACCCAGTCTTGTCACTACACCCATTTGTATCCCATTTCTAAGACGGCCCATTTTAAAACAGTTTAGTCACAGGCCTCAGACAAAGAAACATTTCTATTTGTGAATCCCTGAGGTAGATGAGTAGTTTTTCCCAAAGAGGTTGAGCGAAAAAAGCAGACCACAAAATATGGTGAAATTAGACACATATGGAGCCTGGAATACAGATTCTGAATATTATACAATTTTAAAAGCTATTAATTAACTATATAATATTTTTGAAAGGGATCATAGCTGATGTTTTGTAATTATATGTATCCATATTATGGATGTATAATAAGACCTGGATAGAGTGGCAACCGGTGGTATTGCTGTGAAAAATTCCCCTGCAGCCCAAAAAGCATATTCCCCATATAACACCATAATAAAAGAGACGTCTGTAAAACTGTTGACAGGACACCTTGAAGTGCAATGACTCTTTCTATTATGAATATTTGATCCATGGAGGTTTTATATTTGTAAAACTTTCCTTGAGTTGAGAAAAGCGATTTAAAAATCTGTGACGCCATCACAACGTAAAGTCTATGGGCCGAACGGCAGTAGGGAGAAACACTACTGTGCATATTCAGTGGGCTACATATCCCGGAAGTAAACTCAGAAGCTAGAAACTTTTTTGGCGTATGCACCAGGCAAACAATTCTTACTAGACTGAATAGAGAATAGAAAATTCCATACTTATTGTGGAATCTAACTTTTTTTTTACCTGTGGCCCATCGATTTACTGGAAATACAAATAGCACGTTTACTTTCGTAATTGACTCACAAAAAGTGTCTGTCAAAGTCTGCAATTAAACTAGATGAATGCAAATGTAACTGAGCTTGTTATTTGCATTAGATTTCTGACAGGTTACAGCCTCATAAAACTATGCTGTCAAATACTCTGTGGTCAGGTTCTGCAGAAATGTCATTTAGTCCTTTGTGTGCGTTCCACAGAAGTCTGCACAAACATGCCGTCCCTACAGATGAAAACTGATAAAAGATGCACCTGCACATAGCTGCCCAATAACCAGCACAGGAGTAAGAACTGAAACTTAAGAACTTAATGAGAGTGTAATGTGAGCTGATGCTTCCTTGTGACCAGAGATAAGCCTGCAAAACGCTAGTGGAAATACGTGTTTTGGTCATGAGTGCAGGGAGATCGTTCCAAGGAAAACATAAAAGAGAGAACGAAAATCAAAGAGACATTCCCACGTCAGGTACAAGACTTGATAAGGTGTAAATGAAACTGAAATGTATCATCAAATTGATTTTTATGAATAGATCGTTGAACAGATGTCCAAAACAAGGCTTTATATGGCTTGAAAATCTTTTGTAGAATTCATTAGTTCATATAGCATTATTACTGTTTTAGTCATGGCACCACTGCAGTAGGCCTGTATGCTGTAAGTGTGGATTGAACTGTGATGGTAAACGGACTGTGAGAACAAACCAAAGAGTTAAGAAAGGCTTAATAAAGCTTCACAAGCAAAAGAACATCACATTAAATAAAAAAAAGCAAAATACGGTAAATATTTTATTCATGCTACAGAAGATGTAGAATATATAAAAAGACCTTATAAACTTAATCTGTATTGCACTTACTACAATAAGACAAATAAAAACGGATAAAAGGCAATAACAGGTCAGAGATATAACCTAGGACGAGGCCCTTTGGGCTTTTAGTAATAAGTAATATTGGAAAAAGGGCTGCCATGGTCAATGAAATATGATCTTGTTTCTTAGTTCCAGTTAACACTGGCAGTTGAGTTTTAAATGAGCTGTCAACAGGATAGAAATTCTTTACTAATGCCAGAGAGCAGGGAGTAACAGTATTTAGAGAATAGAGACTCAAACTGATTTAAAAACAAGATGTTCATTTGAAAGTGAAAGGGCATGAAGAAGGTTAGTGTGACTTAAAGGGGACATATCATGAAAAACTCACTTTTTCAGTGTTTTTGCACTTACATTTGGGCCGTCTGTGTGGTCGTCTAGGCCGCTGAAGCTCCTCACCACTGGGGTCACTTTGTGCAGGCGAGGTGACCTCACCCTCCACAGGTAGGTCCTCGACATAACTGTCCCCTTTCTCAGGTAAGTGCATCATTTGGTTTGTCGCTCCTTGTTCTTTCTCTGGCTCAGGTAACATATTTTCCTCAGAGTGTATGCATTCATGTTCCACAGGTGTACTAGTGTGCACAGGATTCACTGTCTCAGGTGCGCATGATTTGGGTTGCTGTTGAAGTGGCACTGGATAATACTCATCATCATCCTCTTCCTCTGACTGCTCCGCTTCCTCACTTCTCTCCACACTTCTTCTGCTTGTGGCTGTGCTGAAGTTTCCAGTGGCAGGTGGTCACATGGGAGGAGAAGATTACGATGTAAAATCCTTGATCTCCCTTTTCCTTTCTCAGGTCTGAGTTCATAAACAGGGATATCTTTATTCACTTGACGCACAACTGTGTGGACAGTATCCTCCCAGTGGTTTCTTAGTTTGCCTGGACCGCCACGAGGCGTCATGTTCCTGATTAAAACACGATCACCAGGCTGTAACACTGAGTTTTTCACTTTACTGTCATAGTGTCGCTTGCTTCTCATGGCAGCTTTGTGAGCATTTTCTCTCGTGATCTCATACACTTCCTCCATGCCCTGCTTCCACTTTTCCATGTAATTCTGATGATTGCTGTCACCTTGTTCTGAGGTCAAGTTAAACATGTCCACCGGCAAACGTGGGGAGCGTCCATACAACAAATAGAAGGGTGAGAAACCAGTCACTTCACTACGAGTGCAGTTGTATGCGTAAATGAGTTTGTTTAATGAGTCTTTCCAGTTAGTCTTCTGTCTCTCTGTGAGAGTCTTTAACATCTGGAGTAGTGTCCGGTTAAACCGCTCTACCTCCCTGATCATGGTGTACTGTATTCTTGTTGGGAAGCCAAATTTCAATGCATAGTCGTTAAAGATTTTGTCTGCGGCTGTTTTGCCTGATTTGGAAGTCGTGGCGTACACCTGGGCAAAACGTGTAAAATGGTCAGTGATTACGAGGATATATTCATAACCACCCTAACATTTGACAAGGTGCAAGAAATCGACAGAGACAAGCTCAAAGGGTTGAGTGGTAACAATGTTCGTCAGTGGTGCTCTTGTCTCATGGCACGGCTTCATGTGTTTAAGGCACACACATTTTCTCGTGACATATTCCATTTTAAAACAGTTTAATCACAGGCCTCAGACAAAGAAACATTTCTATTTGTGAATCCCTGAGGTAGATGAGTAGTTTTTCCCAAAGAGGTTGAGCGAAAAAAGCAGACCACAAAATATGGTGAAATTAGACACATATGGAGCCTGGAATACAGATTCTGAATATTATACAATTTTAAAAGCTATTAATTAACTATATAATATTTTTGAAAGGGATCATAGCTGATGTTTTGTAATTATATGTATCCATATTATGGATGTATAATAAGACCTGGATAGAGTGGCAACCGGTGGTATTGCTGTGAAAAATTCCCCTGCAGCCCAAAAAGCATATTCCCCATATAACACCATAATAAAAGAGACGTCTGTAAAACTGTTGACAGGACACCTTGAAGTGCAATGACTCTTTCTATTATGA